>JAJJWW010002617.1:0-100073 GCA_023531295.1 Papaver armeniacum | reverse complement strand
ATTGATACAATTACCGGAACATGAGTGATTGTGTTGTTGGGTGCAATAATCAAAAACAAGGAAAAAATCAAATAAGCAAAAGTTATTGATACTTAGCTCCTTCATAGTGGAAGTGATCGATTTGATGAAACAGACGAGCTCCCCAAATCTCCGCAACAGCAACAAGGCAAAACTTTGGAAAAACAGAGTGAGTCACGTGTTCAACACGTTGTCCTTTAAGACATTAGCGCCCGGCTACACTCAAGAGTGATGCTATAGCCCTCACAGACGGATATCTCCGTGATAAAACACCCTAATACACCTACTACTAGCATATGTAGTAGATGCTCAACTTGAGCTTGGCGATTCGAAAAAAACCGTTAAGGAAAATCGCGAACGCTTAAGAAACGGCTATAAAATATTTTCCCTTAGGGGTCCCTCTACAATAAGGAGCAACCCCTTTCCCATTAATTTTTTACAAAGTAGTGAATTTGTTTATATAATGAAACAAAACAACTTAAGAAGAAAAACTCCCCGATGTGGGACTAAAAAGCTTACATAGTCTCTTAAAACAACTAAAAAGTGGAAACTCCACAATATGGGACTAATAAGTTTTTTCATTCAAAAAAGAAAACAATAAATTATAATTTTATTAAAACCTTCAAAATCCTTTTTTATTAATTGTTTTCCAACAATCCCCCCACATGAATGAAAACTCAATAAAACACGAAAACACAAATAGATTTTGGTAAATCAACAACCCAATCTCACGACCCGAACCGACCGAACGTACGGGCCGGATCGTGCATGTTGAAGTCATACTAGCCATTCCAACGTCATCTCCCTCACACAACAAGCTTGATGACCCCGGATCATACTATGGATTTCTAAAATCATATAGTATAGAGAGCTTTCATCTTTAGTTCCTCACAAGTGAGACTAAAGGTTCCTTTCACCAAAGTGAAAAAGCATGAACTAGTGAACCCTTAGTGACCCTTAGATCCTAAGTTCCAAGAATACCAAAACCATCAAAACGAAAATCACATAAAAAGCGCAGGAAATACCATTTTAGGCAGAGGTGTCCATGAGGTCTTGAACCTTTTGCTTAGTGAGATATTACCGGAATTACTTGCTAGAGACAGTGAACTATGTCTTGAACTGCTAGCGTTTGATGTAATTCGCGATAACAACCACGTTTTGTCCAATTTGGCCCTGGGAATATCCTGTTTCTCAGAATGCTCTAGAGAATCAAAGCTCATATTCTCATAGGAAGCGGCCCCACTTCCTCATTCAGATAGGTGAGTTTCCATAAAGAGTGTTACTGCTACACCCCACTTCAATCTTAAATTGAAACTATAGAACTCATTAAGACTTCTTAAAAGTCATCCTTCACATGCGCTCACACTATCACGTGCTACACCACAGGGAAGGGACGAGAGAATGAAATTCCTAGATAGTGTTTACCTTTACCCACCACAAATTAGTTGTCTCATTCGAAACCTTGATCATGGGATCTCAAATGCAAGGTTGAGTATCCTTCATGAAAAGTTTAATTTATGAGCTTAAGCCCCATCCCCCTCGATGCATTTCTAACTATCTCTTTGGATAAACCTTTCGTCAAAGGTTGCGCGATATTATCCTTGGACTTTATCCAACCAATGGAAATAACGCGATTGAGATTAGTTATTTTTAGCTTTAGCTATTATAGCTTGGCTAACACAATGTATAGATATAGCTGGCATGTGCCTATGCCGAGAGAGGAATGTCTTCTAAAAAGCATCTTAGGCACTTTCGGCCCCCTCATGCTTTATCTAACGCAATACTCTTAGATTCCATAATGAATTGAGCAATATATGTCTATTTGGAAATCTTCCAAAAGACCCTCATGCTAGAGTGAAACCATATCCACTCGTGACTTAGACTCCCTCGAGTCAACTATCCATTTTGCATCATAAACTCCCTCAAGAATGACAAGATACCTTTCCTAAATCAAATAAAAGGTAATAGAGTATTTTAGGTACCATAATAATCTGCTAAGTGCATCCCAATGCTCTTGCTCTGGACTACAAGTATATCTGTAACTTACTCACAATATAAGAAATAACCGGACTCTTACGGTTCATTAAATTCATCGACATCCTATAACTCTTGAGTATTCAAGTTAAGATACTCCATTTTCCTTATTTTTCTTGAGTCTACAAGAAGAATCGGTATGAAGTACAAGCGACTTACAATCGACCGATTGTATCTGTTAAGCACAAATTCAACATAATGAGAATGACTAAGACTATAAATGTTTGATTATCTTTTAATCCTCATCCCTAAGATTACATCAAAGCCTTAGTCTTTCAAGTCAACGTTCTCATTCAAGTGTATGGTTTTAGTGGAATTAATCACATCTATGTTTGTATCAAGTATAAACATATCATCAACATACAAGCATACAATACACGGCATCCTTAACAAGTTACTTGTGATTCATTAACCACTACTCATTATCACACTCGATCAAAATTTCCTATGTCACTTTTTTTACATGCTTATTTGAAGACCATACAAAAAATTGTTCAGCTTACAAAATTTGTCATCACAACCTTTCACTACAAAGTCCTCAGGTTGGTCTAAGTAAATTTCTTTATCTAATTAACTGTTTTAGAAAATCTATCTTAACATCCATCTAACGTTTCCTCTTAAAGACTCATTTACATCCCATGGTCTTACTTCCTGAGGTAAACTAGCAAGCTCCCAAGTCTCGATTCCGAATGACTGAGTCCATTTCACTAAATGAAGCTTCTTACTAGAATGGGTTTTCATTAGATGTCAAGGCTTATTTACAAGTCTGGCTCAGACTAAGCTAGGTATGTTATGAAGTCGTCTTCATAAGAAGTCTCAAGTCTAATTGTTTTACTTATCTTAGGCTTAACCTCAGCTTCATCTTCCTTTAAGATAAGTTCTGACTATTTGAAAATAAATATAGTGGATCAACATCACATCTCTAATGAGGTACATGATTAAGAATAAACATGTTCAAAGAACTCAGCATCCCTATATTCCGTAATAATATTCACTGTAACGTCGAGAAAAATTAGGAACACACAACCAAAAATCTATATGTAGACATATATACTCGGCATGCCCTAAGAAGACACAATCAACATTTTTGGTTTCTAACTAGTTCTTTTAGGAAGAGGAATGACAATCTTAGTTAAACACCCCCACACTTTGACGCATTCATAAGAAGGTAAATCTTTCCTTTCCATAAATTATATGAGTTTCATCTGATCCTTAAAAGGGTACTTTTATTCAAGATATACTAGTTAAGAGGATCGCCTTCCCCGCAAGGACGCAGTAAATCCCGAACTAACCAACATGGCAATTTCATCTCCTTAAGGATATCTGTTGTTATGTTTCAGGTGTTATAATTGGTTTTGAACTTCAAGTTTATATATCTTAAGGCTTCTAAGGCATCATCCTTATCCCTAAGCAAGTATACAAGATAGTAACTCGTTACAATCATCTACGAAAAATATAAACCACCTTTTACCACCTTAGTTTGGGTTGACTCATGTCAACTAGGTCTAACCGAATTAATTCTAAGGGCTAACACCAACAATTTTTGCTAAAAAGTTTTATAGCAAATTTTGATTAACGCAAAAAATTTAACTTTTGTGTTCAATATCCAAACTAAATTTGGGTACACAGCCTCCTTCTAGCCGCCTTATGCATTGACTTAAAGTTTACGGTTCCAAGTCTATCATGCAAAACATTCAATCACACAAAAGAAAACACAAGAATCAACTATGTTCACTTCATTATTATTATTTTTCGTTAAGCTTATATAGACCCTAAGTCTTATAATCGTTGGCTAAAAAATCACTTCCCTTAGTAACAACAAGTTTTCCGGATTCTATTAAGATCTTTAATCTTTTACCATCTACAAACAGAACAAGATACAAGATTCTTGCATATGCCCTAACATGAAAACTTCATTCAATGTGAGCATTTTTTACTGAGATATGATATTACTCGTTCGACCTTTCCCTTTTATTGCAACCTCATCATCGCGGATGAGGTTACTCATACGAGTTTCTCGAGCATCCCCATCCTCACGATAGGAGGGTGAACATGTCTCTGTTTTAACAAACATTCTTGGTGGCTCCGAGTCCACCTACCTAGGGTCTCTCACATTGGTTATTAAAATAGTACTTGCTTTGAACTCCTTCTAGTTTATTTCAACTAAATTAGCATTAACTTTCTACTTAATATAAGGTTTTTGTATTTGTCAGCAATTTAACGCATGTAGCTAGAATTTCACAATTATAACAACCACCCTTAATTAAAGTAATGCCCAGATTAGGGTTTATGAGACATACCTTTCTCTACAGAGACTACGCTTAGGGTTGTGTTGATTTTCTCGCCTTTTTCATCTTTGGAAGACTTGTGTTCATTCACATGCGCATGTTGACCATGTCCCTAGACTGAAGTTTCCCAATCACATCTACGTTGCTCCACCTTGTCAGCTTCTCAACACTTTGGACATTGCATGTCGAAACATCAGCCAACCTCTGTTAAAACCAATCAGTAACATCCACTTGTAAACTCTACCACCCTTACGTCAGTGAATCTCAAACGTGTCTTCCAAATTTTGAATACCCATCTTCAAATCATCTCACAGTAAGTCTCTAGATTCTTTGCCTTTGGTAAGAAAACAACGATTTAGTGCTGGTCTTCACCATCATCTCTACTATTCTTTCCACGTACATCATCATTAACACTTGTATCTTAGTAGACCTGGTAATGACACCAATTCATAGCTTGCTTCAACTGAAATAAAAATTTCAGAATTATTCATGTACACGACGTACACTAGTTTAACTTTTTAGTAGCACCTTAAACTTGGTCTCCACTTTCTTTGTTGTGGTCCAGCCTTGCATGTGTAATATCTTTTCTTCTAAATCACCGGAATAAATTCCAGAAAAATTGTTAGTTGCCAGCATATTCACCACCGAGGAACCAAGATCGGTTATCATCCAAACGTGATCAGAGAACATGAATACCCTACGAACAACACCCTCTTGATCAAACGTATCTATGTTAATATCCTCTAGTTCGTTCAAGTTTATAAGGAACCAGGACTCTTTTGGGGTTTCAGAAAAAATCACCACGTCTTGCATCCCGTCGTTTTTTTCTTAAAAACTACATTAAAAATACTAATGTCTTAAGATTGTTGGGTGCAATAATCAAAAACAAGAAAAAATCAAATAAGAAAAAAATTATTGATACTTAGCTCCTTCATAGTGGAAGTGATCGATTTGATGAAAACAAACGAAGCTCCCCAAATCTCACGCAACAGCAACAAGGCAAAAACTTTGGAAAAGCGAGTGATTCACGTGTTCAACACGTTGCCCCTTAAGACATTAGCGCCCACTACACTCAAGAGTGATGCTATAGCCCTCACGGGACGGATATCTCCCGGGGGATAAAACACCCTGATACACCTACTACTAGCATATGTAGTAGATGCTCAACTTGAGCTTGGCAACTCCGGAAAAACCGTTAAGAAAATCGCGACGCTTAAGAAACGGCTATAAAAATATTTTTCCCTTAGGGGTCCCTCTACAATAAGGAGCAACCCCTTTCCCATTAATTTTTACAAAAGTAGTGAATTTGTTTATATAATGAAACAAAACAACTTAAGAAGAAAAACTCCCCGATGTGGGACTAAAAAGCTTATATAGTCTCTTAAAACAACTAAAAGTGGAAACTCCTTAATATGGGACTAATAAGTTTTTTCATTCAAAAAAGAAAATAATAAATTATAATTTTATTAAAACCTTAAAAATCCTTTTTTATTAATTGTTTTCCAACATGTGTGTACTGGTACCCATGATTAAAAAAGGAGTAGGAAATAGGACAAAAGACAAAGATTATGATGTTTTCGGTAAGAATCCGGGAAGAAATAGTTGTTAGAGAACAAGCAGACAAGAGAAACGGATAGAAAGTGCCGGACAAAAGAAAATTCAGGTGGTACGAAGAGAGAAGGAGTCGCACACGATGAGAGAGAATGGTGATGTCCCTCCGTATGAGATCCTAACATTCCCACTATCCATATATATTTCTTGCGGGAGTTATCTATTCGTGTGACTTAACTGGTTTGGATGGAAAATTTAATGGATTAAGACATTTTTACAAATACTAAAAAAAAGAAAAAAGACAGGCCACATGCATCCCAAGTAGTTCCAATATGATCCTTTTAGGGCACAAGAGTGATAAAAGTAGAGTTGTGTCTACTATCAGTACAACCTAAAGTAAAAAATTATTCAATAGTACTCATAATATATTCCTTTTATAACTTCCAATATTTAGAGAAAAACATAATAGGATACCCGTCAGGCATACGTGCCTTATAATTACCTAGTTCTTGTATTTCACACCAAACCTCTTCTTCTGTGAAGTTCGCCTCTAGAATAATGGATTCAACTTCATTTATGTTATCCAAATCAGGTCTGATAACTTCTTCCTCAATAAATAACTCTCTGTAAGACCAACAATATGATCTTGCAGATTGCCTCTGTCCTCCACCAGTTCATTGACAATGTACAATTATGTGATTCAATTGAATCTCCTTTTAGCAGTGGCCTGATTAGTGAAGAAAGAAGTATTTATATCCTTGCCATGTTGCCATTTAGTGCTACACTTATTTTCCATGCAGTTTCTTCTGAAAATGACTAGGATACCAAGTAAAACACAAGCTTTTCGATATCATCCTAGGTATTAGATTTCAAGTTTGGATGGAATGGTCATTCTATGCCTCCCATTAGAAAACCAAAAAATACGAGACAACACATGATCGTGCCATGCCAGATTGGTGAAGTTGGTGAACACTCCTAGTATAAATATAGAACTTGATTGTTTGGCGGACACTCCAATAGAGCATGAACACAGAAATCAATCCCCTATTTTCTGTCTGAACCAAAAAAGGAAGGAAGGAGAATAAACCTTTGATATCTCACAATCTCCACCTTTCTCCACCCCATTATCCTTTGTTTCCTATTTTGATCACAATTCCCTTACCAATTAAGATAACCCTTACTTATTTTCGGAAAAACCCAAACTCCGTTTGAAACCTAGAAATGACTTCTTCGATTGCAACTATTAGAGCTAATAAATCTATTTGGACCAATATTAAAAACCACTACTTTCTTTTCTTCTTCTATATACTTCCATGTTACTGATCCTCTGAATTTTATTAATCCCATGTTCTTCTCCTCCAACTGCATTACCAGTTCAAAATCAAGGTTAGGGTTATACAAAATCAATTAATCTTACACGAATTTCTCTTTTTTTTTTATTTTTTTAATTTACTTTATGTTGGATTCCTTTTACCAGCAAGAAAGGATTTTGAAAGTATGTTAGGGGATGTTGAGAGAAAAAAGAGGAATTTGGATCTAAATTCACCGGCTGTAGAGGCGTCAGAAACAAGGTAAGTTCACTTGTAATTTAAAATAAATAAAGAAGCTTGTTATAGGGGCGGTGGGTTTTATTAGAAGGGAGGATAGAATAGGACAAAAAGGGTCATTAGATCCAAAACCACCTTATCAATTTTTTTTTATAAGGACTAATACACACTTACATATTTTAGTGTTGATAATCTTGTTTAGTATTGATAATCTTGTTTAATGTTATTAAGTTTCACTTATATTTACTCTAAATCAAAACAAAATCAAATCAAATCTTATATTTGTAGAGGAGAGGATAATAAAAACTTTTGTGATATTTGTGAAACCTTAGGTTTGGATTCACTCAACCAAAATGAGTGATTCCAGTGACAAATTTGAGGTGGGAGAATATCTATATGATAGAGAAAACAAATACTACTTACCCCTTGATGGAGATCCGGATATGGAGTATTTCTTAGATGGTAGAGATGTTTTAACCCAAAATGAAGGTCAATCCCAATCAATTGAAGAAAGTACCCAAGAAAGTGAAAAACTGGAGCTTGAAAATGACCAGGTATACTTCTAAATTATTTCCAATTAGATTTTTGTTGCTCAAAATTATCTAAAGTACGTAAAAAAATAAAAATTCTTGCATATTATTTGTTATTATGATTACTTTCTAGTTTATGTATCAAATCAGGTGAATCATCCAAAAAGGAGCTACAAAGTGCTTAAACGAACAAGGAAGTGGAGTCTATCAATGAAGGAAGGCCAAAGTCCAAATTCAACTCATTCAAATCTAAGAGTTATTAATACCATTTTGAAGAGAACGAGAATACGAAAAGAACTCAAAAACAATGAGGTCATTCCGAGTTCGGACGAAGAAGTTATAGGCGAAACAAGATTGAAACTTGAAGTTACAAAGAGAGGTTCGGTTGATAACTTCATCAGCTCGAGTCAGCCGAACCTGGAGCTTAAAAATCAATATTTTCGAAGAGTAAATAGGAGAGTGTTCGACTCAAAATCAATTTAATTAAGTGAGCCGAACCAGGTGATCTCCTGGAGTAAATTTCACTTGTCAGGTTCGTCCGGGAAAGGTCGGCAAGTTATGAACCGAACCTGACAACTTCCTGGGACATATTTGGACGCGAAATTGACTTCTAATTCAAGGAAACACGGTCCCGGAAGGATTCCAAAGCCTAAATTTGAGAGTTCTATATAAGAAGACATCCAGAGTCTTAAGAAGATATCTTTTATTATCTTTATCATCTTTCATATTAAAAACCTAGGGTTTACCCCTTTAGGGGGAACCCATTCTTCTTGTAATTATGAGTAGCTAAACCTTTGATTGATTGAGGATAAATTCAATGTTCTAGCATGAAGATTTATTATTATACAAGTTTGTTCGGAGTTTTAATCATCTTATCGTTTGTTTTCACTACATCTAATGTTTATGAGTGATTATTAGATTGATTTGGATGCTATTGATTGTTCTATTCCTAGTATTGAATTAGGAGATAAGTAATCGTCGAATAATTCGTACACAAGTAGAAATCGCGAGACCTTGCAAAGGGATTTTGTGGAGCAATTGCGAGTGAAGATAACATAAACAAGTGGACCTTGAGCTAAGAGTTCAACTACTGGGATCAACCTAATTCACAAATCCTAAAGCGTTCGATTGGATTACAGCTTGAGTGATCTGCTACTTGGTGGTTCGTTGAATAGAATCCGATATTGGAGAGCTTCCGTATCCGTGGTAAAAGGAGTTTTGGGGATAACACTGAGCTAGCTGCTTTCCTACGGTTGGTGATGAATGGTTCTAACAAAGATAGATAAGTATACTAATCCAGTTATTGCTTGGTAACGGTGAAGGATTCCTTGACCATCTTTTTCTTTTATCTGTTACTTTTATTTTACTTTAAAACAATCCCCCATTTGTCTTGATTTTACACAGCTCTCGGTGGGAACGATTCTTACTACCGCTATATTATTTATTTAATTAGTGGGAAATATCTCGATTAATTTGTTGTGGTTTACGAACGCATCAATAATTACTACTCCATCGTTCGATACAAGATGATTGTTTTCTTCTGAAGAATTGACCCAATAAAATTATGGTAAAATTGCAAGAATTTTTCAGTTAAACAATGATATGTAGATTGATATTGTAAAATGTAAGAGCACTTCTATTTATTTATCGGGCATTCATTTGTCATAAACACACACTTCCTTAAAGACACCAAAGTATATTCTTCCCTTGATAGCGAGTAAGCGAATACACAAAAAAATGAAGAATTCACGAAACCAGAAATTGATTAAGAAGAAGAGAAAGGCATAACAAATCAAATATTAATTGACATTATTATTCGTTTAATCTTAACAAAAGGATACCAAAACCTATATTGATTATTTTTTCATATTAACTATCCTGACTTGAATCCGGATATTATTCATTTTTACCCTCATTTTGATTTTTTTGCAACTTCCTAAAAATAATTAAGCATGAACAATTCTAGTACTCATGCTCCCTCGACGTGGATGCAATAATCCTCAATGGTAAGTGTGCTTGGGATATTACCCTGAATTGCTTTTGACACACCTTTTAACATGTGCCTCGGATGTTGCATTTTCACCTACAAGGTAAGTGTTTTTTTATCACAAACAAACTCAAACGATTTAGACTATAAAAGGGTGGATATAATGCATGTACTAAATGTGTGTGTTTATGAAATGGATTTACACTGCCCCAAACTATCAAGTCACCAAATAGTGTGCTAGCTAAAGAGAAAACACCAAATAGTGTGCTACAAATAGTTTTTTTCTTCGGATTCCCTTCAAGAATTATTCTCTATTTTCAAAAGGAAATCATAGGTATACTAGACTTAGCTTATCTAATTTATTATAGATTGTAAGAAGTTGGAGTAAACTAAACCATCCAATATCCAAAGGAGAAGAGCCTAAGAAACAATCTTTATTTAAGTTGTTTTTCGGGTTTTCCGCCCTCCGTTGTAGTGTAGAAAATCGGAAATGATTAGCGTCCTGCGGGTTAGATCCCATGAAATGGGATTATGAGAGGGAGGGGTGGGTCCCAACCTTAACTCACCCCCTACAAATCCGCCGGGTAGGGGGCTGTTCTTTGTGTCATGCGGGTTGATTCCCGCGATCAGTGTATCATCTCGGTAGAAAATACATAAGAAGAAAAACAACATGGTGCATGTAGGACATAGCAACCAACCTTATCACCATGGTTGGTTTGCGTGTGAAAAAATAACCCCGCCAAAATTAATACTAAATTGATTAGTTCTTGTTGTAAGGCCAAGCACTATGGCAGGCCTCATCCCTTCCCTATCCTCAATTTCCCTCAAAAATCAGAAAACCCAATTGCTATGGTCTCCCATATCCCTACTCATGTAGGGATATCCCTCACTTTCCCTACATGGAGGACACATCTGATCCGCCTTTTAGGGAAGGGACATCATACGACTACTCAGTAGCCATATTGTTATAAACTTTACGGATACTCAGTAGGTGTATTACCGTTGATACGGCTACTCAGAAGCCGTAACTTTTTACACGGCTACTCAGTAGCCGTATCAGTAAAAACATTTGTTTGACCTTTTTTGGTTTACACCTCTCTCACACCCAATCCTAGCCATCCATCATTAATAACGGCTTTATCTTCTCCACCGTCGGGTCCCAACGGTTATTTTTTCAAAATCCTCTATAAATATCACTCTAATTCTCTACTCAAATCACACCAAATCCTCTCTTAGTTTTCCTCTCTTCTTTACAATTAGTTTTCTTCACTAAAATTTGTTTATCATGTTTTTTTTTTTTTTTTGAGCAAGAGTTTTAAAATTCGTTTTGGTCATCAAAGTCGGAGACTCAAAAGCCAAAAAGGAAACATAGAATGAGATTTACTACTTTGGAAGATCATCATATTGTTACTAATGACTGTGCTCTTGGTTATAACAATTATGCAGATAAAAATCTATTCTGGGAAATCCTTTTTAATAAATTTGCGGAAGGTTATGGTGGTAATCCACACGACCGTACTTTAAAAAGCGTTCGTAATCGATTTAGCATAATCAAGACTGAAGTGGATCACTTTTCCGATTGTGTTGCAAGAGCCGCTGTAAGTTATCCAGGATTGGACTTTATTAATCGGGTATGCTATCTAAATATGTTCATTATAGTTGTTGTACATGTTGTTTGTAAATAGTTTAATTTATGCGTATCTAATTTATGGTTTGTTTACATTGATGTATGTGTTAATTGTGAGAAGTTTGCATGTTGAAATACACCAAAAACACTTTACTCGAGATGCTGAGTATGAACTGCTTAAAGATGTTCCAAATGAACCAAATGTACCAGTAGGTGTAGCTGAAAATATGCACCAAGATTCTAATCCTCCGTCATCTCAAATTCATGGAAGTTTATATAACATGTTTATTACTCCAACCCGATCTTCTCAAAATCCACCTACAAGCTCATTCGTCGAGACTCCATTTTCAAATCAATTTCCAAACGCTTATAATGTCCCTAGCGGTATCCATATTCCATTAGGATATACCCCTAGTATGAACCCAAGTACAATACCTGGAACGTCGTCAGGTGGATTTACATAATACAAAAGCAAGTCGAGAGCAGCGAAAAAAGCTCAAACTAATAAAAAGGTCGTGGGTCAAGAAAACCCGCCACACCATCCTCGCAAGACTCCCAGATGAGTGACGCGGGCAGTAAACTTGTTGATTTTCTAAAAGAATCCCGAATGACAGTCGCACCTCGTCAGGAACAACAAATCCAAATTTTGGAAAAGTTGTTGGAGACAACACAACAACAAATTGAAGCTGCTCGAGAGAAAGAAGAAAGGGAAATAATGCAAATGGATCTCGAAAAGATGCTCCTGATGTAAAAAATTACTTTGAATTAAAACAGAATGCCATATTGGCCAGGCAGATGGAGAGGCGAGGGAATAATCATTTTTATTTTTAATAGCTTAGTTTAAATGTTTATTTTTTTAAGTAAAGCCGTGTTTCAGTTCCGGTAATGTAGTTTCCTTTTCAGTAATTTATATATTTATAATTACGATAATTTGAATTATATTTTGTTATACCAATGGATCTTTAGTAACAGCTAATTTCCAACGGCCACTTTCAATGCATATTATAAATTGACAAAAAGTTCCTCAACACAAACAATCCAAAATAATTGGCATTAGTATCCTCTGTGTTTCATATATTTTTGGTTTTAATAGATAACATGGTAATGGTTGGGTATACCATAGAAGAAGATGTTGCACTCACCACAGCTTTTGTAGATGCTGCTACTCTGCCTATTAAAGATGTTCAAGAACTCTCCGCCTATGAAAAATGGAATCTGGTGTTTGAAGGCTTTGTTCAAGCGTTTGGAAATGTTAATAACCGAACCAGACGACAACTTCAACAACGGATTTGTCAAATTCAAATACAGGTTCGCAAGTATGTTAGAATATAAAGAAAGATTCATGGTTACGCCCCACAACACATGACAACTGCGATTACCGTAGGTGATAATAAATAGTTCTGAAATTTCGAATATTGTTTCCACATAGACACTAACCTATTTCTTTATGCTTGTTTTACGTAGGAGGAAATGGAAAAATTTGTGTACCGACTAGATCATCGGACAGAATTTACATGTTATAGTGCTACTTGTTCTTTAAGATTTTGTAACTTGGTTAAATCTTTGTGTCTTCGTAGAAACCATCACGAGACTTTAAGATTTTGTGGGTAAATCTCGTCCATCACGAGACTATAACTCATCCACCGGGTCACCTACGACAAGTAACCTAGGATTTTATTCAATAATTGTAATGTACTTTTATAATGGCTAATTTCAAACGACCATATCCGAACTGTTTTATAACGACTACTTTATAGCGGCTAGTTTATAACGGCTACTTTGTAACGGCTAGTTTGTATCGGTTTATTTTGACGAATATTATAAATTATGTTATCTATCTCCAAACAAAAAACACCTATTTTCATACATTTTGGAAAACTTCTCACATATTTCGATACCTCTCATAAGTCTTTATACGAACAAAACCATGGGATCATTTAATTCAATTGAAGATTTGGCAATCATCAAAGCATGGTACACATAAACTCGAGTAGTAGATCACTCCCCTGCAATGATAGATCCCGAAACCTTTTGGGAGAAGATACATAACCAATATTGGCAAGATTATGGGAATCAAAAGAGAAGAAGTATTCAACAAATTCATGATAGGTACAAGATTATCCAAAAAGCCGTTTGCGATTTTATAGCTATTCAACAACGGATCTTCAATGCCAGCCATATTAGCTTGTCCTCTCAACAATTTGTAAGTATTTTAGAATTTCTTTGGTACAAAACTAAATTGAATGATTTTAAATTACAACAATAAGTATATTGTGTTGTGTTATTGTAGCACGAAGTCGTTAAAGCGCGTTATTTTGAGGAAAAGGGTGAAGCATTCACATTTGATGAAAGATATAATTTCACGGTATCCAAAATTCCAGAGTATCAATCGCCGGACAATTCATCTGGTTCGTCCAGTGAAGATTGAAAGTATAATAAATGTTAATGTAGATTTTGTGGGTAAATCTCTGTGTAAACCCTCACGAGACTATCACTCGTCCAATAGGGTCACCTAGGGGTTTAAAGGCTTGTTGCACGTGCTAAGTGCAATCATGATTACTCCAACAAGTGATTTGGTTTTTTATTCAATGGTTCTGAACTTGTTGTCTATTTTGTGGAATTTTAGTTTTTATTTATGTTAAACTTTAATTAAATAAAAGATAGAACATCATATCATATATAGATTACAAGAAGACTTAAAGATAAAAGATTACATTAATTTAAGGTAAAACATTCAAATATAATCATTCTTCAAGATTGTTGTTCCGCAGACTTGATTAACATATGATGCAGAAACACACACACAAAGACAAAAAATTACATAAATATAAGATAAAACATTCACATTTAATCATTCTTCGGAAAGTTATTCCGAAGACTTGATCAACATATGATGCAGGAACACACACTCAAAGACAGAAAATTACATAAATATAAGATAAAACATTCACATTTAATCATTCTTCAGGATCGTTATTCCGAAGACTTGATCAACATATGATGCAGGAACATCTCGGCGATAAACCTACATTTCGTCGGGATTGTAGGTATCAAATCTTGCTTTCAGTAGCTGATAACATCCATCATGCGGAACATGTCGCCTGTCTGGTTAAGATAGTCTAAACGAGCAACACTTTTCTGAAATTTTAGAAAATAAACTAAGCTTAAAATAGTTAAAATTTTAGGAAATAAAAGAAATTTGTTAATAATTTCTTACCCTTTCTTCATATGACATTCCAGGTACGTTAACTTCGGCCTGAATCGTGACAAAAGTGATGATGTCCTTGTGGATCTTGCTCCACCTTGCTCTAAGACCTCCTTGGACTCTCGCATTTAGATTTCCGGTTATGTTATCAAAAAATTCAAATACACTCTTACAGAATTGGTTGGTAGTGTTATGAGTTGCATTAAGAATATTTTGTTTTGATTCAATCCATGCTTGCGTAAGAGAAACATCTTCTTCTTTGCCGAATCTCATTTTTATAAAACACAAATATGATAGAATGTTGGGATAGCTTCATGGTGCGCGTCGTTTACGCAACAAATTAATTACTTCTTTCCACACAATTAACTGGTAATATAATGGCAAGGAGTTCGTTCCCACGAAGAGCAGGGAGTTTCTAGTTGTTAAAAGTCACCAAAAGGGGGTTTTTATATTTTAAATCAAAGTAACTAATAAAATAAAATAATAATACTTTGTTGTAAATAATAATAAAGAAGATGATTAGGGAATCATTCGCCGCCACTGAACCGAAACATAATTAAATATAAATTTATTTCTTGTTGAACTTATATTGTTACCAACCGTAGAATAGCAATAAGCTCTGCTATCCCCCGGATTCCTATTGTCACTGGATACGGAAGCGCTCGACTACCAGATTCTATCCAACCAACCCACCAAGAATAAGCTCTCAAGGTGTAAATTGGTCGAATGCTTTGCACTCTGTGAATCAGGTAGATCCTAGCATCAGACGCATAAGCTCGGTCTGCTTACTAGTGTTATCTTTATACACAATTACATAACAAAATCCCTCTGTCAGCTCTTGCGATTTACTACTTGTGTAAAGAGTTGATGTGACAATTACACGTATCACACAACCCTAAACTAGTAGAAGAAATATTGATTGGTTAATTTAATTGATCATTTTAAATAACCCCTCAATATTCTTAGACATTAAAAATAATAAAGATACTCAACAATAAAATAAAACTTGAAATAAACGTGATTAAAGAAAATAATGTTTCATGGTTCAGGACTTTGAAATCATCCCTAATCAATTAAAAGTTTAGCTACTCATAATTAAAAAGTAATAGCGAAAAAATAAACCAAAGAACCAGAAATTAAAAACAAAAGCTCTTTGTGTTTCTATCTTTCTCGCTCGCATAAAATGGTAAAGGAAGAAGTGTATTTTTCTTTAGCGCCGCCGAAACCACCTTCGACCACCACCGCCGCAACCACCTCCGACCACCACCGCGGAAACCACCTCCGACCACCACCAACCACCATAGCCACCACCAACCACTGCCGGCAGCCACCTCAGACCACAACCGCCATCGACCACCACCAACCACCACAGCCAACCACCGCCGATAACCACCACCCGTCGACCGACCACCGCTCACCACCACCTCCTACCACATTGATATTGCAAGTGTAACTGGAAGTTACACATGTATAAAAATTACACATTTATGTTGTGTATTAAATAGTGTGTAACTTAAAGTTACACATCCATATGACATGTGTAAGAAGAAGTTACACATACATATGACAAGTGTATCCACAAGTTACACATGCATATGGCATGTGTAGTCATGATTACACAACCTTAAAAAAAAAAAAAATATACAAAAAATACATCTATCGCATTAATATTAATTTACAATAATAACTCTGTTTACCAGCTATAGTAATCGGTTGTTACTGAACACAATAAATGAGTTAAAACACTAGAAATAAGCCACGCTTGAAACCTATACTAGAAGTTTTGCCTTTCTTTCTTGTCTTTCTATTTCCAAAATGCTTGCATATCTCGCAACGAAATAAACATCCATGGATTAGGTTGGATGAATAAAAAGCAAAAGAAAATAATATTATAGGAGAATTGTAAGGCAAAATTATAGAACAAAGATCACGAGAAAAGACACATGATAACCCATCTTAGCATGTGTAACTTGGAGTTACACATGCATCTATCATGTGTAATTGGCGAGTTACACATGCATATGACTTGGATACCTAGCATGTGGAATTTTTGGTTGCAACTTGCAAGTTTGTTCATTTTAACATGTGTAAATAGGAGTTACACATGCATATAGTATGTGTATTTGAGAGTTACGGATGACGCGACTTGTGTAACTCTTAGTTACACATCCATATAAAGCACACATTTTCAACTAAAAAAGCTAAGAATCATCACTTCTCACTTTGGACATTAGAAAACATCCTTATCTATCCAGCAATAAACTGCAAGAATATCCCAAAGCTTTGATAAATGTTCTTGGTTCTATTGGTAAGCTAGTGTCTTACTATTGTTCATACATGTTCATTCAAAATCTACCAAAAATCATTTGAAACCAAAACCAAAAACCTTCCTTATATTCACAAGCTTAAAATTTAAACTTTATGCAATGATCAGTTCATAGTTTAATGGAAGTTAAACAAAAATTGACTATACTTACATTGTCCAGCATCCATAGAAAACCTCTCTCTGCTTCATACCAAAACACTACCACTAACTCCAAATCAATTATCCTCCAAACATGATGCACTACCACCACTTCCTATTTATCCTCTTCCAAAACCTGCACCGCACCTCCACCATCAACACCACCAAAAATTCTTTAATCAAACAACATATTTGTAGGCCAAGACTCAAGATAAGCAAACTAAAATCGAACCGAAATGAAAAGAATGCAAAATTAATGGAAATAATGCAATATTTTCAAGTAAATAGTCGAACAAAGAGATTCCTACTATCGTCTGAGAGTGATTTAAATGTTTCTGTAAAAAAATACACATTCGATATGTGTAAAAAAAGTTACACATATATTTAGATTGTGTAAATAATGCTTACTGATTCTTAGTAGGTATACGTGCATATGGATTGTGTAACCGGCGGTTAGAAACACAAAGGACTTGTGTAACCCTCGTAGTTACACATGCATATGTTGTAACTGCGGGTTACACATCAATATGGCTTGTGTAACCTGCGATTTAGAAACACAAAGAACTTGTGTAACCTATAGTTACACATGTGTATGCTTGTGTAACTTCTGCAGTTAGAAACACAAAAGGACTTGCGTAATCACCGTAGTTACACATCAGAACCAATAAATAAGCCAACAATTAACTTGTGTAACCTATGCTTCAAAAAAAAAACTTGTGTAACCTATAGTTACACATACGTATGCTTGTCCCTTTGACCCACACAAAACCAGTAGTGTAAGCCAACAATTAACATAAAATGGATACATAATCACCTAAAGCGACATAGCAATCACATTCTTTGAGAAACTCAATCACAATGAAATATTAATCAAATTCATTGTAATTGCTCACCAAAGACCAAAAACAAAAACTAAACATGGTTCATCCTCTTTCTTCTAATATTCTCCTTCAATTTTATACACTTACTATTTAAACTCCCCATCAAAATTATCACCACCACCATTAATCAACCCCAAAAAATCAAATTGAAATGTAAAAAAAACAAATCGAACCTAAAACAACAACATAAATTCCTACCACCATTTCATGTAATAATCATCATGTATAAATGAAAATCAAAAACTAAAAGTGAATAAAACTTCAAAAAGAATTTGAGTGCATTGAATAGTTTTCCCTTTTCAAGGAAGAGTTGAGGGAGAGAGTTTTAGGATAAAGAAGTGACCCCTTTACTCATTTCTTTATCTAGATCATCATCCAAACCGAATGATGATCCTTTACCGAAAGAACAAGTTGTCCATAAAGCAACTGCCAACCAATGTTGTCTAGTCATTTCAATATGCATGATATACCTTTTCATAAGAACCTGCAATATATAGAATATAAACTTTATATCCTGGATGTGTAATCTAGTTACACATCCATATAACTGTGTAACTACTAGTTACACATCCATATAAATACTAGTTCATCATCCAAACCGAATGATGGTCCTTTACCGAGAACAAGCTGGCCATAAATCAACTTCCAACCAATGTTATTTAGTCATTACAATATGCATGATATACCTTTTCATAAGAACCCGCAATATATAGAACTTTATATCCCGGGATGTGTAACTAGAAGTTACACATCCCCGCTAGTTCATATAACTAGCGGTTAGACATCCATATGCCAACATATATGCATGATATACATTTTCATAACTAGCAAGTTACACATCCCGCTAGTTCAAATAACTAGCACTTACACATCCATATACTAGTTCATTCATTAGTCCGAACATCAAACCAAAAACAAAAAGATCCACGTCCTTAACATACAACAAACTTAATTGAAAAAATAAACTAAAAATTAAAAGAAAAGTAAGTAATTATACCTATCATCCCCGTCTTGAATCTGAAACTTCAATATATCCTCCATAAATCTCATCGTTTTAATCTCGAGCCTTATTTTCTTCCAAATCAACATCCTAATCATAAAAACCTAATCTATTAATACACTAAAATACATTAAAATCCAAAAAAATAATGTAAAAACAACGGAAACAACAAGAAGAAAATCATACCTAGATTTGAAAATCGTTTGTTTAAAAGAAGTTATGTTGTTTTTGTTCTTCGATCCAAGTGAAAACCAAACAAAGAAAAGAAAAACGAAGATATCGGTTTGAAATATATGAAAATGAGATGATATTTATTCGGTTAAAATCAATCAATTAGCTTATATTTAGAATCATACCCGAGTATTTGTTGATTTGATCTTCCGAAATGTTTATAAAAATCTCAAAAGATCGATTTGAATCTTCCGATTATCGATGACGAGTTTGAATCTTCGATCTACTTGTTGATGACAATTTTCATCGTCTCGCATCTCATATTTGAAGATTATCGATGACGAGCTGCAAAACTCTTTTGGATCGATTCGTCTTCTTCATCTTCCGCAGATCTGAAATGCTAAAGCCGAGAGAGAAAGAGATGGAGAAGAGAGAGAAATAGAATGAAGAAATCAAATATCTTCGATATATTTCTCTTGTATAAATACTAAAGGGTAATGTTGTCATTATTAAAATTCAGAATAATTAATTATGGGCCTGATCTAAAGATAATTTGATTTTCAGGGCCTAGTAATATCATTTTATGAAAGTATGGAGTTGATAGTGTAGGATCCATTTAGTGGGGCTTCTATATATTGAACCCATATAGTAAGGGGTTTCTAGTAGTTTTCACTTTTCTTTAACTTTCAGCTCCCATTTATAGCATTCCGGATACCCAGCTCATTCATAAAATATCAATGAAAAACATTAGCTGCTTCACTTGGTTTTCGCGGTCCACTAGAAAAATGCCACGACGTTCTTGTTTCTGATCGTGCGCCGTCTTACTTCCCAATTTGTCCTTGCAAATTCATAATTTGTTGCATGAGAGAATAAGGTATTCGTTGTGGCGTAACGCGATGTATCTTTATCGGACATACACGGTTTCTAATTGGTGATTCTTCAATGGGTCCAGAAAGAGCATCATGGCTTCAAGTGATCCGTTCATCTGCTCGGCTTCAAGTGGGTCGCGTTGCACCGAGATCATTACCTTTCCCAAGACGCGTCAATTATTTTCTCTTCCCGCCTGAATTTTGTCGGATTGTTCTCTTATCGAAATTCCCAACATTCCCACGTGATAGGGTCCCACCAACAATTGCAAACGAACTATTTTCTTCCCACCAAACGATCATCAACCCCTCGCTCGATAGTAGCGGCGTCTCCCGAACTTCATCTCGAGCTCCATCACCCTAAACTGTTCTTTCCTAAGTAACCAAAGACAGTAAACATCCTAGCCATCACCATTAACAACCTGCAATAATGAATAGCAGCGGCACCTTCCTCGTGTTCTCCATCTCTTGCCCCGGGATCATCACCATCTTTCATCGAGCTTCAATAATGGCGGTAAGCCATAAGCATCATCACTGCCTTCTCGAGCTCGTCACGGCAAACTCACCATTAACTCGAGCTCGACTTCAGTCGCCAATCATCATCATCTCGACTCCATATCGTTACTGCCATGATACAACCCACGTCTTGGTTCATCTTAGAGGTGGGACTTGGGTTGGTTGGTCGGGTTGGAAGGCTTGGCCGAGGCAGACCCAAGGTAGAAATTCTTTGCCCAGATTGCCCATGGAACCCGTGGAGGTGCTGCCCAAGTCCCACCCAAGTTATGTTCCTCGGGTTCCCCGGGTTCCTCGGGTTGACCCATGCTAATACTTTACAACATAAAAATTGTGGACATAGAATGGGGTTAGTTAGTAGACTCATATAAGTCTTAATTTATTTTTTATTAATGTGATAATAACAAATTTTAGTAATTATAAGATTTGGTTATTCTATTTAGCTTAAATTTCCAAATAACTTATGATTATTGACAATAATATAAATTTTTCATATTGAATTAATAATGAGATAGATATGATTTATATTTTCATTATTAGGTTTGAAGATAATGGCTAAAATTGCTTTTAATAGATAATACTACCAATTATAAAAATAGCTTATATAATTATATTATAGTTCCTCGGGTTGGGTGGGTTGCTCGGGTTAGAAATATTTGTGCCCATGCTTGCCCAAGTTTAACTCGGGTTTACTAAAATTGTACCCGAGCTTGCCCAAACTTTTAAAATACATTGCCCATGCCCGCCCAACGTTCGGGTTGGGCATGGGTTGGGTGGGTTGACCCAACCAAGTCCCACCCCTAGTTCATCTCGAGCTCCAAACAGCAACAGCTCCATGACCGCCATCGTACATAGCTCCATTCTCGTTCACTGCTCCGAGCTTCCATCATCGATAATGGTTGCAGCTTCATCTTCGAACCCATCACCAAGCTCCTTGCTCTTCTCTCGCCAACGACTCCACCAATCACCGAGATTTTGATCATCATCAACGAAACCGTTTCTCGTTGAAAACTCGAAATCAGGCAACAACCCATGCTTTCTATTGTCCCAAAGAACCTAATGATGTACTCAAATTCGAATATCGTTGGTGATCAAATTCATCACCATCGTGATCATCATGATGACCACCATTAAGAACTGTTCATGTTCTTCATGTTCATATTAAAGAAGAAGAAGAGGTGCCTTGTGTAATCATTCGGGTGCCTTTAATGATTTTTGAAAATGGCTTCCCCCTTAACAGAGTGCACTCCCCTTAGTAAAAAGACCGACCGCCTTTAGCAATTCTTTGTGAAACAGGCCCTTAACATTCGGGTGGGATGCCAATAGCATTTTCCTTAGAAGTTGACCATCTTGGCCTTTAGTCTTATGAGTCTTGTTTTGCTCATAACTTCTTCATACGAACTCAGAATGACTCCGTTCTTTCGCCATTGCCTTTGTCTTCTCGTCCTCTACAAAACGAAAAGTAGAAATATTGTACTTGAACGAGTTTCCATTGGTCTTTGGCCCTTCTCCACTTGTAGCTAGCTTCTTTTATTGCACAATTAAGTGCAAATTCACTTCTTTTTGGACGATTCTCCTAATGAAACACAAATAAGAGAAAACAAACGTAATACACAATAATTTGAAAGAATATAAGCAATTACTAGCGTGGAGTTGACACTAAAATCATGTGAATTATGCACTTATCAAATTCCCCCACACTTGGCTTTTGCTAGTCCTCGAGCAAACTAAACTAAACTAACGTACAACAACTTCCTTTCGTTGGGACCCGGTTGCACTTAGCATGTGCAACAAGCCTTTAAACCCCTAGGTGTCCCTACTGGACGAGTTATAGTCTCGTGAGGGCTTACGAGAGGTATACCCACAAAACCTACTCCAACTTCAAAGTGTTCCAGCGTCCCAAGCATCCAAAGAGTTATGAGGACATAGAGTTTCTGCATGCTAGTAATAAGAAGTTAGAAATACCAAAGAACACATTCTCATTCTTGAATGTTGGTGAAATAATCACACCATAATGAGAGAACGCGTGTTTGAGCGCGACCAATAAGCATTTCGCCTCGACTTCTGCCTCACTTAAAAGGATTTTATGATAATTGCACTCAATAAGACGGCTTTTTTATGGGTCTCACATGTGTGCAGGTAGGAATGAAGAGAGATATCCTACACAGGTTGAATGGTGGGAAGGGAACCTTCCGAATTATTTCTGGAGACCCCACAAGATCGTGGGAAATAAAAATCTTTTTCTAATGATCTCTAAGAAAGGAAATCAACCACTATAGCAAGGATGAGAGTACTTACCACCTTCACATCCGATCGGCAGTGACGAAAGCACCATTCTCACAGCATCCAATAGAAACATCTTCCTTCCTTTGGCTCGTCTTCTTCATCTTCTTGGTTTTCGTCTTCGGTCTTTAACTATTGATGATAAACTGTTAAACTTCATAAAACTTTGACAATTTGTAACTCATTTCCTCTATTTCCTTGTTGCTTAAAACTTCTTTATAGATTTTTCTTCCTCATGGCTTTATTGATAAAATAAATCATAAATGCAAATCTTTTTGTATATATATATTTTATTTTTTTATTTTTTTATTTTTTTTATTTTTTTATTTTTAGAAGAAAGATTGCAACTACAACATAATAAAATTAACATGGCCATGGGAGAAGGACTTTACCACTTTGATATTCACAACTTGTATTGTCTTCGTATTATAAACTTCAATAACTCTCATCTTTTGATTTTCTTTGCTTTTGTAAATAAGTCTTCGTACTTGGATATAAAATTATGCTCATTGTATGTTGCTTCACTTTGATATGAAATTTGCTCTTACTTGTATTGTTGCTTATAAACCTTAAACGTCTTCGATTTTCCTTGTAGATTTTGATGTCGCTCCATTTGCTGATGATGATGTGTTTCTATGGACCTGTTGTTGGCGAGAGAGAGAATGGTGCTAACTGCAAATCAAACTACAAGAAGGTGGTTTTCATCTATAGACGTCACCCTCATGATTGACAAAATTAGCACTCAAGAGATCAAAAATAGTGCTGCAAAATGGTGTGAAGTTGGGTAGCTCACCATTCTACCCGGAATTAACGTACGGTGACACACACTCAAAAGAAAGCTCTTTAGTCATCTACAAATATTTTTTTTTTTTTTTTTTTGGTCTGGTGCCTCGGTTGATTTGAAAATAGGTAGTCTCCACTAATGATTGATCAACAACTCTAATAATGCATTTCTCCCTGCTCCTCATTTGCCACCGGCATGATTAAATCCATTATTTAACACTCTAACAAGTAAGACATCCGAACGTAGTTCCCTGACACTTCCAAGTTCAGTTATGTCGGTCAGAATTCTCTATGTAAACATACCTAGAAGTATGCTAGTGACTCTAAATTCTCTGCAAGTTGAAGGTTTTTTTTTTTGTAATGCAAAATTTTGAAAAATCGACTCAAAAATGCTAAAAACTCTATATGCAAAATATCCAAACACTCCCCCACACTTAAACTTTACATTGTCCTCAATGTAATTGATTCATCCGAAGTAAAATAAGGTGGGAAATCCAAATATGATAGGAAAAACAAATGGACAAAGATAGAAATACAAAACCAGTGGGTTGCCTCCCATTCAGCGCTTAGTTTAACGTCCTCAGCCTGACTTGACACACTTTCAGATTACTCCTCCAGAGGGATCAAATCATGAAGCTCAATCTCATCAACATCCACTGCAGTGTAGTTCTCGTAGTATGGCTTCAGTCTATGGCCGTTGATCTTGAAAACCTTCCCTGTTTTGGGACTAGAGATTTCAATTGCACCATGAGGAAAAACATCAGTAACAACAAATGGTCCCACCCAAAGACCTAAGCTTTCCAGAAATAACTTAAGACGAGAATTAAATAAAAGAACTTTTTGCCCCACAACAAAACTTTTCCGAGAAATCAATTTGTCGTGGAATAACTTCGTCTTTTCCTTGTATATACGAGAGCTTTCGTAAGCATCATTTCGTATCTCCTCTAGCTCATTGATTTGTAACTTTCTTTGTTTCCCAGCTTCATCATACTCCATGTTGTACATCTTTACCGCCCAAAAAGCCTTATGCTCAAGTTCAACCGGGAGATGACAAGCTTTGCCATAAACCAACCGGTATGGAGACATACCAATTGGTGTCTTGTACGCCGTTCTATACGCCCAAAGTGCATCGTTAAGCTTGAATCTCCAATCTTTTCTTGTAGTATGGACAGTTTTCTCCAGAATGGACTTGATTTCACGATTTGAAACTTCAGCTTGCCCACTAGTTTGTGGGTGATATGGCGTACCAACCTTGTGTGTAATGTTGTACTTATTGAGGAGAGCATGGAAGGATTTCTTGAAGTGTGAACCTCCATCACTGATAACCACTCGTGGTATACCATGTCTAGAGAAAATATATTCCTTCACAAACTCACAAACAACTTGAGAATCATTAGTATGGGTGGCTTTAGCTTTCACCCATTTCGAAACATAATCCACAGCAAGAAGTATATAAAATTTTCCTTTCGAATTAACAAAGGGCCCATAAAATCAATACCCCACACATCGAATATTTCTAGCAAGAATCGGTGTGAGTGGCATTGATTTCGAGCACCTAGATTGCCTGTTCGTTGACATCTATCACAAGATTTGCAAAAAACATATGCATCCTCAAACAGTGTAGGCCAATAAAAGCCACTCTCAAGAACTTCGAGAGCGGTGCGTTTAGAACCAAAGTGACCACCACAAGCATAAGAATGACAAAAAGACAAAATTGATTGAAATTCGAGTTTGCGTACGCACTTCTGGATAATCATGATCAGCACCATATTTCCACAAGTAGGGCTCATCCCACACATCTTGTTTTGGCTATTTTCTTAAGCTTTAGCTTTTGAAAGTTAGACATCGTACTAGGTACTTGCCTTGTAACCAAATAGTTCACTATATCAAAGATACCAAGTTGTTGATTCCTCAATCGAGAAGATTTGTTAAATGCGGAAAACGATCCTGTAAGAGAAGTTCTTCTTGGAATTAACAATTCTACTAAGATGATCAACACATGATATTCTCGACACCTTTCTTGTCTCTAATTTCAATATTGAATTCTTATGCAGCAAAAGAATCCATCTTATGAGTCTTGGCTTAGCCTCTTTCTTTTTCAATAGGTACCGAAGTGCCGTAATGATCGTAGTATACAATCACATTGGTACCCACCAAATAAGATCTCAATTTTTCTAATGCAAATACTATAGCGTAACTCTTTTCTCGGTGGTTGAATAGTTGATCCGAGCTCCATTTAGGGTCCTTGATGCATAATAAATAACATGTGACCTCTTGTCTACTTTCTTCGACCCAAACAGCTCCGACCGCATAATCACTTGCATCACACATTAACTCGAATGGCAAACTCCGGTCGGGTGACTTAATAATTGGTGCAGTAGTCAACAATTCCTTGATTTGTCAAAGGCATCCTTGCACTCATGGTCGAAGTTAAAGGCAACCTCCTTTTTGGAACAATTTGCACATCGGCATTGAGATTTTGGAGAAATATTTGATAAACCGCCTATAAAAACCTGCATGACCAAGAAACGAGCGAACCCCCCTCACCGAAGTGGGGTATTGTAAGTTTCTAATCAAATCGATCTTTGCTTTGTCCACTTCGAGCCCTTGAGAGGACACGATGTGACCAAGCACAATTCCATGGTTTATCATAAAGTGACATTTCTCCCAGTTTAAAACAAGATTAGTGTCTACGCATCTTTTAAGCACAAGCTCAAACAAATATCAAATGAATCACCATAAACACTGAAATCGTCCATAAATATCTCAATGATGTTTTCCACATAATCAGAAAATATACTTACCATACATCTCTGAAAAGTGGCAGGCGCATTGCAAAGACCAAACGGCATCCGTCTATATGCAAACGTACCAAAAGGACAAGTAAAAGTTGTCTTCTCTTGGTCCTCTGGTGCGATAACAATCTGATTGTATCTGGAATAACCATCCGAAAGCAATAATGAGAATGTCCCGCTAGCCTCTCTAACATTTGATCAATGAAAGGCAAAGGAAAGTGATCCTTGCGGTAGCCGAATTGAGCTTTACGTAGTCTATGCACACTCGCCATCCCGTTTGAACTCTTGTAGGAACGAGTTCATCATCCTGATTTCGACAACAATGACACCTGATTTCTTCGGCACCACTTGTCTTGGACTAACCCATTTCTTTGTCGAAATTGGGTAAATCACCCCCACACTTAGCAATTTTAGGATCTCTTTCTTTACGACCTCCATCATTGGGGGTTAAGCCTACGCCAGCATCACGTACTGGCTTCACATCATCTTCTATTAGGATTCTATGCATGCACATGGCTGGACTAATGCCTTTGATGTCGCCAATTGTCCAACCAATAGGTCGTTTTTGTGCTCCTTCAACCCTAAGTAGCGTTCTTCTGTCTTGTTGTGAGATTATTTGCAATAATGATTGGAAGTTCTTCTCCATCACCCAAGTAAGCGTACTTTAAGTGATCGGTAGAGGCTTCAACTCTAGTTTAGGTGCCCGCACAACGAAGGTAAAGGAACTTCATCGATTCTGAGTAAAGAAATATAAGAGATATTACATGTTTGAGCTTCTTG
Organism: Papaver armeniacum; assembly: GCA_023531295.1. Lineage (NCBI taxonomy): Eukaryota > Viridiplantae > Streptophyta > Magnoliopsida > Ranunculales > Papaveraceae > Papaver > Papaver armeniacum. The sequence continues at coordinate 72,750 of JAJJWW010002617.1, read as the reverse complement.
TAATGCGTTAAAGCACCACACATCTCCTCTATCCCTTTGGCTAGGTCAACGTCCAAATCAGGCATGCCATGGATGTCCAAATCAATGTTATTTTGTAGCACAGATTCAAGTTCATCTTCATTATTCAAATCAAACATCTGTTGTTCCAACGAACCGATAACATCAACAGAAAATGCAGAATGGATATCACTTGGATAACGCATAGCTTCAAAGATATTGAAGCGTATAATCTCTTTGTCAAATTCCATAGTGAGTGTCCCAGTATCGCAGTCAATCTTCGTCTTAGCAGTCTTCATAAAAGGTCTCCCAAGAAGTAATGAAGTAGGCGAACAATTGTCTCCATTATGCATATCCACAACAAAGAAATCAACCGGAAAGATTAATTCATTCACTTGCACCAACACGTCTTCCACGAGTCCCTTACTCGCCAGTTGAATGATAATCCATGTCTCCTTTAAAGGTCCCAGGTTCAAAGAATCATAAACATCGGCTGACATCACGCTAATGGAAGCTCCCAAATCAAGCAAAGCACGTTCAAATCGTTTGTCACCAATAGTAACCGGAACTGTAAAACCACCAGGATCTTTGCATTTTGTAGGCATCTTCTTTAGCAACATACTTAAGCACTTTCTCCCACCTCGAGTGATCTCGTTAGCAATCAACCTTATCTTTCCTTGTACACAAATCCTTCGAACCTTGGCATACCCGGGTACCGTTCGATGGCTTCAATAAATGGAATGTTGATATGCACCTTCTTTTGAAAATATCCATAATCTCCTTGTCTAGAGCTTGCTTCTTTGACTTGGAAAAGCGACTAGGAAAAGGGAGGTGGTGTGGTAAAAGTGGGAACCGTGTCCTTAGGTTGGCCTTGAAGTTGGATTTTCCTTTGGAACAGCTTTCCACCTCTACTTCCTTTTAAGTCGTGACTAACATTTTCTTGTTGTTTTGGCTCTTAAATCGCGCTTTCCGCTCCTCAAAAAGTGCTGCATTAACATTCTCTCTTGGATTCACAAAAGTTTGTGATGGAAGCTTTAGCGTGCTTGTGCCTTTAGTTGATTTATCTCAGTTGCCATTTGTCCTATCTCGAGTATGTAGATCTTTAATAGCAGAATGAGTCTTAAATATGTTGATCGGATTTACTGTGACTCTGTTGGAACATAGATGAGAGACCTTGCATCATAGTAATCATTTTCTCGCATGCGTCCTCCTTGGGAACTTGAGGTTGCGCTTGCAACAGGTTGGAATTGTGGTTGTTGAAAACCACCTTGCAGAGAGCATATGGATTAGGAGCTGCACTTGCTTGTTTGCGTAGGCCGAAATCGGGTGATCTTTCCAACTTTGGATTGTAGGTACTTTGGAGTAGGGATTATACCCTGGCCTTTGATTAGGGAACACATCATTCACCTGCTCAGACTCTTCTTCGTAGGTAGGAATAATCACTGCTGCTATTCGTTGCACTGCCTTTTCAATGTTGTTTATCCGTTGCTCTGATTGTGCACACTCAGCTATCTCACTAACTCTTCTGATACTTGAGTTGTTTCTGGTGTAGAATTGTTGAGCGTTCGAAGCCATGCTCTCAATCAAACTTGTTTCCTGCGAGATTGTCTTTTCATTAAGTGAACCACCAGCAGCTGCATCAATCAAATTCCTCTATTCTGGAAGTAATCCTTCATAAAAGTATTGGATAATAAGTGTTGAAGATATGTTATGGTGAGGACAGCTTGCCAACAACTTTTTGTACCTCTCCCAATATTCATGAAGAGACTCCCCTAGGTTAACTGCGCAATGCCACTAATCTCCTTGCAAGCGGCCGCTTTGGAAGGAGAAAATATTTCTCCGAGAAATAGCTTTTTCATTTCAATCCATGTTGTAATACTCCCCGGGGGAAGATAATACAACCATTCTTCCGCCATATCTATTAAAGAGAATGGAAAAGCTTGCGGCATTGTCGTATCACTTTGTCTTCGATCATTGTGCCTAAGACTTGTCATCTTGTGCTGAATTTTGAAGATGACGGTTTGGATCTTCACCCTAAGTCCTTTGAACTTTGGTAGATGATGGATTAGATTCGATTTCAGCTCCACTAAGGTGATAGTGATGCACGGTGGTTGCGAATCTAAGCATGGAGAAGTTAACTCTCCCAACTTCTTCTCCGGGGAGGTGGAGGATCTCTCTCGTCGTCAGGATCAACCATCTCTTCAGCGGATGGTTCTTGTTGAACCGGCACGTGCTTGAAGTATTGTTCCCCTACGAGTTTGAATTCGCACCTCGGGTAATCCCACTGTTTAGGTGCCAGAGAGTTAGTACTGGAACAAGAAAAACTAAAGTAAAATCTAGAAAATATTAAAATACAAAATAAATATCAACTAAAATAAATTTTTTTTTTTTTAATATGAACAAAAATAAATATTAACAGAAAATAATATTAATACATATTAAAAATAAAAATAAAAGTAAATTAACAATAATAATCTAAATAAAATTAAAATAAATATTAACAGAAGATAAAGATTAACAGAAAATAAATATTAACAGAATATAAATTAAGGAATAACAACTAAAATTAAAAGAAAAATAAATTAAAGAAAAACTAAAAACAAAAGTACTAAATAAAATTACTAAAAGAAAATAAAACAACTAAAACCTACCGACTGCTCCCCGTGACACGCAAAATTTGGGTGCGCGTCGTTTTACGCAACAAATTAATTACTTCTTTCCACAAAATTAACTGGTAATATAATGGCAAGGAGTTCGTTCCCACGAAGAGCAGGGAGTTTCTAGTTGTTAAAAGTCACTGAAATGGGATTTTTAGATTTCAAATCAAAGTAACTAATAAAATAATAATACTTTGTTGTAAATAATAATAAAGAAGATGATTAGGGAATCCTTCGCCTCTCGAATCAAGCTTAATTAAATATAAATTTATTTCTTGTTTAACTTATATTGTTACCAACCGTAGAATAGCAATAAGCTCTTTATCCCCGGATTCCTATTGCCACTTGGATACGGAAGCTCGACTACCGAGATTCTATCCAACCAACCCACCAGAATAAGCTCTCAAGGTGTAAATTAGTCGAATGCTTTACACTCTTCTGTGAATCGGAGTTGATCTAGCATCGGACGCATAAGTCTGCTTACTAGTGTTATCTTTACACACAATTACTAACAAAATCCCTCACAAATTCTTGCGATTTACTACGTGTGTAAAGAGTTGATGTGACAATTACACGTATCACACAACCTAAACTAGTAGAAGAAATATTGATTGGTTAATTTAATTGATCATTTTAAATAACCCTCAATATTCTTAGACATTAAAAATAATAAAGATACTCAACAATAAAATAAAACTTGAAATAAACGTGATTAAAGAAAATAATGCTTCGTGGTTCAGGACTTTGAAATCATCCTAATCAATTAAAAGTTTAGCTACTCATAATTAAAAAGTAATAGCGAAGAAATAAACTAAAGAAGAAGAAATTAAAAACAAAAGCTTTCTGTGTTTCTGTCTTTCTCACTCGCCTAAATGGTTAAGGAAGAAGTATCTTTTTCTTAACTTTCAGCTCCCATTTATAGCAGTCCGGATACCCAGCTCATTCATAAAATATCCCAATGGAAAACATTAGCTTCTTCACTTGGTTTTCGCGGTCCACTAGAAAAATGCCACGACGTTCTTGTTTCTGATCGTGCGCCGTCTTACTTCCCCCAATTTGTCTGCCAAATTCATAATATGTTGCATGAGAGAATAAGGTATTCGTTGTGGCGTAACGCGATGTATCTTTATCAGACATACACGGTTTCTAATTGGCTGATTCTTCAATGGGTCCAGTAAAGAGCATCATGGCTTCATGTGATCCGTTCATCTGCTCAGCTTCAGTGGGTCGCGTTGCACCAGATCATTACCTTTCCCAAGACGCGTCAATTATTTTCTCTTCCTGCCTGAATTTTGTCGGACTGTTCTCTTATCGAAATTCCCAACATTCCCACGTGATAGGGTCCCACCAACAATTGCAAACGAACTATTTTCTTCCCTGCCAAACGATCATCATCCCTGGCTCTGATAGTAGCAGCGTCTCCTGAACTTCATCTCGAGCTCCATCACCCTAAGCCTGTTCTTTCCGGAAGTAACCAAAGACAGTAAACCTCCTAGCCATCACCATTAACAACCTTGCAATAATGAATAGCAGCAGCACCTTGCTCGTGTTCTCCATCTCTGCCCGGGATCATCAGCCATCTTTCATCGAGCTTCAATAATGGCAGCAAGCCATAAGCATCATCACTGCCTTCTCCAGCTCGTCACGGCAAACTCACCATTAACTCCAAGCTCGACTTCAGTCGCCAATCATCATCGACTCGACTCCATATCGTTACTGCCATGATACAACTAAATCTTGGTTCATCTCGAGCTCCAAACAGCAACAGCTCCATGACTCGCCATCATACACAGCTCCATTCTCGTTCTTTGCTCCGAGCTTCCATCAGCGATAATGGTTGCAGCTTCATCTTCAAACCCATCACCAAGCTCATTGCTCTTCTGCCAACAGCTCCACCAATCACCGAGATTTTGATCATCATCAACGAAACCGTTTCGTTGAAAACTCGAAATCAGACAACAACCCATGCTTTCTATTGTCCCAAATAACCTAATGATGTACTCAAATTCGAATATCGTTGGTGATCAAATTCATCACCATCGTGATCATCATGATGACCACCATTAAGAACTGTTCATGTTCTTCATGTTCATATTAAAGAAGAAGAAGAGGTGCCCTGAGTAATCATTCATTGCCTTTAATGATTTTTGAAAATGGCTTCCCCTTAACAGTGTACTCCCTTAGTAAAAAGACTGACTGCCCTTTAGATTCTTTTGGAAAACAATCCCTCTTAACATTCGGGTGGGATGCGATAGCATTTTCCTTAGAAGTTGACCATCTTGGCCTTTAGTCTTATGAGTCTTGTTTTGCTCATAACTTCTTCATACGAACTCGAGAATGACTCAGTTCTTTATGCCATTGCCTTTGTCTTCTCGTCCTCTACAAAACGAAAATTAGAAATCTTGTACTTGAACGAGTTTCCATTGGTCTTTGGCCCTTCTCCACTTGTAGCTAGCTTCTTTTATTGCACAATTAAGTGCAAATTCACTTCTCTTTGGACGATTCTCCTAATGAAACACAAATAAGAGAAAACAAACGTAATATACAATAATTTGCAAGAATATAAGCAATTACTAGCATGGAATTGACACTAAAATTATGTGAATTATGCACTCATCACTTGCATTCCCTATGCGACTACTAAAACGAAGGCGTGCGACAATCAACGGTCGCCCTTCAATCCCAGGATCAAATCCTAGCCATCCAAGGTTACCAGAAAACGCATGGTAACCTTTGGCCCGAAACCCTAGTTTGTCCACGCCAAACCGCGCCAAGGCATGCCATGCCAACCTAGCCACACCACTGGACCAATGACAAATCATGCCAGCCACATCTACCGCACCAAGGCATGCCAACCATGATAGCCGCACCACCGTGCCAATGGCAAACCATGCCAGCCACATCTACCGCGCCAAGGCATGCCAACCATGCTAGCGCACCACCGTGCCAAGGCATGCCAACTATGCTAGCCACATATACCGCGCCAAGGCATGCCAACCATGCTAGCCGCACCACCGTGCCAATGGCAAACCGTGTTAGCCACGTCTACCGCACCAAGGCATGCCAACCATGCTAGCCGCACCACTGTGCCAATGGCAAACCATGCTAACCACATCTACCACGCCAAGGCATGTCAATCATGCTAGCCAAGCCAACTGCAACTTTCCTTGGCCCTAGCCATGCTAGCCGCACCATGTGCCAACGGCATGCCAAGCCATTGTCCCTACCTCGCTAAGCCAAATGCACCTTGCCTTGGCCCTAGCCATGCTAGCCGCACCATGTGCCAAACGGTATACCAAACCATTGGCCCCACCTCGCCAATCCAAACGCACCTTTCCTCGCCCTAGCCATGTTACGCACCAAGTCACCGATGGCATGCCAAACCATTGGCCCTACATAGCCAAACCAAACGCACCTTGCCTTGGCCCTAGCCATACTAGCCGCACCATGTGCCAAACGTCATCCCAAACCATTGGCCCCACCTCGCCAAACCAAGCGCACCTCGCCTTGGCCATAGCCATGCTAGCCGCACCATGTGCCAACGGCATGCCAAACCCGCGGCCCCACTATACCATGCCGTCCTTCCCTATGCGGCTACTAAAACGAAGGCGTGCTATAATCAACGGTCGTCCTTCAATCCCAGGATCAAATCCTAGCCAACCAAGGTTACTAGAAAACGCATGGTAACCTTTGGCCCGAAACCCTAGTTTGGCCATGCCAAACCACGCAAGGCATGCCAACCTAGCCGCGCCACCATGATGTCCTTCCCTATGCGGCTACTAAAACGAGGCGTGCGACAATCAACGGTCGCCCTTCAATCTCGGGGAGCAAATCCTGGTCGTCCCGAGGTTACCGTACAACGCAGAGTTAACCTTTGGCCCGACCCTAGTTTGTCCACGCCAAACCACGCCAAGGCATGCCAACCTAGCCGTTCCACCATGCTGGCCTTCCCTTTGTGGCTACTAAAACTAAGGCGTGCGACAATCAACAGTCTCCCTTCAACCCGGGATCAAATCCTAGCCATCCAAGGTTACTGGACAACGATGGTAACCTTTTGGCTTTAAACCCTAGTTTGGCCATGCCAGAGCCGCGCCAAGGCATGCCATGCCAATGACATGCCAACCTAGCCGCTCCACCATGCTGGCCTTCCCTATGCGGCTACTAAAACTAAGCGTGCGACAATCAACGGTCTCTCAAGATCAAATCCTAGCCATCTAAGGTTACCAGAAAACGCATGGTAACCTTTGGCCCGAAACCCTAGTTTGTCCACGCCAAACCGCGCCAAGGCATGCCAACCTGAAGGCCGCACCACCATGCCGGCCTTCCCTGTGCGGCTACTAAAACGAAGGAGTCACGACAATCAACGGTCTCCCTTGATCGGATTAAATCCTAGTCGTCCAAGGTTACCCGGACAACGCATGGTAACCTTTATCCCGAATCCCTAGTTTGGCCACGCCTTAAACCGCGCCAAGGCATACCATGCCAACCTAGCCGAGCCACCATGCTGGCCTTCCCTACATGGCTATCAAAAACGAAGCGTGCAATGATCAACGGCTACCTTTCCTCTTAAGATGCAAAATCTCGACCAGTGAAGTCACCAAGCTAGCAAGTCTCCCAAGCTCGACTTGCCGAGGCAACAACCATGCTACATGTTTTCCACGAAAAACATTAGAGACATCAATACATATCTCAAACTCGGGGATCCACTTTGGGTATTGGTTTGGCAGTTTACGGCAGCCGTGCAATCTTACGTAAGTCATAAGAATAATGAATAAATAGTGAGGCATTAGTCATCCACATGAGATGTGGACCGCTCTTTTTATACGACATCAAAAATTATCGCGATACGATTCACTCTCATTTCTCACCATTTCAACTACAAGCAGGCTTAATGTCATTCACCCGATTTATCTCATCAGCTTTACTTTCACCGAATATAAGTCAATCGAATATTAATAAAACATTGCAACACCATTATCAGCTTAATTTTTTATTTAATCATGCAACATCTCTTAGGTTCGTTGGTTGGTTGGCACATGTAAATAATGGTTGGTTGGTTTATCATACTTTGTGGTGCAGGCCAGTGTGTTACGTTCTCTTGGTTGGTAGATTTTTAATAGATTGGAGTCTCATAAATTCTCAGAGTGTATAAATTGATTGTTGTAAAGTTTAAATTGTTTCTCATTTGTCAATTGTAAGTCATTGTTTATTATCATTGGTGGCGGGTGAGTCGTTATAATGGTTGATTGATGATTTCCCTCGTTTTGGTGTCTTCAGCCATGGCATCGTTCAGTGGAGTCGGTCAGGTCGAACAATTGAACCTTCGGTGGCGATTCATAATCTCATGGTAGATCTCATTTATGGTTGACGAAACGGTTGGTTGAAGAAACCATGGGTTGTGGTGCAGTCATGGGTAGGTGGTGTAGTGTGGTGGTCTCAGACCATCAGGTCATGTTTGTCAGGATGTTGTGCTGGTCAGAATGGAGTAAAAATAAATCATGAATCAGTTGGAGGCTCGGGTGGCTGATGATCCAGTTTGTCTGGCTGGTGGGAGTCAGGAGTGGGTGTTGTGTCGTGGTGAAATAGTTTTGGTGGGGAGTTATAATCAGTGGTGGTGTTGGTGTAAGTGTCTTCAGCCTGCAGAATTTGTTTGGGAAATCATGGTGGGTCAGCTCGACAGTTGAGCCTCATTTAGGGTGCATGAGTGCCTCAGGGCGGCATTATAGGTGGAAGTTGGTGGGTTTTATATTGGAGGGTCATTGATGGTTTTGATAGAGTGTAGACGAGACTATTATGAATTGAGGTGGGAGTGAGTGGTGTTTTGGTGATGAACTTTCTCTTTAGTCCTGGTCATGAAGTTTTCCCTCTTTGAGTCATCTCTCAGTTGCTCTTAGAAGGCAGTAGCGAAACTCGCGGGAATAGACGTCTCATCGGCAATCAATTTAGCTCTGGCCTCCTCGTGAGCATAGTAAACGAGGGAGGAAAAAGAAGTCCCACTGCAGACCCGGCCCTAAACGTGAAGCACCGGCTGGCAGGCAACTCCGCCACGGAAGGCGACCACTAAAGCTCCCATGCATCATCACGAAAGTCAAGGAAATACCCTGGATTTCCTGTTCCCCATGAGGAGGTAATCGATCTCTTAGAAGCATGGATTCAAGATGATGTTATCAGACTGCCATCTCTCAGACGCCCACCGACTGAGGCCGAAATGGCAAAACCCAAATACTGCCACTACCACCGATTTGTTCACCACCCAACCAGTGATTGTAACAGACTGAAGCATATCTTCAAAGAAAAGATAGAAACATGGGAACTTCAACTAGGAAACGAGGGAATACATCGAGACCCACTTCCGGTGAGGAATTGTGGGGTCTCTGGGGACTCCATGCATGAGACTGTGTAATCCATGATGCAGCACGTATGCGAAATTCTCTACCTTTCCAAGGTACGGCGCCAAGATATTTTCACGGCTCTTAATCGCGTCGTGTCGGGCAAATGACTTTTTCTTTCGTGGAATCCACGCCAAGAGCCCAAGCTCTCCCGGCAAGCGGAATTGAAAAGGACGGCGGGAATTTCTGACCACGTCCCATTTAAGAGGTATTAAATTCGACAACACGCTCATTGATACGACCTCGACTTCAATATTGTTCTTGTCAAGACTACGAAAGTCGGGATTTACAAAACAAGAGGCTACCCATTCTCCATCCGTGATTAAGAACCGGGAGGGGAAGCCTTGAACTCGTACGGCTACATTAGCCTCGAGATCAAGATGGGAGACGCTATAACGCATAGCAAATTCCACATTGTCAAAGAACTGGGTTACGACATGATATTGGGGCGCTTGTGGGTACTCGACAACAAGGCAAAATTGGGAACATCCCCCCTACCGATGTCAATGCCCGAAAGAATCTCCAACAAACCGTCTCACTTGCTGCCGCATCGACAAGTTAACGATGGAACCCTGACACCTGGAGATGACCTGTTGGCGCTAACTCGTGGATTCCAAACGCAAGTAAGTTTGACCGAACTATATTATCTACAACCATTCATTTCTTCCCCTATTCCGTCATGGGGACTCATCACGATTACTGACGCGAACGCCGTCAAGAGATGTGAATGGGGCGCTGGTCCATTCAAACGCTTTGCAAAGAATTTAGAAGCTACCATCGAAACTGACGAGACCAAGATTCAAACGGTTACACAATACCCGAACACGTTTCAAATCGGAGATATGGTGGTCAAAGTGAACTCATTTCAAGTTGGGAAGGTGACGAAAAGATAGTTTGTTGAGACCGATTCACCCAAGGAAAAAGAAGACGAGCCATATCACGGTGACGGACGTACTTTTGGGAGGATACCGCAAGCTCATCAACACAGACAAGGCTGGGAGGTGTGATAGTTCACTCGCGATGGATCAAGCTTTTCGATCCTTAAAACGCGTTGTCTTGCCCTCTTCCAACCACTCTCCTTTTAGTATTTCCTTCAGCAATTTCTCCTTCCCACACCAAAATATTTGTATCTCCCCAAGATGAATGCGCCGTTTGTATTCTTCTTTTAGGGTTTCGTTTTTATTCAAAGGCATACATTTCTTTCCGAATGAGTTTTTCCAAATCTCAGAAGAAATACACTAAATAAATCCCAAATCATTGAGAAGCCATTTAACCATCCAACCACAACCAAAAACACCAACCCATTCCAAGGGAAGGCTTGGGTCTTTCAAAAAAAACAAAAAAACAAAAACAAAAACAAAAAAAAAAAAATCGCAAAGCGGGATGCAAATTGAAGAAACCACTAACTTCGCCTGTGAATACAAGGAAGGTAAAGAAAAAATAAGTCTGCAAAACATCGGAGCAACTAAGCGACGAATAGAAACAATAAAGAACAAGAAGCTAGTCATAAAAAGCTAATGTGTGAATTGCCAATGCCTCGGTCAGAGCTTTTTCAAACACTTTCCCCAACAATCTTTCGAACAGCAAAGATTCCATTCGGAAGCCACATCAGCAATAGCAGCCTCAGCATCCCACCCGAAAGTCGTCTCAACAGCAACATCATCCGTCTTTTTACCGACATCCGCCTCGGTAACCAATCCAACATATGCCACCACGAATTCTCCAATGCCGCTGACAACAGTTTCGCCGTCTTCTCCAAAATTTGTTTCACTTTCATCAACCGCAACATTATCACCTTCCTCGGAAGTCTTCTCAGCGACCTTTCGAGGAGAATTTCCCGATTCATTAGAACCAAGGGTTATGACACCGTCCTGGACAGGGAGCTACGTTGATTTTCCCCTAAAAGTTTCACAAGCTTGGCCTTCTGCCGTTTCAACTGAGAAGCAAACATTGTCCCATCCTAACAGGTTGGCCGTGAAGAAGTTTTGTTGCACCAAATCCTCCCAACGCCCGGGATGCTTCTCCGCCTTCCTGTTATTCCCCCAAATGTATGTCCCGAATGATCTCGCCAGCTTCACGAAACAGAGATTCAATTCTATTCAACACCTCCCCATGAGAAGAAGACTATTTTTCGTCGATCCAAAGTTCCTCCTCGAAAAATTGGAGACATGTATGTCATCGGCAGGTCCCATTATGCGCTACAAAACCAGAAAAAATGGGCAAGTTTTCACACGAGACGATACCTGTAATGAAGATGGGCACGATTTCAGGACGAACTATACGAATGAAAGATTCAGTATCATCTCTTATGTTCAGCAGAACGATGCAATCCCGAAAAGGAAAGCTTTCTACTAGCCAGTCAATTAAGGCGTGACATTCTCTCTTAATTAAACCTTATTCTACCAAAGAAATATAAGGGAAAGTCTCATGCACGGCTATGCGAGATAATTAGGGTTTGGTGAGAAAATGTGGAAGTACGTGTTCGAGACACACTTGCCCGCATTTTACTTTTACGCCACCAAAGACGGGATTCGGAAGTGAAACCGACAACGTAACTCCGAGAAGAAGGAGTAACGCTCCCTTTTATGGGCATAACACTCTCGGTTTTGAAGAAAGTGAAGGATTCCTAATTCAAGCTACACAAGAAAAGAGGCAACCGGCCCACAATGGCAAGCTTCACGGTATCAACAGTCCATGTCCCACACCAAACCAGTGACAACGCCATGCCAACACCCGTGCCGAGTTTACGCGAACGGCTCCATACCAAACCAATGCTACGTTGGAGGCTCCATTCTAGGCCGCACATCACCTGCGGCTCCCATTCCAAGCCGACCCACGCCAGCGGCTCCGTTTCAAGCCGCATCATGCCAATGGCTTGCCAAGCCAAGCCAGCAACACCAACAACTCGCCAAGACAACGTCATGATGTTCCCTAACCCAGCCAAGATGATGAGTAGCCAGACTAAACCGATGATTCTCATCTCACCACTTCACGATCTACACCACAAATAGAAGCTATGCAAGGCCGCCAAACACGGGATCATGAACTCTCCTTACCTCTCGAAAAAGGTTAGTCGGACTTTCCTGACCATCTTGCATGATTTACGTTTCGATTCTGTCCTTGCCTATCACCATATTATGCTTACCTCGCAACAATGCCCCTGTTCCGAGCTAGCGAGAGGACTTAATGTTGATGGTGGTTTTTAGCTTAGGGTTAAAATCGTAAAACCCTAGTCGAACAGTGACGTAACAGAATTTGAGTAATAATGTCTCCACTAAGTGCATTTATTGAACCTTTTAATATGTCTACGAGAAAATTACCGGGGTACCTTTTTTTTAATATTAATTAGGGTTTCGGCAGGGACAAACCGTAATTCCCACACCACTGTGCCAATGGCAAACCATGCCAGCCATATCTACCACGCCAAGGCATGCCAACCATGCTAGACGCACCACACCGTGCCAATGAAAAATCATGCCGACCACATCTACCGCTGCGCCAAGGCATGCCAACCATGCTAGCCGCACCACCGTGCCAATGGCAAACCATGCCGCCACATCTACCGCGCAAGGCATGCCAACCATGCTAGCCGCACCACCGTGCCAATGGCAAACCATGTCATCCACGTCTGCCGCGCCAAGGCATGCCAACCATGCTAGCCGCACCACCGTGCCAATGACAAACCATGCCAGCCACGTCTACCGCGCCAAGCCAACCAGCTAGCAACCATGGCAAACCATGCCAGCCACATCACCACGCCAAGGCATGCCAATCATGGCAAACCACCTTGCCTTGGCCAGCCATCTACCACCATGTGCCAAAGGCATGCCAATCATGCCCCGCTTCTCGCCAAGCCAAATGCACCTTGCCTTGGCCCTAGCCATGCTAGCCGCATCATGTGCCAAAGGTTATGCCAAACCATTGTCCCCACCTCGCCAAGCCAAATGCACCTTGCCTTGGCCCTAGCCATGCTAAGCCAAGCATCATGTCCAAACGGCATGCCAAACCATTGGCCCCACCTCGCCAAACCAAATGCACCTTGCCTTGGCCCTAGACATGCTAGCCGCACCATGTGCCAAACGACATGCCAAACCATTGGCCCCACCTCGCCAAGCCAAGCGCACCTCGCCTTGGCCCTAGCCATGCTAGCCGCACCATGTGCCAACGACATGCCAAACCCACGGCCCCACTATACCATGCCGGCCTTCCCTATGCGGCTACTAAAACGAAGGCGTGCGACAATCAACGGTCCCCCTTCAATCCCGGGATCAAATCCTAGCCGACCAAGGTTACCAGACAACGCATGGTAACCTTTGGCCCGAAACCCTAGTTTGGCCACGCCAAACCACGCCAAGGAATGTCATGCCAATAGCATGCCAACCTAGTAGCGCCACCATGCTGGCCTTCCCTATACGGCTACTAAAACGAAGGTGTGTGACAATCAACGGTCGCCCTTCAATCTCAGGAGAAAATCCTAGCCGTCCCGAGGTTACCGGACAACGCAAGGTAACCTTTGGCTCGAAACGTGGTTGGCCACGCCAAACCACGCCAAGGCATGCCAACCTAGCCTCACCACCATGCTGGCCTTACGTATGCACATTACTAAACGAAGGCGTGCGACAATCAATGGTCGCCCTTCAATCCCAAGATCAAATCCAAGCCGTCCAAGGTTACCAGACAATGCATGGTAACCTTTGGACCGAAATCCTAGTTTGGCCACGCCAAACCGCGCCAAGGCATGCCATGCCAATGGCATGCTAACCTAGCCGCGCCACCATGCTGGCCTTCCCTATGCGGCTACCAAAACGAAGCTGCGACAATCAACGGTCGTCCTTCAATCCCAGGATCAAATCCTAGCCGTCCAAGGTTAGCAGATAACGCATGGTAACCTTTGGCCCGAAACCCTAGTTTGGCCACGCCAAACCGCGCCAATGGCATGCCAACCTAGCCGCGCCACCATGCTGGCCTTCCCTATGCGGCTACTAAAATGAAGGCGTGCGACAATCAACGGTCGCCTTTTATCTGCTTACCCCCTAGAAATACTAACGATACCCTTTTATCTGCTTACCCCCAACACTTATCTACCTACCCCATAAATCTTCTAAAATTCGCGTACCCCCGAGATAAACAAGAACACCAACCTATTTTCTCCGAAATTGATGAGAAAATGGGGTTTTTCTTCTTCTCAACTCTCTTCACAGATCTTGATCTAACAACCTCTTCGGCGGTAAAGCTTAATCATTCTAACCTTGAATTTTTTTCAACTTTAAAAACAACTAAACGAACCCTAGTTTGTCATCTTGATTTCAACTCTGGATCTCACACCAAAAATTAATCCTCGGTGAATGGGAAACATGGATTCCTTGGAAACCTTAACGACAAAAACATCGTGGAGAGAGGGAACAAACCCTAGTTGCAATGGAAATCAACTACAGCGGCAACAACAAAATCATAATGGATTTGGATTTGATGCTCCAGGGAAGTAGACATCCTTTCTAGATTAAACCCAGTTATTAGATTTACTACGATATTTTTACCAAAATGGGTACTTTCAAAACAAAGATTGCTTTAGCTTAGAATTTACTGTATGTGTCATATCTCCTGGTATCACGATTACTCGCTATGAGATGAGGATCCCATGGGAAACTAAAATACCGTTCAATATTGAAAACAAAGGGTAAAACAATGGTTATTCACGGAAGACACTTACAAAACTTGATTTTGTGATAGCAAAATTTGAGAACTCGTTATGTGGCACCTAGACCTAGGATGCCATCATGTCATCATCATGTTGTGCATCCATTTTTGCCGAGGTTACATTTACATATATCAACAGCAAACCACAATCATAACTTTTCCCAACAAAATTTCGATCATGATGATTTTTATTATCATGTCATCATCATATTTCGATCATCATGTGATCATCATGACTTTGTTACACGCACATGCAAGGAGTATATCCAGACTATACAAGAAATTTTTTCTTTACAAACTACGGGGTATGAGTATAACAAAATTCAAAAAAATTAAGGATTCTCACATTAACCACATTATAACTAACATAACTAATTCATAGGGGTCTTGTTAGTGTTTTTTGGGGTATATACGGGAACACCCTTTATATATCTAACGGTCCAAATCAAGGATGATGTGGCATGTTATTCGTCGTTTGGCATAGACTGTATGTTCTTCATCCATGTTTAGGTTAGACGATAGTCAAATATGGTGAAACATTTTCTGTTCTCTCTCGATTGATTGTTGACGTGAATTGGGTAATAGTCTAATCAACAATTTTGAGATGGATAATCCCGAAATTAAAGATTGTTCTTAGGATCTGATTCTCAAGCAAAACATAATTTGAATTACATAAGATTTTAATGAATCCATGCATGGAAAAACCAGAAATTAAATTGATAACCTTACATTAGGTTTAATTGAGTGGAAATTGAATTGATGATCATACATTAAATGGATAGTATAGTTTTAAATACACTACGTACGCTTGAACATAACTTATCTCAAGTTTATTAATCAGAAATAAGAAAGAAAAAGAAGAACAAGTTTATTTTTATTTTTTTGATTTTAAAAAGGCTCTAAGAGAGCCAACTTTAATAAACTACCTCAAGAAGTGAGGTTTTAAAGGATACAAGCGGTGGAGAATTAGCATTCCACCACTCATTTACATTTTCATGCATGGCATGTTGACAAAGAATATGAGCAATGCCATTAGCATTTTGGAATCGAAACAAAGTTAACATCGAGAGAAAGTAGTTATACTATCCTTGATCTGTAAAATCACTGAGTTGATGCTCCATGGTATGTCAGACACATTTCCAAGAACTTCCGCAGTAACATTCGAAGCGTCAGCTTCAATTATATATGATATTATAAAATAGAAATCTCCTTCCCAATTCCATTCCCGACCTACACGCCATGACTTAACGTATATAGGTGAGGAAGCAATGAAGGTACAAGTGCCACATCCTAGAAAATTTCTGTAGAGTCACGAGCAATAGCGGTAATTCCGCATTGTTTGGAATAAAGGCGGCATCGACATTAATTTTAATGAAAGGATATTTGGGGGGAGACCAGCTAGAGATCTAAGCAGTAGTATGAACTCCAACATCTGTGTTTATTACATCAGCCTGACATAAATCTAAGTCATGAAGATCTCTTTTAATCACCAGAATATCCGAAAAGGTTGCCCGAGAAAAACATATGTCATTCCTCATTTTCCACAGATTCCATAGAAAACACATTTTGTTTATGAATAAGCTTTTAGAATCTTGCTCCAACCACTGAGCCAATGTCTGTTGTAAGTTGTTAACCAGAGAAGAAGAAGTAACATTTAAATTAGCCAGATCGAAAACCTTGTTTGTGAAAGCACAACCCAGCATAAGATGAAAAACTGATTCTTCCTCTTGTTGACAGAAAGGACAAGAATAATCGATGCCAGAGACAAATCTGTTAATATTGCTTTTAACTGCAATCCCATTATGAATGATTTTCCATACGAAGATTTGAATTTTCGGTAACATGAAATAGTAGGACCAAAACTTCTTCTAAGGAAAGTCACTTACATTCGAAGAAGATGGAGCTTCATTGATAAGAAGATGGTAGCAAGATTTGACACTGAACTTACCTGATGGAGAACAAGTCCAGACCAGAAAATCTCTTGAATCCGTCTCCGAGCTTAAGTATAAAGAAGATATATGTTGAACTATTTCTGGTGGAAATAATTCATTAAGCAGCGGGATATTCTATTCTCTCAAGTTTGGAAGAATCAAGTCCGACACTTTACTGATGTTGGCAGGTAAGTTCGAAGTTCTGCTGATAAGATGATCTAAACTCTAGTGTATCCAATGGTCATCCCAAATACGAATCCTGCTACCATCAGATACCTGCTAGAAAACCTTATTCTCAAGAATATGTCTCACCTCAAGTATGCTTCCCCATGTTGCCGAACATTTATACGGCTTCTCCACTCTCCAAAAGGAATTTTTTTGTAGGTATTTTGCAGCAAGTAATTGTACCCACATTGCATCCCCATTGTCGAGAAATCTCCATACAAGTTTACAAATTAGAGCAATATTCATGAGTTCTAAATTTTTAATACCAAGACCTCCACATTCTTTCCTTAGTTCCATCTTAGACTAGTTAATGAAATGTAGTTTCCTTTCTTCTGGAGAGTGTCCCCACCAAAAGCTTCTTTGATATTTTTCAAGTTCTTGTGTAACACCTTTTGGTAGAAGACAGTAACCCATGAAATATAAAGGGATTGCAGAAATTATTGACTTAGACAAGATCTTGTTCTTCTCTGTAGAGTTAACAAAATGAGTTCTCCATCCGGTTGTTTCAAAATAATTTTTTCAATGAGAAAGTCTAAACTAGCAATCCTGTGGTCTGATTTCAATGGATATATACCCAAGTACTTATCTTCCGTAGACATCTCTTTGACTCCCATATCATGTAAAGTTGTTTGTTTCATCCACGATGGAATCCCTTTACTGAAATGTATGGAAGACTTATCATAATTAATCACTTGGCCAGACATCTTTGAATACTCTTCAAGAAGCTTCAACAAGTTTTTCACATTCACTCTAGTGTTTTCGCCAAAGAAGAAAAGGTCATCAGCAAACATTAGATGGGTAATATTTGGAGCCCATCTATTTAACTCATATCCTTGATATAATCCTTGAACTTCAAACTGATACATGAGTAAAGATAAACCCTGAGAGCATATTATAAATAAGGTGGGAGAGAGAGGACAACCTTGACGAATTCCTCTTTCACTCCTAAAAAAGCCTTGCGGAGAACCATTCAAGTTGACTGAAAAAGAAGCTGTAGATACACAGGACATTATAAGAGAGTGAGCAGCACCTGAAACTCCCATTAACCTTAGCATGTCTCCCAAAAAATTCTAATTGATTCTATCATATGCCTTGGCCATATCCACTTTCAGAGATAAGTGACCATTAATGGCTTGAGAATTATTCATTGAATGAAGCAGCTCCTTTGCAATAATGATGTTGTCTAGAATCTGTCGACCTGGAACAAATGCATTCTGCGACCAACATATGAAATCCTCCAAGTACGGTTTAAGCCTCATTGAGATAATTTTGGTGACAATCTTATACCACACATTACACAGGGCAATTGGGAGAAAATCCGAAGGAGATGCTGGGTTCTTAATTTTTGGGATCAAAGATATATTAGTATGATTCAACAAATCCGGTAACGAAGCAGAAAGAAATATCTTTTTAATTGCTCTAAAAAAATCGTTACAAACAGTCAACCAACATTTTTTGTAAAATACAGGCGAAAAGCCATCTGGACCTGGTGAAGTGAAAGAACCCATACTTGATACAACAGCCCATATTTCCTCTATAGATGGAACCCTAGATAACTCCTCAATACCGAAAATTAAGAATTAGTTTGTGAATACCGAATTAGTTTGTAACACAAAGTCCACAATATCTGTCATAACAGGTTGTTTAAAAAGAGACTCAAAGTGATGTACAAGAGCACGAGAGATTTCACCTTGATCGGAAATCCAGCCTTGATTTTCAATCAGTAAATGACTGATTGTATTTTTCCTTCTCCTTTGTTGAACCGACATGTGAAAGTGTCTTGTGTTTCTATCTCCATCCTTTGCCCAAAGCTGTTTCATGCGTTGATCCCAATAAGTTGCCTCCATGACAAGGTACTCATAAAGTTCTTCAAGAACAATTTTCTCCCTTTGAATGTTTCTTTGTGACGGTCTCCAAGACCCGGATTACGAGTAGTTTTGTTTTAAGAAAAGCAATTTTGTTCTTGATACAACCAATTCTTTTGCGACTCCAAACAGTAAGAAAGCCTCCCAGTTTCCTCAATTTAGATTGAATATCTTCTTCTTCATCATCCGGCCAATTCTCTCTAACTTTATCAAAAAATTCTGGATAGGACAACCACATTGCTTCAAACTTATACTCCGGTGCCGGTATGGAGATATTTCTGCAAGTGTTTAAAAGGATTGGAGCATGGTCGCTAGCCAATCTAGGAAGATGAAGAACAGCTGCATAAGAGAAAGTAATACACCACTCTGGGTTTGCAAGAACTCTATCCAACCTCTGTCGAATTAAACCTTCAAAGTTACGACCATTAGACCAAGTGTATGCCGGCCCTTTATACCCTAAATTAATGAGATGATTTTGTTGAATAAAGTTGTTAAAGTAGGATATATTAGAGTTAAGCAAACGAGACCTCCAAACTTTTCATTGTTACAAGAGATAGCATTAAAATCTCCTATAAACATTGTACAACCACTGAAACTTTGAACATGAAGGGTCATATTCTCCTAGAAACGCGCTCTGTGTGCTGAGTTAGGAGGTCCATAAATGCAGAAGAGATTCCATGGAGGGTTGGGAAGATTGTTTAAAACGACAGCATGAATTATATTAGATGACTTTGAAATAATTTCTATGTCAATGTTTTCTTTCCATAGTAGCCATAAGCCACCACTTCTTCCCACAAAAGAAACAAAACAATGATTATGAAAACAAAAGCGGTGAACTCTCCGAGAAGACATATCCTCCGACAACTTAGTTTTTAAAAGAAAAATAATAGATGGATTTGTACCTCTGAGGAATAGCTTCAAAGCTCGAATTGTTGGGGGATTCCCCAACCCCCAACAATTCCAAGAAAGGATTAACATTTATCTTGCGGTTGTTGGGGATTTGCCGCCTTACCATTTGAAGAAGAAGTCCCAGACATTAGTTTCTTCTGATATTTTGGATGAGGAGAATTTAAATTGATATATCCTTCATCTTGACTCCTCTTAGGAGTTTTAGCTTCAGAGATTGTTCAGTGATTATAGTGTTAGAAGTACCATGTGCACAAGCCAGATTTTTCCATTGTGAACCATGTAAATTTGCAGGAGGTTTTAGCGACAACCTTCTTGCCTTTGTATGTCTCCATAGTTCTAGAATCTGTCACATTTGGCATTCTAGGGATTAGCGAACCTTCAGGTGGATGAGTAAAATTTCTTCCTTGGGGAAGAAGTTGGAATCTTTCATCTCTACTAGATGAAGCATCTGCAGAATTAATTGTTCTCCTGGCACTCCTATTTCCTCCATCATAATTATGAGAAATCAATATAGGATTAAGACAATTCGGGTTCTCAGTTACATACATAACAACTTCTGGATTGTAACTTGAAGACCATTGATGAAGGATTCTGGAAGAAATATGGGATGAGGATTAGCCTAACTGTGTTCTCTTTCTCCTTGTATTCAACATCATATTACGGTTTTCAGCCGCTTTGTAGACATAATCCGAATTAGGTACCCCTCTTTCAAAATTGAAAACTTCTGTGGATCTTCTTTCAACCCTAAAATTGTCAAGAATGACAATTTCTGATCTCAATCTTGTAGTCTGATGAGTTGTAGTTTCATCTACGTTCTCCTGCCTTTGAAGATTTAGAGATCTGAAAGCCGGAGTAGGGGAAGACGATATCGGATCATGTGTAGACCCTTATGTTGCAGAGTAAGTAGATGTTGAGACCTTCATCCACATAGATGTCTTTGAAGAACAAGTTTATTAGGCTAAGCCAAACAAGTGACAAATTATTTCCATAGCCACTTCATCCATGATTTGGACCGTTAGATATATTAAATCTAGTGGCTATAAGGATTTGTCAAAAGGTATTGTTACAGGATCCCGACCCAAAATAAAAATATCAACCAACATTAAAATTCTTGTTTTCGCAAGTGTGATAAAAAGATGAAACCAAAACATTAAAATTGTGAACCTTAAGAAAATATTCAAATAAGTTGTTACATTTCATCACGTTCTAAAGTTGTACTCAAATAGATTCTTGAGATGGAGTTGTTATGAGAACATATATCTTACTACTCTGCTGCAATATCCATGTCATGCATGGCTTTGATGCTTGACGCGGTTTCGTAGTTTTCATCAATTGGTAGCTTGTGCAAAGAGGCCTTTGATACTAATATGGCTTTATGCACTTCCTCGAAATGAGGGCTAGTTGCAATTCTTGTATCCTCAATCCACTTCAACACTTTCTTGAATGGAGCTAATAAACGGATGCGATCTTTTTCATGCAAAACCTGAATCCAAACCCAAGTCATAAATATCACCAAAACCTTAATACATTAGCGTTTCTCTTACAACGTTGTTATTGAAAGATTTTAGGAAATGGGAGATGTAAAAATCAATAATTGCGTACCTCAAATTCCGTAATTTCGCAAACCAAGCTAATATCAGCAATAGACGGTTCCTTATTACCCAACAAGAAGTCCCCATTTTCATTAAGCCAAACTGACTCAATTTTTGATAACGATGAGATCAAAACTTGCTCTGTTTCGGCAGCTGCTTCAGGACTAGTAGGAATACCTAGTACAGGTCCTAGTATTGTTTGTATGACAAAGCCAACTGAAAGAAATACCCACCATGACAAAAAAGAAAAACAGAATTAGAAAATATATATAGAGCTTAAAGAACAAATTAAGAAACAACTGACAAAATAAACAAAATAGAAGAAATGTGAAGAAAATGAGGCGCTTAAATACCTCCACCGCGGCGTAAATTGGAGTGATGCCAATCTAAGACTGAGTTAATCTTAGCTCTTTTCTTAAGATCACTTGGATACCTGAGAAACGAATAAGATGACAGGGGAAAACATCGAAAGATACCTTTAGTTGGCATTATTCTGACTAAGAAGCATTAGATACGATATGATTATAATTAAGACACAAGATAGCTTTAGCTTACCAGTGATCAGCAACACCAGGGTATGCACAAGCAAGATAGCTTAGAATTGCATGACTGCAAAATACGAATGATGAGACATTCAGCCGAAGTTATAACTTGGACAAAGATACTATTGCTGATTCTCGTCACCAACACCACAATCATACATAAGTGATTCGTTTTCAAAATAACTACTACTGTAAAAATTTATGATACCTAAATTTCATAGAAAATCACTATACCTCTCGAAAAGCTTGAAATCTCCATCAGCTATACTCGGAACTTGGCCAAAAGGGTTTATTGCTGCAATTGTGCATGCATCATAGGAAGTTTTAGTCACTTTGACATAAACCAAATCAAAATAGTCTTTAATGTTGGATATGAGAGTTGAACAAGGGGTCATCTAACAGGGCAGATTATTTTTTTTCTAGTACAACTCTTAACTTTTTTCTTAATCATAATTTAGATTGAAGAAGCAAAATGAAGAGGAAGTATGATTGACACACCTTTGAATTCAGGCAATTTATGTTCTTTTTTGACCAAATCTACATTAATTTCCTCAAATTCAATCCCATTGACCCTAAGAAAATCACCAATACAGAACCACAAACATAGATAAATTTCAAGTAGAAAAACTAGACATTATAGAGTACATAATACAGATAGAATGAATTTACTTGCAGAAGATGAGAACGGCTCGAGCAGGTTGAGAAATTCGATCAACATAAACTTTGAGACTCATCTTCTTAATTCTTCTTCTTTTACACTATTTGCCTATCTAGTTTGCAGAAAATGTGTCTGTTAACCTGAGTTATGGCATGGAAGTGCCGGCCACCATGAAATATGGGGTTTTAATGATTGGTCAAATAAAATTTATTCGTAAAATATCTAAGCCGGTCCTTCTCAGCCACAGCTTCCTCCAGCAAATGGATATGACTTAAGAATGGGGCCATTGCGTTTAGAGTAGAAAAAACACGAAAAAAGCCGAGTTTAGAGGCGCAGGATATTTCTCAAAATGAGTTCACAAGGTTTCCCATTCATTGTAATAATACACCCTGTAATCCTGTACAAACCAGAAATATGATATGCAAGTTATCGTTATCATGCTTTTGACACTAAACATGCTCACAACTCACAAGATTACGGGTTCAGATTCTTGAAATGCAGTAGCTACTACTATGTTGCAATATCCATGCCAAGCATGGGTTTGATGCTTGGCGCGGGTTTATTGTACTCCACTGGTAATTTTAGTAAAAATGACTTTGATGCAAAAGCTGAATCCAAACCCAATCCAGAAATATACTACTCCCTCCGTTCCTTTTTAATAGGCAGGTTTTTATAAATAGATGTTTCAAAAAAATAGGCTGGTTTCCTAATTGGGAAAGTCAAATGTTACTTTAGTTTTCTGTGACCACTTTTCTCTTAATTTCTTTCGATGACAAGTGTCATGTAGACCATTTCACTTTGTTTATTTTGCTGACAAGTGTCATAGGGACCATTTCACTTCACTTCTTTTATTGACAAGTGTCACGAGGACCACTTTCGATTATTAGTTCTCTTAATTTACTTAATTTTCTCTAAAAACAAAACCAACCTATTAATTAGGAACGGAAGGAGTACTTCCTGTTTTAGTAAGATATTTCAAGGACTGGCAGATGTAAAAGTAAAATGATTGTGTACCTCAAATTGTATGATTTCGTAAGCAATGCACCACTACTTGTCCAAAAAATTACAAACCAAACATTTTTTTCTTTTCTGAAATTGATCAATCTAATGATTGTTTCAAATGTTTGAATTCCATCACCAAAACATACATAAAAACATGACATTAAATTTAAATCTCTATTGCGAAATGACTAATAATACAAACACAGATAAGGAAACAACTCCCACGCAGTGGGAATTGGTAACTTATTATTATAAAGCAGACTCTTAGCTAGCAAACTAATATTCCCTCCGTTTCAAAAAAATAGGCTTGTTCCGTGTGTAATTTGTACATTAAACAAGCCTATCATTTTTAAATGGAGAGAGTAGTTTATTACACAAACATAGGAAGTTCAAAAAGATGAAATCAAAACAATAAAATTGAAGTTCCACAACTAACCATTCAGATCATTTGTTACATTTGATGTTCAAAGGTTGTACTCAAACAGATTCTTGAAATGGAGCTGCAATGAGAGAACATAGATCTTACACCTCTGTTGTAACATCCATGTCAAGCATGGCTTTAATGCTTGACGCGGATTCATAGTTTTCTTCAACTGGTAGTTTGTGGAAAAATGACTTCAATGCGAGTAAGGTCTTATGCACTTCTTCGAAATGAGGGCTTGTTGCAACTCTTGTATCCTCAACCCACTTCAACACTTTCTTGAATGGAGTTAATACTCGGATACGATCTTTCTCATGCAAAAGCTGAATGCGAAACCCAATTCATTAATAGTACTACATTAGGATTTCTCTTACATTGCTATTAGATTGAGAGATTTTAAGGACCGGGAGATTTAAAAGAAACATGATTGTTTACCTCAAATTGCATGATTTCGCAAACAAGGATAATATCAGCAATAGATGGTTCCTTGTTTCCCAACAAGAAGTCTCCACTCTCATTAAGCCAGACCGACTCAATTTTTGATAATGATGAGGTTAAAACCTTTTCGGCTTCGGCAGCTGCTTCTGGACTTGTAGGCATACCTAATGCAGGTCCTAGTATCGTATTTATAACAATGCCAACTGAAGAAAATTCCCACCACGACAATAGAGTAAATTAAAGCATACATAACTTAGAAGAACAAAGAAGCAACTGACAGAAGAAAAAATAAATACAAGAAAAAGAGACGCTTAAATACCTCCACCACGGCGTAAATTGGAGTGATGCCAATCTAAGACTGAGTTAATCTTAGCTCTCTTTTGTAGGTCACTTGGATACCTTAGAAACCAATAACATGAACAGGACAAAATGTCGAAAATAGCTTTAGTTGGCAACGTGAAGACTAAGTACAGCGAATAAGATATTACATGATTCAGACACAATTTCAGTTTACCAATGATCAGCAACACCCGGGGATGCACAAGCAAGGTAGCTTAGAATTGCATGACTGCAAAACACAAAAGATCCAAATGTTCAGCAAAACATATAGCTTGATTATATTTAACCGGTTCGTCCTTGCAACAACTAATTCAAAATTTGAGGTACACGAATTTCGTCAGAAAAGCATTTTACCTCTCGAAAAGCTTGAAATCTCCATGAGCTATACTCGGAACTTGCTCAAAAGGGTTTATTGCTGCAATTGTGCATGCATCATAGAAAATGTTAGTCGCAAGGACATAAATCATGTCATAGTCTTGGACGGAGTTAGCTTTTACTAGTGAAATCAAAATCATCGATTTGATCTAACATGGGATGAAATTGGATACAACTGGTAGACACAAGAACAGGGAAAATTATGTTTCTCCAGTACAACATTTTTTATTTACTACTACTTTTGCGTAATACTCATTTTATCCTTTTTTTAGATCGAAGAAGCAAAATGAAGAGAAAGTACGATTGACCCACCTTTGTATTCAGGCAATCGATGTTCTTGTTTAGCTAAATCTACCTTGATCTCCTCAAATTCAATCCCATTCACCCTAAAGAAAATTACCACCAGTACAGCACATATTAAATTTCCGGCAGAAAAAAAAACTAGCATTCACTCTAGAACAGAGAGCATAAAGAGAGTAAGGATTTACACGCAGAAGATGAGAACAGCTCGAGCAGGTTGAGAAATTCGATCAACATAGACTTTGAGACTCATATTTCTTAATTCTTCTTCTTCTGCACTGACTGATTCTTGAGAAAAATTTGGATATATCTTGTTTGCAGAAACTTTGTCTCTCAACCTAAGTTTATATGGGATTTTTGTATTTTTATATAGAGCCAAATTAAATCGCACAAATTATGGGCTTCCATCATCAGTGTAAGTTTCATTGGGAAGGATGACACAATAGCAACTGTCATGTGTCATCCCAGTATTTTGAGTATATCTAGTACATATTTGGGTAACATAAGAAAATCGGGATCGAGAAATATTTAAGTTTACGGACAAGGTCACATGCGTGATGCGGCCCTAAATCACTTTTTTTTTTTTTTTAAATTCTGACACCAATAAAGATCATGGGTTCATATCTTGTAACCCATGTTAAGAACAATATTTGCACAATATTTATTTATTCAGATGAACCATCTTTTCATTCCAAGTTCAAAGGTTGTGGTGCATAAACAGATTCCTAAAATGGAGTTTGTTTGAGAACATGGATCTTATTACTCAGTTGCAATATCCTTGTCAAGCATGGCAAGGATGCTCGACGCGGGTTCACAGTTTTCTCCAACTGGTATTTTGTGAAAAAATGACTTTGAGGCGAATAAGGTCTTATGCATTTCTTCGAAATGAGGGCTTGTTGCAATTTTTGTATCCTCAATCCACTTCAACACTTTCTTGAATGGAGTTAACACTCGAATACGGTCCTCCTCGTGCAAAAGCTGAATCCAAACACAATTCATCAATACTAGTACCACATTAGGATTTCTCTTAAAGAAAAATGATTGTTTACCTCAAATTGCATGATTTCGCAAACAAGGCTAAGATCAGCAATAGATGGTTCCTTGCTACCCAACAAGAAGTTCCCATTCTCATTGAGCCAAACTGACTCAATTTTTGATAACGATGAGGTCAAAACTTTCTCGGCTTCAGCAGCTGCTTCTGGACTTGTAGGAATGCCTAGTACAGGTCCTAGGATTGTGTTTATGACAATGCCAACTGAAGAAAATTCCCACCACGCCAATAGAGTAATTTAGAACATACATAACTTAACAAGAACAAAAAAGGGTCATAATTCACAAGGCAACCTTTACAAAATTGAAGAAATGACAAGAGAATAAAGCGCTTAAATACCTCCACCACGGCGTAAATTGGAGTGATGCCAATCTAAGACTGAGTTGATCTTAGCTCTCTTCTGCAGATCACTTGGATACCTTTAAAACAACAATAAGATGACAGGACAAAATATCGAAAGATAGCTTTAGTTGGCAATATAGAAAATAAGCACAATTTAAAAGATGCATTAGAGATTACATTATTCAAACACAATTTCAGTTTACCAATGATCAGCAACACCCGGGGATGCACAAGCAAAGTAGCTTAGAATTGCATGACTGCACAACACGAAAGACGAAACGTTCATGCAGAGGTACAACTTGGACAATGAACGGTTAAGAGACAAAAGTTAGAGTAGAAGCAAAAATACTATTGCTGTTCTGCACCAGGAGGCACCAGTACATATTGAATCAAACCCCAACCGGGATAGATAGATACAAGAAATTACTAGTTTTGGGCAAGTAAAACACCAACCAAACAGTGATATCCTGTGCACCAGGCACAGATTTGTGCTACAAAAATTTCATTGAAAAATCATAGTACCTCTCGAAAAGCTTGAAATCTCCATCAGCTATGCTCGGAACTTGGCGAAAAGGGTTTATTGCTGCAATTGGGCATATGCATCATAGGAAGTGTTAGTTGCGAGGACATAAACCAAGTCATAGTCTTTACTGTTGAATACGAGAGTTGACCAACTGAGTTATTGGTGCAAATCCAAATTCTGAGAGTTTTTCAGGAGGGAGTTGACTTTTACTGGTGAAATCATGGGATGACCAAATTTTGTTTCTCTAGTACAACTTTTTTCATATAGTTCATATTTTAGACCCAAGGAGAAAAATGAAGAGAAAGTACGATTGACCCACCTTTGAATTCAGGCAATCGATGTTCTTTTTTGGCTAAATCTACCTTGATCTCCTCAAATTCAATCCCGTTGACCCTAATAACCAAAACAACACATATACTGTATAAATTTCCAGCAGAAAAAACTACTCCGGAACAGAACATAAAGAGAGAGAATTTATTTACTTGCAGAAGATGAGAACAGCTCGAGAAGGTTGAGACATCCGATCAACATAGACTTTGAGACTCATCGTTCTTGCTTCTTCTTCTTCTTCTGGACTGACCGATTCTTGAGAATAAATTGAACAAAATGACAAGCCTATAATACTATTTATAAGCTTATTTGGTGACACTCGGAAATGTTGCTTGATTGGTCTAAGCCGCATAATGCCTTTGCGTTGATTGACATTGTCAATAAAAGAAAACAAACTACGTAAGGAAATTTTTTATCTCTAGTTATTTTCAAGAATAATGTCAACATTCGAAATCCCAAATAAGATAAGAAATTACTAATCACTAAATTACTTTCTTGATTTGATTAACATACTTTCTCCATATGATAAATCTCGATATACGTGTACTTGTACAACTAGCATCCCTTGGGTGTACTCACTGTAGTTACAGCTAGCATCCCTTGCAGCGACAGAGCTGGGAATTTTTGGTCGGGGGATTAATAACTCCATAGAAGATATTA
Organism: Papaver armeniacum; assembly: GCA_023531295.1. Lineage (NCBI taxonomy): Eukaryota > Viridiplantae > Streptophyta > Magnoliopsida > Ranunculales > Papaveraceae > Papaver > Papaver armeniacum. Next base: position 44,507 of record JAJJWW010002617.1, on the reverse strand, counting down.
ACACCGGGCAAAGCCAAACGATATTTTTAAGCGGTTTTGTTTCACAATATGCTGCACCATTTGTAAAATGTTTCAATTTAATTTTATACTAATGTTTTTATTTTGTCACAGTAAAATTTTGACACTTTTATGGAATTTTATAATATTTAAACCTATTACTAGTATTTGTATGACCAGGGCATGTAATAATTCTTTTTTCTAAAATCCAAGGAGTACAAATGTATCAATGACCTGAAAACCAAGGCCAAATAGGTAATTTTGCGATACTATCCTCCCTAGTTCTTCTGTGGTTTTTTTTTTTTTTTTTATCCTCCAAGCTTGCTTTTTTTTTTTTCCGGAAAAGAGGTTAAACCTCGAAGATATTTGATAAATCCGATTTGGAAATTTTCGATTTTCTCAGGAAATCGGTTTCTTGCCTAAATTCTTAAAGTTGTGACTAAAGATTTCTTGCTAATTATGGGAGACTTTTTTTTTTTTTTTTCTTTCTTTGTGACAAATTTCATTAATAATAAAATAGAGATTACATGGATTTTAATAATGTCAAGATCAAAATTCAAAATATAATTGAAAAGGTCTTGACAAAGATTTATTTGTGAAAGGAAGTAACAAACTATCAACATGACTTCATGGGTACCACATACCCACGTGAAATTGTAACTTAATCATTCTTTTATACAAATGCATTCTTCAGAAAAAAAATAATAAATAAAACGAAGATTAAAAGAATGGTTTTGGGATTATAATCCAACCATTTTGATAAAGTTTTTTCTTTGAAAAAGAGATCTTCTCATAAACGAGAGGAATATGCCCAAAGCCTTGAACCTTGATCACCACACTTGAAATTCCACCCAAATTCTCCATTAAAAAAATCACAAAGAAAACGCCATGAGAGCGCATAAAGTATCTCCATAAAGGAGAAGATACAAATGAAAAGGCAAAAACCCCATAAAACACCATAAAAATCTCCTAAAAGCAATGGAGATTGAAACAAAAACTTTAAAAAATCTTACCTAAATTACTAGCTAACTAAGAAAACAAGAAAAAAGGGATTTGGCCTCAAATCTGAGCAATGAGTATTAATGGTGATGATGGGTTTTTTTAGGTCGTGGAGAGGGAGCTAGAGAGGATAGAGAAAGTGTCGCACAAGACTCAATCAATACTTTTGTAGGAGTCATCTTAATACTCCCCTCAAGTTGGAACTGGTTGAGGAATTTCAAGCGCACGCCTAACTTGCTTAATAGACGAATGGTAAAAGTATGCAAATTAATCGTTTGAACGAACAAATGCAGGGGGAAAGTTATTTACTCACGAAATGACAATCAAGATTAATATATTTTGTGCATCACTAAAAATAGACATGCAGAATGTGGAGAACGACATTGCTATCGCAAAAAGCTACCACACATTCAAGGTGTAGTACACCAAAATTATTGAGAAGATATTTTAACCACTGAATTTCGCAAGAAAAAGTTACTAAAGCACGGGATCTACATAAAAGTAGATAATAATATGTTATTTCTTAAATTTTCATGAGATGGGAGTACTAGAGCAAAGAAGAATATAATAATCGGACATGCAGCGGAGAAAAAAGGCCCTTACTGAATTTTTGAGATGATAGAGACCACGATTGGATGCATCCATGTGAGTTCTACGTGGTGATTGCATAAAACTGACTAAGGTTGTTAACGACATAAGAAATATAAGGACGTGTTACCTTTTATTTTTGAAAGAAAAGAGGTGAACCTCTCAATTTCATTGATATCAGAAGATTGCACATATCAAGATCAAATACATCAAGGATAAAAAACATAATAAAATACAAATGTTTTGTATCACAATAAAATTATAATACATTATACATGAATTTCAGAAAGGAAATTGATGGTATTTGAATAATGGTTGTTCAATTAAGATTCTGCGATTTCGATTTGAAGAAATTCTCTTCTTCACTGTCTTCTTCATTAAGACAAAGTTGCTCCAAAAGGGAATAATACGCACATAACATCGTTATCACGATTAGTTCCTGTAGTCGTTGATGTAGAATCATGTCACAATGGGAGAAATCATCCTTGTTAACATATTTGAAACGATTATTGCAACCGACGAATATGTCGTATAGGCTATAATAAACCTCTGATGGGTATAACACCATTAGAGAATTGAATGAAATTGATGAAGAAAAACCTAAGAAAACCTGCAAATCGCTTATTATAGAGCTTGTTTTATTTAAAATTATAAGCTAACTATTACTTGTTATATTCAAATCTTCCTAGAAAATCTGAATAAATCAGATGATTTCCAAATAGATTTGGACTAGGAAAATCAAATACTGAAGATTTGGTTTAGGGAGAAGTTTTAGGAAGAGAGAAAATAGTTATGCAGAGCGTTTTTAGGAGGATTTAAAATGGAAATTGTATCAGGACGTGTTACCGTAAGATATTGAAAATTGCTACTTTTGTCATTTAAGTATTGATTCATCTCAATATTGTTGTATTGCTACATCCTTCCACCATTGATCTAAAATTTAATGAAACTAGAACAAATGACGGGTCTTGCATGTTCCACTTTGTGCTCTATCCAGGTATGCATGGCGTACAAGTGCACTTAGCACTATGACAATGTAGTACTTATACACTTTGAAAATAGGGAAAATAGTGATCAACTTTTAGGTTATTTCTCACATATGAACTGGAGCTTCTAACTCTTCTTTGTCTACTTTTTTTTTAATACTTTTTGTATTGTTTTGCCCTTTTATACAAACCTAAGCTCTGTAAAGTCTTTTCTGTTGATACCCACGACGTGAGCTTCATCTACATCATAATCCAACCATCTCACAAAGCACAACACTACAACAACGTATGCTACATAAATTGCAATAACTGGGCATGCATCCTTGGATGCGTTACTTTCAGTATATTTTAGTAAATCACAAATATTTCCTTATAAGATAACCAAACCCTAGAATTCAAGTAGAAGTTTTACACAGGGTGAGAGGAAAGAATAGCAGTGTGACTGTAAGTGAATGAGGCGGCAGGCGGGGTTGAGAGAAAAAACAGTTACTAGAATTCCCTTCATAAGAGTATGTCATTCCTAAAAACAGATGAGGCGTTGTGATGAAAGTAGCTTTGGTTATATGTGGGAATCATTACACGTAGCATGGAGATCATCAAAGAGTAGAAAGACACAGATCTGTGAAATTGTCATAATGATTTCTCCTCTCAAAACTAACACCTTGTTTGTTTACATCTAACTCGTCTGGATCTGATAGGAATTACCCGACTAACATACCTGGCTCAATATGTTTGTTTTTTGAGTCATATCTGGCTCAACTGACTCAAAAATATGCGAGTCAATGACTCGGTCCAATGAGTCGGGGGTATTTTGTCACCTGTCTCAAACGCGTCTGAGTCAGAGGTCCGGTCTGAGTCAGGTATCGAGTCAGATACAAACAAACATGGTGTAAGTTTTTCTGGAATTCTTTTATCAGATATATACGGTTACACCAAGGTAATATTTCTTCTCAATGTAAGATCTGTGTAAAATAATGGTGTTTGATATTTTCATTGTCTTAGCCCACAATATTAACATTCATGTTTTGGATTTTCTATGCGGGGGTACTTTGAGATCAAGCAGGGAATTCTTTTTGAATGTCTTGACGATGGAGAACACCACAGACCTGACAACCGAAATTGGGTGTCATTTTTTTTGAAGTGTGTGCCATTTGACATGCCACAACTACTGAAATAGTAGATCTGCAGAAATTGTAAATGTTATACAATTTGATTTTAGTTGGAAGAAATTTCACAGTGTGTAGCACTGTGTGTAACTTTCTGTTAGAGCATGGCTCGGTTGAACCCACCAAGCGTTGGTATGTCAAGTTTGGTTGTCATATTTTAGTGAATCAAAACTCATGTTAAGAGTCGCTTGATTATGTACTAGAGTTAAACTTCGTATAGGTTAGCTTGAAAGTATTAGGATATGAGACATTACAAGTATTGCGAAGACTTGAAGATGTGAAGAAGCAAGGAGCTACAACGACAACAATCATCCTTCCACTTGAGGTTAGTGATATTTGACTTGAACTGTTTTATTCCCTAACGTATCTTTCAAGTCGTGCATATTGAAAACATAACTGCGAAGCATATTTGAACTCTAGATAGACATAGTATTAAGGAATACAATACGAAGTTTATTGCTTAACCATTAAACTTTGTAGATAAGACATCGCCATAATTATTTGAATGCTATTGTGATTATGTATGGGTACGAGGTGAGGATTTCATCCTATGGAACAATTTTTACATGTGTTCTAAGGAAGTAAGTTCATAAACTTGTTTGTGAACCGAAAATGAAATTGCCAGTGTTATTGGTTTTGTTATTCATTTCATATCTTATGAACAACCAATATGTGTGAATAGAGTATAACCGCAAGACAACTTGTTGTGTTCTTGGTAGAACCTGTTCACAAAGGCCTGACTTATGTATTGGTATAACTTTTATTAGTAAAACCGATCTTAAGTAATCACCTGGTATGATCGGATTTTGTATGTCTGACCTTGTAAGGAAAGGGAACCGATCCTTGTAAGGGAAAGGAACCGATCCTAGTAAGGGGTGCAAAGACATCAAAGGGAATCGATCCTTGTATGGGGTGCAACAAGGTTAATAACAGAAAGGGGGACCGATCCTATGGACATGTGCAACACATATAAGTTAGATACCTTATATATGTGAGGAACCGATCCTAGTACCTAGTCAACCGAACTTTTGGGAAGCTAGTGTGACTATGCATAATACTCACATGGAGGTAGAACCAAACTTGTTTTGGTAGAACCGTAAACCAAGATTGTGATTGAATGTTGGTTTGATCAATCACATAGTTGTTGAAAGTCGGATGAACCAATTCTAAACTTGTTTGGAAGTGTGGCAAATCGGTTTCAAGGTTGTAAGTGTGAAAGAGAACTTACAAAGTTAAGATGTCGACAAACTTTGAACACGTGTCAGAATGTTTATTTCTATAATTGTTCAAAGATATTCCTTAACGGGCTTAAGGGAAGAGAATCCGAGATCGAAACATAAGTAAGTTAAGAATCTTTTAAATAAGGTTATTAATTTTATTTTGTAGGGAAATTGCTGAATTAGTAATGTGCATTTACTAATTATATTTTCCGAGAGATTTCGATCGTTATTTTTGGACAAAGCATTTCCAAAAAATTATGAAAACCGAATCTGTGCTTTATGAATATCTTGAGAATATTTTCGTTTTTGGAAATTCCTTGGTGTCCAAACTTCCTTGTCTATAAATAAACGAAGTTTTCCTTTCTAGCAAACTAATCCTTCATAACAACGGATTTACTCTTTTGTTGTTGTAACTGGTGTAGCCGCCTATTCGGATAGGAGAGTAACCTAATTAGGCGAATCTCTTACGGCCGCTCAGTTTAAAGTCTTCTTTGGGATTGAGAAGCTCTAGCGCGACCCGTTGGTGGGAAACTAGATAATTGCGATTTATCTTTGTTTTCGATTGATTTGATTGACTAACGGTGGTTGAAATCTGATTGCACCTAGTTTGTTTATTCTGAGAATCTTCTCTTCTGATATAAGATTCACTCAAACTAGTTCGTAGTTTCGATGTGATCTTTAGACTGCTGCTAGTTCTAAAGACGATCTTGTGATAATCCATTGTTAACAGACTCCGTTCTGTGCGTGATTGATCACAAGAGATTCAAGTGATTGTGTGCAGGTTTTTATTGAAGATTTAAGAAGATTTGAAGACAAAGAAGATATTGAAGATCTGACTTGGGTTTTATAATCTTTGGTGTGCATAATACTTGTTTCAGTAAAAGAGGATCCAATCAAGAATCGGTTTATCCTTGTGGTAGATTGGATTGATTAATTGAGTAGATCGGCATCCATACGTTTCCTTGTGATTAAAGGTATTGATTGGCTTAATCTTAAACGATTAACTTTGGGTGATTGAACATAAGATAGATCTAAGGACCCGACGAAGGAGTTTATGTTAAGATAAACAAGAGCCTTTGTCCGACTCATATCACTTGGTTGAATAGAGTTGATACCAAATGCATTTGTTGTTCCTTTACTTGTTTGGAATACGAACCAAAGGAATTGTTCCAAGTACGTGACTTATTCACAAGTCGCAGGCGTGGGAATACAGACGGAACTAAGTGAACTATAGGGTTAGTTACTTGGTCTCAACTATACGAAAATAGGTGTAATTTTGTGTAGCAGCTTAATCCCGAGTATTCAATTCTCGACAAGGTCCTGGGTTTTTCTACATTTGCGGTTTCCTGGTTAACAAAATCTTGCTGTGTCATTTACTTTTATTTTCCGCATTATAATTGTTTTATTATAATTAAAGTAAATCACACAAACGTTAATTCCTATTTACTTGATAAGCAATCCTATTGTGTTTGGTTAAGTCCGAACCTTTGTATCAAGTAAACATACTTCGTTGTTGTATTGTCTCGATCTCGTATCCATGACGATCACACGAAGTGTGATCCGATTAGTTGTATTGTCTCGACTCAGTCCATAGACAATCACTTTCGGAGAAAGGACTTATAGGTAGGAAAAGTTTTAGCTTGAGTTATATTTGGGTACCCTCGCCTTTTCACTTTCTCTTGTCAGCTTGTAGCTTACATATCAATTGCAAGCGAAATTTTTCTTTATGAACCTTTTGTATTGTAACTTCAAATGTGATTTTTTATTTAAGTATTGTTGTTAGTTTGGACTCACTTCATCTATGAATGGGTTCGAGTCTTATAACTCATGTTAAGGTGATTTTCTATTTTAAGTGTATGTTTTGTGTTGCTTGATGGAAAATACGTGTTGGCATGTGAGTGGTGTTTGGTTTTTGTGTGATGGTTGGATCCCCACTCGGCACGGAGAACTTAATCCCGATCACCTCTTCAATATCGTCTCATGTTTGTCTTCGGGAAATCCTCATTTGGTTCTTGTGCCTATCTATCGAGAAGGTATATATCGATTATTGTCCCTCGAAATTATGAACATGTGAAACCATCCTGGCATATTGTGAAGGCGGGGACTCCTCCCATTATCTATTGGTCGCAGCAGGATCGTGAAAGGAGGGGACTCCACCCTGTAGCCCTGCAGCCCGGGCAGGGATGTGGGTATACCCACCTCAATGGTACGTTGTGATTGCATAATTCCATTAATATGGTGAATACTCTATACTCTGTACCAAAAATGAACGCGGCACGGAATGTACCAATAATTTACTACTGTCTCTGTACATGTTGCCTAGGAAGGCGAGACGACGTAGAAACTTTGTCATATTTTTTAGTGTTTTACACTACAAAGAAGAATCAAACTCAACTTACAGGCTCTACTCTGTAAGATTGAGAATAACAAAACCTCAAAGAGGCAGAGAAGAGAACAACAAAACCAATTTTCTATTTCGATAAGGTTTTAGGGAATGACAAAAGCCCTCCACTACAGCTTATGCTTGTCCTCAAGTATAAATGTTGGAAACTTTGCTATGATGAATGTTTTATCCTCCCAACTGAGATCGCCCTATGTAACATGAGACCATTGCACTAGAACGTGTGGAACGCGTTGACGACCTTCGAAAACCACACGGGAATCCACTCGCAATCGCTTAACTTTTCATCAATCCATCTATGTATAAAGAAGGTAAGTGTGTTTTGCGGAAGAATGCCCTGACCTATCTTCTTCTTTAATTGAGATACATCAAAATTGGGATGAATGCGAGAAATATGAGGCAATTGGAGTTTGTAAGCTACATGGCAAATATGTTGCAGCATCTGATAAGGGCCAAAACTTTGCAGAAAGTTTAAGACTCTTTCGCAATTGAACTGAGGTTTGGCGATACGGCTGAAGGCGTAAGTAATCCCAATATCCCGCATTGAATGATCGTTCAACCCGCTTTTTGTCGACTTGTCGCTTGAGACGATCTTTGAGCTTCAAGTAGACTTTGGTGCAACACCTCGGACAATACTTTGCTCGATCCCCAAGTAGTCATGGACCGGTGGAGTTAGAAATGGTAGAACATTAGTGCGGGCCAAACCGAGGTAGATCATATCTGTATAATGCTTGAAATAGTGTCAGTTTGAGGCTAGTATGGTATATGGTATTGAACCATACTATTGGTCGCAGCTAGGGCTGCACAAAACTGACTCAAGCCACCAACCCAACCCACACCCACCTGAAATTACCCACACCCAACCCAACCCACATAGGAGCGGGTCGACTATGGGTCACATCATCAAAACCCATCGTATGGTGGGTTGACTGTGGGTAACAGCTTCCCTCACCCGACCCAACCCACCCACCCGCCTAAATATTTCTAAGCTAATTCTAACCCTTAGATTACATATCCTAGATGAACCACAACCGTTGAAGTAATGATGTACAATGCCCTAACCCTAATCATCGCTAATTTTTCTTTCTCTTCGCTTTGTAAATAAAATCACATCATCGTCAGCAGTACAGTAGCAAACCAACAACCGAAGGTGAGACTAGGAATCATTGTAATTACTAAGTAGGGTTTTGTTTCCTATGATTGATTTTGGGTTGGCTTATTTCGATTGGGTTCTTAATTCTTATTTCAAAAATTTTCTTCTTGTGACAGATAAGTCGCAATACTATATTACCATCAACCGAAGCCTGCGGATATGAAGTAAACCGCAAAGATAATAAGTTTGTAATGTAATGTAATGTTCATTGTATTTTATGGTGGGTAACCCATCACCCACCCGATCCAACCCATCGTAATGTGGTCGGGTGAAAACCGACCCATTGTAATGTTGGGTTGGTTGCGGGTGACAACTTCTGTTACCCACCATCAGTGGGTTGGGTGGTGGGTGAGGCCAAAAACGACCCAATTCAACCCATGTGCAGCCATAGTCGCAGTAGTAATCCCAATATCCAGCATTGAATGATCGTTCAACCCGCTTTTTGTCAGCCTGCTGCTTGAGACGATGCTGAGCTTCAGGGAATGACAAAAGCCCTCCACGATAGCTTATGCTTGTCCTCAAGTATAAATGTTGGAAATTTTGCTATGATGAATGTTTTATCCTCCCAACAGATCGCCCTGTATAACATGAGACCATTGCACTAGAACGTGTGGAACACGTTGACGACCTTCGACAACCACACGAGAATGCACTACTGCCACTGGCTTAACTTTCATCAATCCATCTCTGTCTAAAGAAGGTAAATGTGTTTGCGGAAGAATGCCCTGGCCTATCTTCTTCTTTAATTGAGATACATGAAAATTGGGATGAATGCGATAAATAGGAGGCAATTGGAGTTTGTAAGCTACATGGAAAATACGTTGCAACATCTGATAAGGGCCAAAACTTTGCAGAAAGTTTAAGACTCTTTCATAGTTGAACTTAGGTTTGGCGATACGGCTGAAGGCGTAAGTCATCCCAATATCCCGCATTGAATGATCGTTCAACCCATTTTTTGTCAGCCTGCTGCTTGAGATGATGTTGAGCTTCAAGTAGACTTTGGTGCAACACCTCAGACAATACTTTGCGCTGATATAAGTAGTCATGGACAGTGGAGTTAGAAATGGTAGAACATTAGTGCAGGCCAAACTGAGGTAGATCATATCTGTATAACGCTTGAAATAGTGTCAGTTTGAGGCTAGTATGGTATGTGGTATTGAACAACCATTCTTCCAAATACAACCAAGATGCCCATTTAAAAGGATTGTAACTTCACATACATCTCAAATATGATTCTAAGCAAGCATTGATGCATTCAGTCTGGCCGTCAGTCTGCGGGTGGTAAGTTCTCAGGTGTAAAGAGGTGCCAACAGCCTTGAACAGCTCACGCCAAAAAACACTTATAAACACAACATCTCTATCAGAAACGATAGCAGATGGGACCCCATGAAGCTTGAGAATATAGTCGATGAATACTCTTATCTACTGACTATGCAGTATAGGGATGGCTTAGTGCTATAAAATGACTGTATTTAGTGAAGCGATCAACAACAACCAGAATTACCTCCATACCCACTGATTTCGTAAAATCTGTAATGAAGTTCATACTCAAATGTTTTCACGTTTGATCTAGGACAGGCAAGGGATGGAGAAGACCGGTTGGTGGAGTGTGTTCTACCTTGTTCTGCTGGCAAACATCGCATTACTGCATAAATTTTATTAAGTCTTTCTTCATATAAGTCCATTGAAAATAAACTTTGGCACGTTGATAAGAAGCTTGCATCCCAGAATGACCTCCTATTGGATGAGGAATGTACTGATGCTAAGACTCGATGACGAACATCACTAATGCAGCCAATGTAAATTATCCCCTTCAATTTGATCACGCGTTGCGAGTAAGTGTAGCGGATATACTAGAGATAGTAGTAATTTAGAAATCAACTCTTGGGCCCATTTGTCATCTAGATAACTAGCCTGAACTTCTTCTATCCATCTCGGTTGAGTTGTAGTGAGTGAAGAGCAAGATGCCCTGGATAATGCATCAGCTACTCTATTTTCTGTCCCTTTTTTGTAGTGCAGTGGATAATCAAACCCGATTAACTTGGTGAGCCATTTCTGCTAGAACACAGTGTGTATCCTTTGGTCCATAAAGTATTTGATACTTTGATGGTCTGTAAATGTCTTGAAATGATAGCCCAGTAAGAAGGAACGCCAATGATTCACTGCCATAACAATACCTAGAAACTATTTTCCGTAAGTCGATAACGACTTGTATCGTAGACCCATAGCTTTCCGAAAAAACAATAAGTCTTTTGAGTTGCATCAGAACTTCACCTACTCCACTATCACTAGCATCCGTCCCATTTCAAACTCCTTAGTGAAGTCGCCCAATTAGGACAAAGTTGAAGTCATCACCTTCTTCAAATGTTCAAAAGCTAGCTGATGCCTAGCTCAGCTGCAGGACACCAAGAGAAACTATTCTTCTTTAGCAGGGCAGTTAAGGGTTGACAAATCATGCCATAATCATTCACGAATTTTTGATAGTATCGTGTTGAACCCAAGAACCCCTGCCATCCTTTGAGGGTTGGAGGTTTCGACCACTTTAACATACATTCAATCTTGGCAGGGTCGGCTTCCACTCCTTCGCCACTAATAAAATGACATAGATATTCAAGTTGTCACTGACCAAAACTATATTTTTTTTCGCTTATCTAGAAATGAATGTTGTTGTAGAATATTCTGTGGTAATACGAAGATGTGTGCGGTGAGATGCTAAGTCGGGGCTATAAACTAGTATGTCATCGAAAAAAAACAAGAATGAATTTTCTCGGATAGGGTTTGAAAATGTCTTTTTTGAGTGATTTAAAGGTTGTCGGGGCATTAGTCGGCCGAATGACATGTCTCAAACTCAAATGACCATGATGTGTACTAAAGTGGTTTCTCAGCACCTCTGGAGGGTATACTCGAATCTGGTGATACCCTGATCGAAGGTCTATCTTAGAAAAATATGTAGATCCATAAATATCAGCAAGCAACTCATCAATTATGGGAATGGGGTACTTATCTTTTATGGTAATAGAGACGAGCTTGCGGTAGTCCACGGAGAAACGCAAATCGCCATCTTTCTTCTTGGCTAACAAAAGACCTGGGAAGAGAATGAGTTCCAAGAATGACCCCGAGCATCTCTTACACTAGTTTCTCAATGACAAACTTTCTCGCACATATGGTACTTGGCAAGGCCATTGGTTTGGTGGAGACGAGTTTTGAACTAAGGGGATATGATAATCATGCGCCCTCTCCGGTGGAAGTGAATTGCGCATATGAAAGATCGAAGAGAACTGGTCCAAGACTTAATTGCGGAAAGAACATCAATTGAAGTGGTTGTAGCCTCATTGAAGACAACCGACCAAACAAAATCGGTTCCCCGGCTAACGACGATCTCTTAAATGCTCGATACCACTTGTAGTGCTCTACACTACAAAGAAGAATCAAACTCAACTTATATGCCTCTACTACGTAAGATTGAGAATAACAAAACTTTTTAAAGAGGCAAGGAGAAGAGAACAACAAAATCAATTTTCAATTTCGATAAGGTTTCCTGGGAAAAAGAGTCTCAATACATAATTAGGGCATCGAATGGCACACGTGCCGATGCGTACCACTATACTAACTACACCCAAGTAAAAGGGCACCCTAAGGATATGGGACTTGACATATCTTTGCGAGATAAAAATTTTACGAGGTAATATCTCTAACCCTACCCCAACTTTCTCGGGGCTAAAAGGCTTCGATTATCGGTTACGCATGATGATGGGGTTATGTGGAGAAATGTCAACCAACTAGAACTGTGCTATTGGCTAAGGGTCCATTTTTAAGATAACAACATTTTCTACAAGTCTGATTGAAAGATAAAATCAAGACATTATTATTGGACTCCACAATATTTATTCAGATGAATCGAGATCATCTTTGCATTACATGTTCAAAGATTGTACTTAACTTGATTCTTAAAATGGAGTTGCTTTAAGAAACATAGATCTTACAACTCTTGTGCGATTTCCATGTCAAGCATGGCTTTGATACTTGATGCGGTTTCATAGTTTTCATCAACTGGTAGTTTGTGAATAAATGACTTTGCTGCCAATAAGGTTTTGTGCACTTCTTCGAAGTGAGGGCTTGTTGCAATTCTTGTATCCTCGATCCACTTCAATACCTTCTTGAATGGAGTTAGTACTCGGATACGATCCTCCTCAGGCAAAACCTGAATCCAACCCAAATTCATAAATAATGGCACTGCATTCGAATTTCTCTTGCAATATTGTTGGTATTGAGAAAGTTTAAGAGATGTTGAAAATAATAGTTGTTTACCTCAAATTCCATGATTTCGCATACAAGGCTAATATCAGCAATAGATGGTTCCTTATTACCCAATAAGAAGTTCCCATTCTCATTGAGCCAAACTGACTCAATTTTTGACAGCGATGAGGTCAAAACTTTCTCGGCTTCCGCAGCTTCTTTTGGATTTATAGGAACGCCTATTAAAGGTCCTAGTATTGTATATAGGACAAAGCCAACTGAAGGAAATACCCACCATGCCAAGCAAAAAATAAATTAGAACTTAAAGGAGAACAAAATCTGAGAACTGACAAGAAAATGAGGCGCTTAAATACCTCCACCACGGCGCAAATTGGAGTGATGCCAATCTAAGACTGAGTTGATCTTAGCTCTCTTCTGTAGATCACTTGGGTACCTTAGATACCAATGAGATGACAGGACAAAAAGTATCGAAAAAAATATCTTTAGTTGGCAATAGAGACCAAGAAGCATTAGACACGACCTAATTATTACACAATATAGATTTAGCTCACCAATGATCAGCAACACCAGGGGATGCACAAGCAAGATAGCTTAGAATCGCATGACTGCAAAATATAAAAGATGAAATGTTCAACTAAAGTTTTAGTAACTTGGATAAAAGATACTATTGCGGTTGGCACTAGCGCAGATGATGGTATAAATTCCATGTAAAAACAGTTTAACTACCTCTCGAAAAGCTTGAAATCTCCATGCGCTATACTTGGAACTTGGCCAAAAGGGTTTATTGCTGCAATTATGTGTACCATAAGAAGCGTCAGTCTGACTATGAGAGTTGACCAACAGAGTTATTGGTGCAAGTCCAAATTCTGTTTTTCTAGTTGAAATCTAACTCTTTTTTTTTGTCAACATATTTTAGATCGAAGAAGCAAAATGAAGAGAAAGTATGATAAAACCCACCTTTGAATTCAGGCAATCGATTTTCTTTTTTGACTAAATCTACCTTGATCTCCTCAAACTCAATCCCGTTCACCCTAAGAAAATCAACAATACAGCACAAACAAGGATAAATTTCAAGTAGAAAATTTCATTCACTCCGAGACAGCATATAGAAAGAAAGAATTTATTTACTTGCAGAAGATGAGAACAGCTCGAGCAGGTTGAGACATTCGATCGGCATAGACTTTGAGACTCATCTTTCTTTCTTACTTCTTCTTCTACACTGTGGTGGTTTTTGAGAAAATTTGGATATCTTGTTTGCAGAAAATTTGTCTTTTAATCTGAGTTATGGCATTTGACTTATTTGCCAGCCACCATGAATTATTATGGGATTTTATATTAAGTGCGTAAAAAGCATGATAAGCTTATAATACTTTTTTACGAGACAGAAGATCCTTTTCAAGATTCTTTTTTGTATGCTTATTTGGATATTAGTATCACAGAAGCTGGCCGAATATTTTGTAGTTGAGCTCGTATCTGGCATGAAGGAAGCTGGGTCCTTCCTCGAGTTTCTTTTTCTCTTTATTATTTTCTGTTGCTCTGTCCTGCGATGCAAAATCCTGCAGTACAAAAAATTCATGGCTCCAGCTTTTCAAACCCAAAAACTAAATCCGGAACCCAATGGTAGTTGTATATTCAATGATAATAATAATGGCACAAAAATCAATCTCCTGGTACTTGGAATGCAGTAGTCCCTTCCAATTACAACTGAAATTATGGGCCGTTCAAGGACCTGCACTATAGAATATCTATATATCATGGGCCGTTCAAGGCCTACAACTGAGCCTAAGACGAGAGCTGTGCAGTGATGTTACCACCATGTCATGTGTTGGCGATTGAGCAACAAGCGACGGATAGTTGCTCACATTCCTAGCTAGGGGGAAATCTAGCTTCCATGGACAAGAAGACAATTACAGTGATGACAGGCAGGCAGATTGATCTGGGCTTGAATTTGTTCAAGTCTGGTTTACATTACAGGAAGCAGACCTTGTTGTGTAACTTGTACTACAGTTCTTGGATTTGGAGCTCCCGATGAGGAAAGCTTCCCACTCCGACAAAAGTGAATGTCCTAGGCCATCCATGCGAGATCCAAGCCCCATTACAGATAATTAGATCAAACCGAGCATAGCTAGGGAGTAGTAGCTAGGTATATGGTGTGTTTCTATTCATAATACATGGGCCTAATGGCACTGGAGTCTAGCCTATACATGTTTAGAGTTTCTCACTGTGTCAACTAGGGGGGAGCATGGACCGGTTTTCGCCTCATCCGCATCCAATCCATTGCACTACGGATTTCAAATTTAGCATCTGCAACGGATTTGCATCCAATGGATGCACGGATGGACGGATTGGATGCGGATAATCTAATGGATTTGTTTTAGTTAAAATTTATAGTAAAGAAAATAAAGCTAACACAAATGACTCCTTACAAAACCTACATATCATATATATGTATAACAAATATAAAAATGTCATGTACAACACCCCAAGCAAACACCATGAAAATTCCTAAATGATCCATAGTATTTTCTAGAACTATATAAATGCTCTTAATTTAACGGATATGGATGTCCAACGGATTTTCAAGGTTGCATCCGGGCCCGATCCGTAATCCGTTGGATTTCAAAAATTCCATCGCATCCAATCCATTAACGAACTGTCCGGACATCCATCCGCAAAAGAACGGTTGGTCCCGGTTAAATCCGCGGATTACGGGCCAAATGCTCACCCCTCAACAATGGAATTTGTACAACATAATAGAGAGATTGGAGTCATTTGGCATATGGGTAGGATTAGAATTGATTATTTTTGTATTAAGCCATAATCCAAGTGAAAAACATCATATATCTACATTTTTGTGTGATCAATTCCTTAAATTTTCTAGCATGTTGGTCAGTAAAGTATTCTTCAAGTCTTCCTAAATTTCAGCCTAAGATGCTTACGTTGCCTGAATTTTAATTTCAGTATTTCATGCGCAAAACTCATTGGAGCCACAGGAAGATTTCTCTATCAACTCTGTGGATTAAACTTTATATAAATGTCAGTTAAGTGGCATATGTTAGATGTACTATTCACCAAACTGCAGTAAAGTTATGTTGTATGCTTTTTAGAGTTTTAATTCTATCAACTCTGTGGATTAAGAAGCATGAAAATGGTAAGAATACCAGAGATACAACTTGGGGTAGAGGTGCGCACAATGCAAATCTATGTACCCATAGTATACCCCAAATATGGAGTCTAGCCACTAGACACCAAATCTAAGTAGATGAAAATTACATTTTCTCACCACTTATACAAAGGAACAAAGGATTCTGAGATTTCAAACATACAAAGGATACTGAGATTACAGAATGAACTAGTGCAGAAAGAAGTGCTGTCAATAAGAAGTATTTGTTCCTTGCTTCAAAACTAAATAGGAAGGGGCATTCAGCCAGTAGTTTGCTGCACCACGATGGCAGTGCACCTGTAGATACAGACGAAGGAATCACCTTTCCCAGTTCTAACTTTTCAGTCTGCTTATTGCTCACAAACTCGCTCTGCGAAACTGGCCAGACTGTTACCGCTAAAGTCAGCACTTCTCCCTTCTGCAAACGCTTTGACCATTTCATGAGACATCAGATAATACGGAAGTTCAACTGCCAGCATACCAGAGAGACGCAACAAATTCTGATAAACTTCCTGGGATAATTTTGAATAGTTTGAATTCCAACAAGGCAGTCGTCAGCCTTCTTAATAATCACATCATCTAAACAGTCATCACATAGATCCCTCTCTCCATCTTCCTTCAGGAACCGCATCGCAGCATGCTTAGCTGGAATAGCAGCATAAGTAGGCATTGACTTTGTAATCTGATATTGAATGACCAGGAAGTTCTCCAAAGAAGATACCGCAGTTTTCAGTTTACTTACAAGGAATGCCAGAGGCGTTCCCTCACAACGTAGGCTCGTCGATGACAAAGAGAAGCTAGCAAACATTGCCAACCTCTTCACTGTAACAAGTGAGCAATCTGATACACCGTGATGCTCTACAACCTTTCCTTTCAGATATTGGCCATTTGAAAAATAATTGAGCAAAGATTTCACTATCCCACTTTCAGCAAACTCAAATGTCGACACAAATTCCCCTTCCCTGAGCTCCATCATTATTCGACCCAGGGTGTGAAACAAGTTCTCTTTCAAACCAGACCAAATACTATTACTTGTAGACAAATTAACCATATCATTTAACATTGCAGAGTACTTTCTAAGCCTCTGAAGAGTTTCAGTCAATCCAATTTCCGAAGTTTGTGATTCAACAGCCAAGTAAGTTTCCTTGATGTGAATGGATTCCTTCTCAAACACACTCGCGAGAAAACTGTAAATCCATCCAAAATTACGTTAATATTATTTAGACAATTGCCAAATGACCCACACAGACTAAGACAACTTCCTTTACCTTGATATGTTGGTATTGTCAAGCATGTCACACATAATATCAGATCTGCTAACAGTAACTAGCTTGTTGATCACAGAAACACAGCTGTCACAAACTTGTAGACTTGCACCACCATATATAACCTGTAAAATGATGGAAGATGATATTACAACTCAAAAGGACTAAGGAAAGAAAACAAACATCAGAGAGTAAACCAACTTATGCAAAATAATGAAACAACAAAAACAAGAACAAGGGGAAAAAACAAACCTCAATAGGGTCATCAGGGTCCTCATGTATGGCATCTCCTCCAACCACATTATTGACACTATCGTTGCTGCCAGCACCCTCATGAGCAAAAGGTTCAATCTGCTGTTCTTGTGGACCAGGTGGTGGTGGTGGTGGTGGTGGTAGCAGAATATAAAGGGGGTAATCAGGTGGAGGCCAATCTTCAGTGGTAAAGAGGTTTACCCTCGAGTGAGGTTCCGTGACGTGATGTGCAACTCTTTGTTCATTAAACATATCGTTCCCACGATACGTCAACCTTAACTGATTAGCAATGGGAATTCCGATTCTCTCTTGAATCCGGCCCTTTAAGCGTAGGACGTTTTCATAGAGGTCGGCATACACAAATTGCATGCCCAATGGAACCCCCCCGAAATTATACACCACTACTCTTAGTGATGTGATTCCAAAAACAGTAGTACGAGGCGGAACCACTATATTTTGATCCATCTAAAAACACAAATAAAAAAATCGAAATCAGGATGACACCTATCCTTCTGCATTTAACTCTTATCCATCTATGATTGATTATAAGAACATTATAAAGGAACCTACAACAAACAGAACATTACACACCTATAATTGGTAGAAATAACATCATCAAAACAAGACATCCAATTAAAAAATCTCCAACCTCAAGTCACTAGCGAACAGTAAAAATAGGCACTAGAGTAAGCAAATATAGAGAGCATACATTACAAGGTTTGAGAAGATCCTAAGAGCTAAGCTTCTGATTTCAGATGTTTCATATTAACTAATATTATACATTTAGTATTCTCTGTTTGCCATATTCACATCATATCTTTCGTTGAAGTATATATTGCCTCAAAACTAACCAAATAATTTTGATATGAAAAATCAATCACCAACGCTTATGCAATCATTTCACGCAGCATTCATTACTCAAAGATTAGTTCAATAGGAATTACACCTTTAGATCCTTCTTCTTCTTAGTCTTTAGAAATTGGTTCCATAGAACTTATCTAGACTCATTAGGCTGATCCTATTGCCGAACATACAAGATCTTAACAAGAAATACAAGAAAAAGCAACATTACACTAACAAGAAATACATCAATTTCTTCATCAAGAAATACATAAATTACACTAACAAGAAATACAAAATCTCGTTAAAATTAACTTTTCTAGACTCATTAGACTGATCCTAATCCCATTTTCCTTATTAGGATGAATTTAACAAGAAATTCATCAATTGTACCACTAATGTATATCGTATCTATTCATAATCAAGTAAAATTTCAACTTAGGGTTCAAGAACTTACCTTAAAACCCTAGAAATCTAGAGTGTGATTCAACATTTCTGTATCGAATCGGAGAGAATGATAATTTCTTTGAACCGGCGAGAGAATTTCGGAGCGAGAGAGAAATTTTGAGAGGGAAAGAAAAAGAGAAGAGGAGGAGGAAAATGGGTAGACCGGACTGGAGAAAGAAAAAGAGTCTTTCAGTGTAAGAAACGGTTGAATTTATAGACGAATTAGTAATATCGTGAACCATTTTTCCCGGATAATGCGGATATCGGAGGAGAGGAAGAAAGAAGAAGAAGAGTGAGCTTTTCTTTCTTTTGCGATTTTCTTCTTCATTTTTCTAAAAGAGTCTATCTGCTGTGGGTCCCAGCACGAATAGACCGACACGGATGTTTTCTTGTTTTTGTTGTTCCATGGTTGGTTAGGCCCAAAGTTGATATGCTGAACTGTCGAGGATTAGACCGATTTAGGATTTTGGTAATATTGGACTTTACAAATTTGATTGTATGCTCAACTTGCTTTAATAAAAATACAATATTTTAAAAAATTCAGATCATACAAATCATACAAAGCTTTTGGTTGGCAACCTGGTAAATGTTTGGCACCAACCCTTTTTGAATAAAGAATACCTAGTTTATGAAAAATAAAGCTACCAAAACCACTACTAGCGTCATTACTCATTTATTATTGAGATGTCCTTGTGTCTAGCCCTATAAATAGAGGCTCTAATATATGTCTATGATACACATCTAATGAGAATTATGTCTACCTCTTCTCCCTATTTTCTGTCTTCTCTTTTTACAATACGTTATCATACACTTAGTTCTAGCCACTAAGCTATTTTCCTTTCCCAGTGAATCAATTTTTCATGTATTTGTGATATTCTTTTTTTAAACCCTAGCTTTATTTATCCTGGCGAGATTGGGGTATACCCAATTTCAAGGGGACATGGTGTGTCATTATTAAAAGGGTGATTTTACTTTAATACCCTTGAACTAATTAAATCTTAAAAATAAACTCATTTCTTAATTTCATTAACCCTAAAATTAAAAAACTAAACAACTCTTAATCTTCTCTTCTTCTTCTTCATCTTCATCTTCCATCAACCAAAGTCATATAAAAATCTTCAACTTTGATTTTCCAAAAAAATTGTTGACTCTACCAAATAAAAGAAGACTATAAATGATGTTAAAACTCAAACCCATCATTGTGTTGTGTGATTGATTGTTATGTTAGGATGGAAATCGAAAATTATGATTTACGTGTTTTTGGTCGGCAAGGTCGTAACATGCATATCTTGCCGACTTTTCATAACATCCATGGCGACAACTGTAAATTTTTTCAACAACCCAAGGTATTTTTTGAAGACATTGCTGACTTATACCGCCGGCGGGGTTTTTCAACCGCCGGCGGGTATTTTTCTCAACAGCGCATGGGTTTTTTTTTGTAGACCTTGCCGACTAGTATTTTTCAATAACCCTCTCTCCCCGTGTGTCAAAAAAAATAAAGTCGGCAAGTTCTTCATTTAAATACCTTGCCGACTTATACCGCCGGCGGGGTATTTTTCACCAGCCGGCGTTTTTTTTTTTTGTAGACCTTGCCGACTAATATTTTTCAATAGCCATCTCCTGTGTGTCAAAAAAAAATAAAGTCGGCATGTTCTTCATTTAAATACCTTGCCGGCTAAAATTGGCCGCATTTTATTCAAACAAAGACCATGCCTTAGGCCATATATAAGTAGGCACCTTATTCAAACCTCTACCTTGCCGACCTTGACATTTTTGAAAACCAAATTTTTTGATCTTAATCGAACTCACAAGACTGATTAAAGGTTTAATCTACCTGAATTTTCATTTTCAAAATTTTTATCTAAACTCAATTAATTAGCCTAATCACTTTTTAGTGTTAATTATAAAAGGGCATTTTTGCCATTTTGAAAATATTTGGTTAAGGGGTAACCTCTTTTACCTCAAAATAATCCTATTTTGTCTTATTGGGTATACCCCAATCTCGCCAGTTTATTTATTGGGTTTTTGTTGGCTTTTAACCACGTGAATTTATTTATTGGGTTTTTAGAACCCTAGCTTTATTTTTATGTACATCTGAGTTTACATGAGATCAAACAATAACGTATACTTGCGTATATTGCTAGTATGACTCGTAAATCAGATGTTTGTTTCGATATGTCTTATGATTTGGCTCGATTTTAATGGTCACAGTCATATGATATTGAACACGAAACACGTCGTTCCTATTTTCACGATTGGTTTCTCTTCTCAAACCCAAAATCACATGAAGATTTGACTCCGGTCTTTAAATATAAGACAAGAAAAATTGCAGAAAGAAACAAAAGATATATCTCACTTGGAAGATGTTATTTAAATAGTTTATATCTAAGATTTACTTAATTTAAATACTAGCTGTATTTGTCTCTGTTTGTACCCAAAATTACTCTTGGGCACCTAAACACGATGAATAGATTATTTGGTGTGAATTTAGGGTTGGAGGCGAATCGAAGAACAAATAAAAGTGACACGAGTGTTTTACGTGGTTCGGCAAGATGTGCCTACGCCCACGGATGAATCCCCTTGGGGAGTGATTTTTTATTGATAATTGTGTTACAAAGGCAGTATGTTTTTTTCCTCCTATTGGCTACCCCTTTTTCAGAATTACATTTCCACTATTATACAATTAACATAAATGGTATTTATTTTCCTTGCTTGCCTCCTGGCATTAAACTGCATGAAACCTCCTTCGCATGCTGTCATTAATCCGCATGAAACCTCATTTGCATGTCATTAATCTGCATGAAACCTCCTTGTATTGATTTGTGGGCCTCCCATATATTTTATACACGGTACAAACAGTCTCTTTTACATATATTATGCAGGAGCAGGATATACCTCGATTACATATGCTTTCATGGTCCAAAATTCCGTTACTAATACTATTCAATGAAAGTATATGTGCGATAATGCCCACATCTTCTCGTACACGGGATGATTTTGATTATGGGAGGAAGTTGCTGTATACAAGAAAAGTAAGTTTTTCTTTTGTACAAGGCTAGTCTTTGTACAAAGCCACTTGTGTATTTATTAAATCTTTTTTCTTTTTATATTACCATTGTAAACCGTGGGACTGTGGATTACTCAACGGGACAATGATTCCAAGTGCTATGCATTTTTTTCTTCAAAGCAATCTTCATCGTTTAAGCTGATAATGCCGTCTGATTTAAGGTATTATATTTTCTCTTTAATTTTAGAGAATGTATTGTACAATCCCATGGTTGTCTACGAAATTTTGGTTGCTATTTAAGTGCAAGCAATTAATTGTTCTCGATCTTTACACTATGGATTTAAGTGCAAGCTATAACTTTCACGGTAATGAAACTGTAATCACCAGAAAGGTCTTATCGCAATTTGATTACCTTCACGGTAATTATTCACATGCATGGTTGAATAACCTACGTCCAATTTAATTGGTATCTTCATCCATTAGGTGGAGATCATGTGATTAATGGTTTCTATTTTTCTTTTTTCTTTTTTGTAAGAAACCATCCATCAGCTGATTATGCGATATTGCAAACGACAATATTTTTTTTTAATTTGTCGATACAATTTTGTTAATTGTAAAAACCAATTGATGTGGGTTTTCCCCATCAATTCTCCTTAATGAGATGTAAAAATTGGCATTCTAAAAACTTTTAGCCAATTTTGGTTATTGATTTCTATTCCTTCAAAGAAATCTTTATCAACGAAAAAGTAGATTCTTCTCTACAAACAATAACGATAATGATTTCTTTATTTTTCTCAAAAGAATCATTTAAACTAATTGGGTTTGATTTTATCCGTGGATCATACATGGATTTGATACTGTTATTACAGTATAAGCCAATTGCAAACACCAATTGTTGAATTCCAGAGGGATGTTGTGCAAATTTTCTTCTTCCTAATACAAATCTCCAAAATTGAGACCGTTCAACTTGATGTTGGAAAAGGTAGGACATAAAAGATCAATGGGTGCGCACCCGGCTTGTTAGCCAATATTATTAGTCCTTGTAGTAACTATATTGATCTTTTTTTAATTTTCTTTTGATGAAGAAAGTGTCCATAATTTCATCTCGTTGGCCCTTGAGGTCACGAAGTTATCAGAGATTTGTTTGCATATCTTCAATGCATTTGACACATCATTTTTTTTTTTATGTTTTTGTTTGTGTTCCAAAAGTAATCCATGGTTGATGGTAAGTATGTATGTCTATTAAGACTACATTTTTTTATGTCGAAAGACATATTTCGTAATGAGTATATATTTCGAATTGATCGGATAATACTTTACGAAACTTGTTTTCGTATATGAGATGATAATGTTTCCGCCATAATTAGGGGGAGACTATACACTATACGTTTCTTTCCCATCATGATCAAATTGAAAACGGCTGCCATATCAAATAGGCGCAGAAATATTTTATTTTCCTTTTATATAAGCTTTGCCTCTTAAGAGGAAATCCAGTCACATCTAGCAAATAAGTAGTGCTCTATAAGAGCTACATGTAGTGCTCCAATTGAGTGTACCAAAATCGAATTCTCAAATATAATATCTTCTCACATGAAATCGAGGAGATTATAATGCCATGGCGCTGGTACCGATGAATGATTAATTTTTTCAAAATATGTATAAATTAAGAATCGTGTGGGCTCCTAGTAAGCCAATTATTGTCGAAAATTCTTTAATAGTAGCTACTCAAATAATAAAGATGGTGGTTGTTAACCCCTCTGCAGAAGATTATCGATATATGTGATTGGTTAGAATACAATCCAAATTAGATTGGATTAATCTCGATTGATTGACGCAATTTTGGATCCACGACTAATAACTTTAAAATTTTCAAGACTATTAGTTACAGGTTGGTGTAGTCATTAATGCGTTACACGAGAAATATAATCGTTGTAAAAACGATTGGAGGGTTTTATTTTTCTCAAACCCTAGGATTTGTTTAGTTATATTTGGTTCCTTATATATAATGCATTTGGCGTGGTAGTCTTTGAAGGAATGATTTTGAATTCACACAAGAAATGTGGTTGGGAACATATTCAAATTTGTAATCCTTGGAGGATTCAAATTATATTCAGGCATCCACCTGACTCGATTATATCAGGTTTAACAATCCTTTAAGTGTTTTTCAAAATCTTTGCAAAGTAATAAAATCCGGATTAGTTGATGATATCAACTTTGTAGGTCTTTGAAGAGTCCTTAAAAACACGAGAAATCCACGCCTTTGCGGCATTTTTTTTTTTTCTTTCTTTTTCGTAAATCTCGTAGTTTAAAAATTATGCTTGCATGAACGTTATCTATTGTGATACATGATATAGATTTAAGTATCTATTTTGATGGTTGGTTTTTGCAATACTCATATAGTTGAGTTAGCATCCAAAATCGTCAAAAGTTGTACTCTTTTGCCTTTGTTTTCAGGTTTTGTCCCATGTTGTTTTCCTGACAAGGTTTTAACGAGGCAACATCTTGTTGACGTTTAATTTTCTTTCAAATGTTGATATTTGTGCTCTTTTTCCTTCGTCCAAATTTTTTCCCATTGGGTTTTACTGGAAAGGTTTTAGTGAGGCAATTTATTCAACATGGTGGTCATCCAAGGGGGAGTTATATAATTTATGTTATTTGGTGGATTCCCACCATTTTATTAGGTCATTTTGTTAGGCCAAATCAACATAACAATCCCTTGGTAATTTGGATGTCATTCCAATCCACATAAGGTATGACCACAAATTCAGTTTTGTTCACTTATGGTAATTTATCTACATCTTGGCTCTAGTTGAAGAAACTACATCAACAACTTCGCAAATCATCTCTGAAACTAGCAATCCATGACACAAGTTCTCATGTGTTGAAGAAGAATGTAGACTCAAGAAAAGATTAATTTCCTTGATGTTTCATGATTTTCTTTTTCCATCATTTGCATCTTTTGATAGAAAACAAGAAAATCGTTTTTTTTTTTCCTTGTGAAGGTTTTAATGAGGCAACATTTGCGTGTCTACTATCAAATTTCAGAAAGGACTTATGTTTCGTAATTATGGAAAAATTATTATTGAGATGTCCTTGTGTCTATTTTTAATATCAATATTAATGAATTATGTCTACCTCTTCTCCCTATTTTCTCGAACTTTAAAACAATATACACATTTAATGTTCGAGATAACTTGAAAACAAGAAATCGTTTTTTTTTTTACGGGGCTACTATCAAGAAAGGACTTATGTTTCCTAAGAAAAATTACATTTTTCAAATTTGAATTGGAACCGTTGGATAACTTGGTATCTAGTCCATTGATTTGTTCGTTGATTGGTTGAACCCTCCAAGCATCATATATTGTTTTGGCATTGATTGATTGAACCCTCCAAGCATTGGTATATCAACTTTAGATCCAAAATTTGGAGTTGCTTTAGTCGATCTCTAAAGTCAACGTCGTCAGGTTAGATTAGGAACGGAAAGATGTGGATATATTCTATGGTTACTCATGAAGACCTAAAGACATGTTAAAGACAACAAAGACAGTAGTTGTTGATATAAAAATGAGTAAACATGATGTTACCCCTCTTGTTGATCCTTCAAAACACAGATCACTTGTTGGAGCCCTTCAGTACATCACTTAAACTAGATCGGAAATTGTTTATTATGTCAATCAAGTGTGTCAGCATATATATAAACCGACCAACTAATTCCATCTTATTGATTTTAAAAGGATATTTAGATATTTGAAGTCTACTCTTGATTAAGGTACAATTCCGCAGAAAGGGGTTATTGCTTTGAATTCTTTCTCTGATGAAATCCTGATGATACACGTAACACAAGTGGATTTAGCACCTTTATTGGTAAAAATCCCATTACTTGGAGTTCCAAAAAGAAAATTATTATCTCTCGTTCCTCCACTGAATCCAAATGCAGGTCATTGTCTTAAACATCTGCAGAAGTTGTCTTGGTTTTTCAACTTCTTAAAGATTTTACATATATTTCTTCCTATCACTCTCATTATCGGTGGTGACAACATTGATTCCATTTCTTTGGCTAAAAATCATGTCAACCATAGTCACATGAAACATGTGGCTATTAATTTCCACTTCATCAGAGAGTTAGTCAATTCCAAGACAATAAAGCTTAATTACATCTCAACTAGTTCTCAAGTCGTAGATATATTCACTAAAGGCCTCTCTGCTGCAACATTCGACTTTCTCAGGGATAAGTTGAGTGTTCATCCAGTTGTCCAGTTTAACTTTCTGGAGGCTAATAAAAGTAAATAAATGTTGTTTATTATGTTAGTATGTTGCTCTAAGAACTATTTAATAGACAAAGCTACCAAACCTCATAGATCTATAACTTACGACTCAAAAATAGTAGCCTAGATTATTAACCACCTCAAGAACAATCTTGAAAAGATCAATTAAGATAAGTTTTCAAATATCTATCTTCAGGAATCTCAAAGGCTGAGATGAAGAGAACTTTGCGATTACTATTTATCTTTCCTGAAAGAGATTGTGAAAACCTCGAAAATAGAAAAGCAAGATCTGGATACATGTATCAAGGTAGATAGTTATACCTAGCTTCATGAATCCCCAAAGCGAAATCTTCTAGTCATAGACCTAATTATGTTTCTCAGAGTAAACCTAGGTCAATACAGGATAACTCTAGAATCAACTAGGCACAAAGTTTCAGTGATTTATTTTCCCAATTGAAAGAGCATCTATATTTATAATCTTTCCAAGACCAGGGGTTGCTTAGAATTAAAGCTAAGATAACTTGAGAATCAAGCAAACTCTATTACTGAAAAAAATACAATAGAAGAATACACACTTTGGTTTGGTTACAGAACCATGTATATTGACCGTTTGGTTTGACAAGTTAGCCAAAGAACCAAAAACAATTTGATGTTCATTTAAACACCTAAGAGTTTAATCATGATACACACATAAGAGTGTTTAAGTGATCAACAAAGTCTTAGATGTGTTTAAGGGAGTTCTAGAAATGCTAAACATATTAAAAATAAGTCTTTAAGCATTTGCAAAAATATAAATTGGGACAGTTGGTAGAGCGGTTCATGAACCTTTAGGCTTGTTCACGAGTCAGGGTGCAACGATTCGTGAATTGGGTTCGCCAACCCTACTAGACTACCGAACTCAGTTGAAAACAATTCGTGAACCGGGTTCGCCAACTACTAGCATATTATACCAACTTTGAAATTTAGTTCACCACGGTTCGTGAACTGTTCCCAACTGAACTTGCAGTTTGCGAACTGGTTCGCCAACTTTCTTGTATTTCTGAAACTCGGATATCTATGGTTTGCGAACCGGTTCGCCAACCTACCCTGAGTAGAAATATCAGTAAGTTCATATTTCTCTCTTATAATGTTTGAAACATTCCCAAGTGATAAAATAATTTGCATGGGAAATTTTCATTTAATCCACAAATTAATTCATATAACTAATATTGTTAAGGATCGTTGAACATCTTTGCTAAATCATATTTCGAGATTTTTCACAAGACAAGCTTGAATCGAAACTTCTTCTTTGTAAATCTAGTATAAGTCATACGAAATAGTCTCAATAGATAGAATGGTAAGATAGTGAGTAAAACAGAATGGTTCAGGCTTGACATACCTGATACACAAGTTCTCCAAAAGCCTTAGTCAATCTTCAGTGTTCAAGGTTGATGTTTGATTCTTAACTACAAATTCTAACCTAGTATGAGACTTGACTTAGTAGACTAGAAATCAATATATAGTTTTGATCACCTAACATTGACAACCTTGAGATAGAAAAACTTGTGAGTTCAACCAAGCAAGGCTCTAACATGGGGCATAACTTAATTAGTTATTGATATGGAGAGATGTTGATTACATAAAAGTAGTTTCTCTCTTTGATCCACTGTCTCCTCCAATTAAGAATTCTTATTAATTATTCATTTGTTGTTTGGCATTTTTTTTCTTCTAATGATATGTTTGTACAAGTTTTTCTTTCATCGAAAAATTCTAAATTTGACTGTTATACTAAATGGCTTCGCATAATTCAAATCTCTGATAATTTTTCATGGAGCCTACTTGCATGTCTACTCTTCCACATAATACTATAGACAATATTATTCCTTTTAAACTCAAATTAACAGGATATATAATTTCATCACTTGGAAAACATTTTTCTCCCTTTGTTTAAAAAGTTTCGGGATTTGCAGTATGTTATCATGTAAAACATAAACGACATTCGGCCTTGAATCATATATCCTGCACTTTCACTCACACACTCTCCAGCAACCAACACTATTGAATCAAGTGAGGGGTAGTATAAATAAGTAAAACCATAGAATAAGGTAGATAACAGTATGATTAGGGTCATTAGTTTGCACAAAAATAGGTTGACGACAATGGATCCACACAAACTAAACCTGCAAAAAACCATACCAAGGCCTATGTGACCTGATGCCATTATTTATGATCAAAGACATACTCTACGAGATAAGACAAGACATAATACACAATAAAGAGCCATCAAGCTTTGTTGTGGAAGAGGAAATAAGACATGAGACCAAAGAAGTCGTAGCAGTAGTTGGTATAGAAATTATAGACACAGTGCAAGAGACAAATAAAGCGACCACGATAAAAGATGATGCAGTTGAAAAATACCATTTATAGGAGATATATGGAGTAAATTGTTGTAGATAGTAAGCAACAATTCATAATTCTCTGCAGCTGCAATCTCTTGCACTTATTGACACCACTTTATTTGTCATTAATCCCCCAGCTGGACTTTGTATTATTCAATCACACAAAATAATCAACGGGAAATTAAAAGATAAAAAATCACATGACACATTCAAAACTGAATGTAGATTCAAAAAAGAGAACTCCAATCTCTGATCCAGTACACATACCAACTTCAACTCGAAATCCAAACTCAGCAACATCATTAAAACCGCAAGATACTCAATACCGGAGAGTGGACTGGCTTGAAATAAGAATTGAGAATGAAAGTATAAAAATGATATGTGAAGCACTATGTACGGCAGCATTTTCATCCATAAACTCCCAACCTTCTGTTGAATCCATTTAAGTGGAACAACTTTAAGTTTTTATCTGACTAACACAATTGTAGTAGACTAGAACACACTAACACACAATTCGCATCAGAAAACAAGAAAAACAGATCTTGATAAAGAAGTTAGATGCAAAAACAAGCTAATTATGATGGAAAAACTTAGGTTGAAGATGAAATTGGATCTTGTTGAGGTAGTGAAAAACAAATCATACACGTAAATAAAGTAAACAAAAGATGAGAATCGAGATTACCAACGTTAATTCGATTTAAGCAGTTGAGATAGAAGAATAAAGTTCCAACAAGAAACGAACTGGAAAACCTAAATCTCCAAGAGCTTAAATGATTTAACCCTAATTTTAAATCTGAGAATATGCTTAATTCTGTCTGAAGACGTAGCAGTAAATCATCAGGATCAAATCAAACTTGAAACCCTCACACACACTCCATAAATACACCACTCATACATATGCTATTTATCGCACACTTTGTATAGAAATCATATTTTTTGCTAGGATGATAAACCGATTTCATGGTAAATGAAGTCCTGGAATTAACTGAGTTTCTCCAAACCGAATAGGTATAATTTCTAGGCAAAAAATGCATTTATGATCTGATTTAACTCTTACACATAACATGGATAAAGTGGATATTTATGTGCTTATATAATTCCGTCGAGCATCTAGCTCTATTATTCATTGATCTGTATTATTGGCCATAAATGAAGGTTGATTCTTATTTGTTTAGCTTGACAACTCTATGAGCCAATAGCAAGAGAAGGGTGTTGATCGGATTTTCAATTGAGTTGTAGTAAGAGTTCGTTCAAGACTTGTGAAAGCAGATTTTAGACTTAATTTTAAATTAAAAATATAGAAAACTTAAATAAAAGTGATATGAAAATATGGAGAAGATCAGCTATGGATTCCACTAATTACCAACATCAAAGTGATTTATATTCACTAATTATAATTATGCAAATCCTTCATTCAAATTGATTCTTAATATTTCAAAAGTTGATTTTTAGAAATAACAATTGTAGATCGAAAGTATGGGACATCAAAACCCTAGGCTAGCATGCTCCATCAATTGAAATAAAAATTGTTTAACAAAACCATTTTATCTATTTATTTATCAAGGCATATAATCATATAATATTTGCATAAATTAAATAAAATAAAGATTACCACTTTTCATTGGCGAAATAGCTTCCTCCGTCGCCCCAGAGGATGGGTTAGCTCATCATGTTGGAATCACGCTCAATATACATTATTATTGCTCAAAGGAGATGTACAAATGATGAAATGGAGAAAAACTATTAAAAACCAGGTTTGTAACAATTATATTTGTTACAAACCGAATCATTACAAAGTAAGATATGAATGAACTGTCGTTGTCACCGTACCAAATATGACCGTCCCTTTGTGCGTCTTATGTTCTTCTGTGTGTAAACTCAAGCGATTCTCTGCAGCTTGATTTTCTCACTCTGTAATATTATGTCTCTCTCCCAAACTCTCCATCCCCTTCTCTGACCTCCAAGCACTTCTTTTATACTCGACAGTGGCACGAAATCTCGACAATCAATCCGGAATCATTCTCAATTACTCTGCCAGATACGGGAAGATATTCTTTCATTTTTCTTCTCCTGCACGCGTCTGCCAGATGAAAACTCTCCTTATTTATTCTTACACGCCCTGGTTGTTGCTCGAGTCAACAAACATGCACAAAACACATTCAAATTCTCCAAAACTCATGCAAACCCATGAAAAAACTTCTCTCGTGTACGTGTTGCTCTATTTGCTTCAATCCCACGATGCAGCCAATTCTAACCGAAAATATCAACCGTACCATGCCTGTGATGCTCTAACAAGTCGAACCATGAAGTTTCAGCGATTGAGTCTACTTCTAACACGCCCAAAAATCAAACCCTAATATGTTCTTCAACAGCAACCGTTTTCCGCAAATTCTGAAATTTGAAAGGTTGGGGATTACCTCCCCCTAACATACAGGGGGGGGTGCGAATAGCAGGTACCCAACTGAGGTGCCCCTTATCCAAAGTGAGGGTGCCTTTAGTAATTTTCTCCGGGGTCCAAATAACACTTTTTGAGCAACTTTTTCCTCACAAGTGTATTTCTCCAAAACACCTACACAAACATAAAAACACCACAATAAGCACAAAATCAAGCACTAACAATAGAGACACTGAGGACAATTTAGACACAAAAATGTGTCTATCAAATACCCCCAAACTTATTATTTGCTAGTCCTCGAGCAAAACTAATCTAGAAAATAAAATTCCAACTCACTAGGTGGTCCCAAGTGGACCGAGTTAATCTCGGGAGGGTTTACCATAGGTGTACCCACAAAACCATTACTCAGCACCCTAGCTATCTACGCGAGAACCTTGGAAGGCACTAAAGAATCTCCTTGGTTGGCATACAATCATTGACTATAGGAGGAAGTACCCGTTGCGAAATTCCAATTGATGTACACGAGTTTGCACTCAAGCATACTAAAATTCATATATAAGTGACGAGCTCGACTCGAATAGTTTTCGGACATCATAACCGGAGTCGACCAATCACATGGAAAGATTAAGAAGATGGATGTAGAGAAAACGTAGATGGTTTGACTAAGGTGAACGGTGTTTCCCATATGTCTCAAGGCCACTACTAGGATGAACCTATCCTAATGGAATGAGATAATAGGTCGACTAGTATCAACACAACTGGCAAATACAAGGGAACCATCGGGTGATAATCCTAACTTTGTGTC
The DNA here is from genome assembly GCA_023531295.1 of Papaver armeniacum. Lineage (NCBI taxonomy): Eukaryota > Viridiplantae > Streptophyta > Magnoliopsida > Ranunculales > Papaveraceae > Papaver > Papaver armeniacum. Next base: position 12,923 of record JAJJWW010002617.1, on the reverse strand, counting down.
AACACAACGGCATATACAAGGGCACCAAAGTGGTCGACTCTATTGAATTTATTCGATTGGTCTGATGGTCTGGTCTCAAATCTTTTTTTTTTTTTTTTTTTATTTGTATCCCAATCACTCTATTTCACCCTAGCAATGGTAACAACCTGAATCGTGTGCCCCACCAAATCACTTAAAAGAAAAGAAAAATAAAAAACGAGGAAGGTGAAAAGGATTCAACGAGATATGGCGAAACTACCATGTTTTTTTAATTATAACACCTGAGCTACGTTTTTTATGAATAGACTCTTTAGATGTTTCCATCTAATCGCATTGGTTCCTCAACTCCTACAACCAAGATGTTCCCATCCACTTAGACGGTTAGTGCCAACCTTAATAACCATAAATTTCTAGGCTCGGGAGTTTATTTATTGCAACTAAAAACTAACAAAAAGTTTATTCCCCACCCCAAACTTAAATCTAACATTTTCCTCAATGTTTCTAATGAAAGAGCAATACCAAAAAGTAATGTAACACGAGGAATCAGTAAAGAGAGAAGTCGGAAAGATAGTACCTGGGTGAAGAGAGAAATCAAAAACTAATATACAACATACAATCCCCTCGATAGTCAATCAAGGGGTAAGCGGGGTCCTCCTGTGAGGACCTCCTCAACATCACCTGTAGGAAAGGGCTATAAAAAGGGTTTCAATCTACGACCGTTAACCTTCGAAGAACTACTACCATCTGGTGTCTCGATCTCAACGGCTCCATGAGGAAAAACAGTACGGACCACAAAAGGACCGGTCCACCGAGAGCGTAACTTCCCGGTAAATAGATGCAAACGAGTATCATACAGAAGAACTTTTTGACCTGGAGAAAATGACTTTCGTAAAATATTTCTATCATGCACAAGTTTCATTTTGTTCTTATACTCCTTAGCACTATCGTAAGCATCTCTACGAATCTCTTCCAACTCATTGAATGGAGTTTCTTATGGGCTCCCGCCTTGTCAAGTGAAAAATTTATTTGCTTAACAGACCAATATGCTCTATGTTCTAACTCAACAAGTGTTGATGGTGGATTTTCGTTTAAGGTTAAATTTGTAAAAAACCCGGAAAATCATGCGCTGACATCTTGTAAAAGATAAAGCCATTTATAAGTGACGGATACTCCTCACTTAATTCACCAAGAATGGAGCATGTAGCAACAATCCCATTACGTGAATACATGAAATTCCTCGAGGTTGGAGCATGTAGCAACAATCCCTTCTGTGAATTTCATATCGGCCTTGTATTTCGGTACTCATTATCGGTGTGGCATGATGACCGAGTGTTACTCTTCTGAGTAACACGAACCTCCAAGCACTATAATGAATCATTATCCATGACGGCTGAGTGTTACTCTTCTAGTAACACGAACCTCCAAGCACTATAATGAAACCATGTACGAAATACCCGTACGATTCTCGGTGTGTTATACTGGCCCGAGCCCTCTCGGTGTGTTATACTTGAGCCCCTCTCGGTGTGTTATACTTGAGCCCCTCTCGGTGTGTTATACTAGCCCGATTGAGCATCCGAAGCCTGACCATATCGATCGGATATGATCTGATCGCGATCATCCAACTCCACAAGCATGATTGGATGACCCCATCAATTCCATCACCCCCAAGCGGTATGGAATACACACGGCCGACCCCGCATGGTCGACCATTGGCCTTTGCTTGCCAAGAAACCGTCCATACCAAGCATTATGGGCGGAAAACCCTAAATTAGGGTTTGCGGCATATTACATGTGCCGCAAAGCGGTCTCAACCATCCATCTTCGCAGGTATAGATGGAGGTGTAGATGTAGACTCAAAGGGCCGGAGCATGTCGACACAATCACCATGTGACCGCCTACACACTTGACCAATCGGTCAAAACCAACCATGGTTGGTTACAACACATTCGCCCACTTTGAAAGAGCATGGTCGCACGGCTTTGCAAGCCAAAATTAGGGTTCAAGCCATCACGCGCGTCCATCTTCTCCGGCACGAATGGAGGGTCACAATCAAATCGAGCGGGTCGGTCATACCGGCATGACCACCGTGGGCCCATCTACCCCCTCATGTGATCGGCCAAGGCATATCATGCACGGCTAATCCAAAACGCCCGGTCAAACATGCGTGGTTACACTTCCCAAATTGCAAATTGATCTCGACCACTCAACTTCACCGGACGAATTGGGTGGCTTAGATCACGTTTTCATGGGACGGTGAGACATGGGCGTGAACATCAGCCTATCATCTTCACGCCAAACCAACCGGCCAAGACCAGGCCAAGCTAGGTCGTCTTGGAAAACGCTCCGGAAAAGAGTATGGCGCGCGGCTTCTTGCGGTATCAAACTCTTATCGCAAAATCGATCTCGACCACTCCTCTTTGCCGGTCAAATTGAGTGGCCCAGGATCGCGCTTTCATGAGGGGAACGGAATACGGGCGCCTACACCATCATGCCGTCAACACGCATGTATGGTCGGTCCTCTCCAAAACCCTTCCCATGCTTGGTTTCGACCAAGGTGAAGAGTGATGCTTGCGCACCTCTTTAAAAACCTAATTTCATCAACGGTCGCAGATGGGTGTCTCAAACATCATCTCATCCGTCCAGACTTCACCACTTGGTTATACAACCACAGTCGGGAGTTATTTGGTTAGTGAGGAGTCATTACCCATCACTTTACCACACCACAATACGAGTACACATAAAATACACACGATACTTCACAAGTATCGACTTTACTCAATCTTGTGATTATTCAATTGACATTACATGCTATCTTTCGTGGATCCACGATCCACATTCCAGGACATCAATCATGTCACAAGCTGGGGATACATGCTGGGGTATTGGTGCGGCGGTTTACGGCGTGCGGCGTGCAACGCGCCATCACAAGAACGTGTTAGGAAGTCATGGACGGTTAGAGATGAACAGGAAAAGTGGGCAAGGCTGGTGGGTGTGTTACCGACACACAACTCCACTACTCCATCATTCCACTACCTCCACTTCCCACGAGAAACGTGAATGAGGCTCAATGACTTGTATAAATAGGTTCTCCGCCCTATTTCCAACAACAAGGAATAACGGAGAACAACACAAGTTCAGACACGAAAAACCAAGTGTTAATACAAAAACCGTATTCAAACACTCGAGCACCTTTGCATCAACCGTAAGCTTGCTCATCTTTACATTTACAAGTCATAAGCAAGCCAACACCTTCACAATCTCAACACCTTCTTCGCTTCCCTCCCTAAGATCAACCCCATCTCCTTCACTTTGTGACCGAAACAAAATGCTGGAACGGCCATTTCTTGGTTTAGGCCGGACTTGCAGATTGATCTCTCGAATCTACAAGCACTCACCGCGAGTGCATTTGTTGAAGGTTTAGATTCATTCCTCATCCACACCCCAAATTACCAAATTCTGCTGGAGTAGTTTTCACCCATCAACAATTGGCGACCACAGTGGGAGGTTGATCTATCGGTTACAAAAAAAAAAAAATCGAATTCTCAATTCTTCGGTTTTCGTGTCACGATGTATCTTCGCCCGGAGTCCGCAGGTGGTTCAGATATCATGGGAAGCATAGCTGGAATGTTGGAGGATGTCTTGGCGAATCAAGCCGGTATCACCAGAAGGCAGAGCGAGACATTTCGCCTTTTGAATGACATAGCGGCACAATTACGAGGAAGGATGCATCAGCCGCAAGAAATGTTGAATCCTTAGCCGGGGATCACACCTTTACCGGTGGAGAAGCAAGAGGAGCACGTAATCGCAGAGAATCGGGGAAGATGGACAACATGGTCCAGGACGAAGGAAGAGACTTGTCCACGGGAGTACTACAACTGACTCTGCGGATAAAGAAAGGGAACTGCGACCTGTGGAGCCTACTAGAGGATTTATATCTCAAAACTCTTGCTGAAGCCCGGAAGACTGTCCAATCCGCGTCGACTTTTCAACCAAGCGGAGAAATGCTCGAGGAAGGAGAAATCAATCGGGAAATGCACGAATACGAGAGGATGGGAACGTTCAATTCGGTCACTCGGCGGTGACATTGCGACATCTTCCACATCCCTCTCTGCCTAGGCAAGCGATCCGCGAGATGTGATGGCACTCGCAAATCTCATCCCATCTCCTTCCACGTCAAAGCCACGGAGAGACATTGCAACGCCCACTAACGCGGGGAAAAGCTAGACTCAAGGTACTTACATTTCCCCTTCCCAATGAAGAAGATTAAGACTACTTGGAGACGTGGGTGCGAAATGGAGAGGTGGAGCTACCCCGGTATGGCGTCACCTCTGATCAAGAAGTAATGGACCCGAGAATCTTCATCATTACCACCGGTTCCTTCATCACCCCACCGGTGGATGCAACGCTTTGAAGCGCATTGTTCGGGGAGAAGCTTGGTTCGGAGAGATAGCTTGCAGAGGATTTTCTTAGAGAGACTACTCGGTTTGATATAAGTGAGACTTCAAAAGGCAAGTAAGTTTTACTCAACAACTTTACAAGAAAGATAGTTTAGAATTCACTGGGGACTTAGCATCCCTTGCGTGAGAAAGAGGCTCGGTGATCAAACGCCATGTTTGTTTCCATTCGTACCTCCCCTTTACATAACATTTGCAATTTCATGTAATATGTGCAATCATTCATGACCAAGATGCAAATCTCATTTAACATAATCTCTTTCAAAGGGGTTGTTCACAAAACTATCTCAAAATAAGCCAATTCAATTACCTATTAATCCAAAACCGGAAGTCAAAGAAAATCCTCACTATCACTCAAAAAAGAAAAGCATATAAGAGAAAACGCCAGTATATAGCACGAATACTTCAAGGAAAGTCTTTAAGCAACAACTCATCCTTCTGGGCAAGAGAGACTTTCATCCTTTGAAGCACGGCCGCTTGGCTCCGAGTTCTTTAGACAACCTCTCAACCTCTTCTTCTGGCGAGCAACACGGTCCGCGGAAGGGACTTCATCATGTAGTTTCTGGAGCTCCTGAATCTTGGAGAACCCTTTGAAGAACCAAGGAGCATTGAAGCTGTACTGCGCAAACACGTCCAGATGGCACCTCCAATCTTCAATCACCTCTTCAGAAACTGTTCCACCAGTCGCAGCGCTCATCCCCTGGATAGAAACTAAAGCTTCTTGGACGCGGTTGGCCAATGCAAGACGACTTTTGAGCTTCGTGGTGGTAGCAATATGTCCGTGTTTCTCCCATATCGCTGTGTACAACTCTTTGAACCCAATCGGCACATTTGAATCCACCAACCAACGCATGTCTGGATAAGGAGTAGTAAAAGGAGGATCGAACAAAGCCCCAGGCTGCATCACCCGGTAATTCACCAACCGCAAGAGCCTTGTCGATTCTGCGGAGGCCTTTCGGAAGGAGTCACCACAATGGCCATATGGACCGGAGCATGTTCGGGACGAATTTCAAGGGAGCCGCCCCAACTACGAGCAGTGCCGCCTCTCTTTCACTCACGGGTGCTAATTTCCATCACGACCCCCAACAAGATCACTAAGGGAAGCGCCTTGTTCCACCGAGCTTTCATCATCTCTGTCGTGGTCAGAAAAAGGAGCGGTTTCTCCAGACTTCTCAGCATGAAGGTCAGTACCGTCAGACTTCTCAGCATGAAGATCAGTGTTACCAGGCTCCTGAAGGTCCGTCCGCTTGAGACTTCTCGGCATGAAGATCGATGCAGTCGGACTTCTCGGCATGAAGATCGGTGTTACCGAGGCTCCAAGATCGGTCCACCAGACTTCTCAGCATGAAGACCAGTACCGCCAACCTTCTCGTTTTGAATACGCGCCAACCTTGTGAAGGCATTATTTTTCGAAATTCCCTGATTTCAAGCAAGGATCGTTTTAAGAATTTACACTGGAGAAATAAAAGAGCCGGAAGAGATTTAAATACACCATATTGGAGGAATTGAGGATTCTGGGACCGCATGCTTGCCTCTTGAGCCTCTCTCCTACTTGGGAATTTCTCTCGGCTCGGTCCGTTTGGATGGAAGTAGCTTCAACCGGAAATGCTTCGTCAAGACGTCGGAAGATGGTTCACCACGGGGATCTGTCACAACACTCTCCGAGAATCCCTGAAAAACCAACAGTTGCCTCCTCCAAAATTCCTTGTACTTATCGGTCACCACTGGTTTTCTCCCAATAGGCCAGAAGGGAAGGCTCACCCGCTCTAAGAACATGTTAGCATTAAGACTATTCAGGAGAAATTCCTTTGAAACTACCGGTGGACGGATGAACGGAACACCCTGATCAAATCCCATTTGACGAGCGACCACAATCAATATTGTGCGGAGTCACAACAAATTCTTCGTTAAATAGAGGCGGGACATATCTGGAATGCAGTGCGCGAGGTAAATAATTTCCCCGGATCTCATGGTCTTGACATCGATGCGCAACACAACGCCGGGATCGTCGGCAAAGGTCTTTGGTTGAACGATGGAAGAGTGAATCGGCCCCCATGGACGAAAATCTACGGAAGAAATGTTGTCAAATACCTCCACAAGTTTCGCACCCGGCTTTAGGGCGCTTCTTATTCCATCGGAGTATTCTCGAGCCGCCGTACAAGTTAACGAGTGAAGGTGCGGGAATAGGAGCATAACTTCGAAGTGTTCCCATAAGAGCGCTTGAAGAAAAGCGAAGTGAACATGCGACTCCACCTTCTTGTACCCGTTAGAAGCATGCATGTCCATTGCTAAAGCGTCCAAATGAGAATACGGTGATCAAGGAACAATGAGCCCAGAGGAAGAACTTCACCCTTCGCCGACCTTATGGCAATCTTAACAAGCTCACCTCTTATGGTCTTCTTCCCTGAACCATCATCAAATATATCCCTGGATAGCCATAAAGACAGAGAACGCAAATCACGGCCGAGCTCATTTTCCAACTCTTGATTCGACTCCGGGTGCGGGAGACCACTCAGACACCCACCAAGTATAAAAGCATCTCGCATCTTTTTCTCCTCCTTGTCCAGACTCTCGAATCCCTCCGCCTTTTGAAGTATAGCATCATAGTTACTTTGTTCCGCATCGGAGAGCTCGTAAGAAAGACTTCCGACAGGCAACAGGCGGGTTCATTAATGCAGCTACACTCTCCGGGGTAATAGTCATTTCTCCCCATCTAGCTATGGGTGTGTGAGTAGAAATGCGCCAGAAAATGAAGGTAATCAAACCCGCCATGTCTTTCTTAATTTCAAGAGTGGCGGATGCCATGACCGCATTGAGAATTTGCGCTTTGGTCAAATTCTCCTTAATGCCCTTATTACTCAACATACGTCTCATCCATCCTTCATAAGAACCCGGTGGAGTATGGCAAATCTTGAAGTCAATAGGAGAAGGCGGATATTCATTTCTCTGGAGACAAAACCTCATCACAAGTCTTGAAGAAGAGAATGGGTCGGCATCCATGTTTTACGAATCGGAAAGCAAGACTATCTTATGAGAAGGATGTCTCCTAATGTTTGGAAAAGGCGAGTGAACAACTCATCATCGATGTTCGGCATATCTTTGAAGTTGTCAACACTTCGACTTGGCACCGACATTATCTCGAGAAGACATATTGACAAGAGTTCTTTTCTTTCTCTACCGCAATGAAATAAAACACAGGAGTTAGAACTCATATGAAAGCGCATGAGAAATGTAGTCACACACGGCAAAGACACAACTCGCATCGGAGCATACAATGGTCGGTCCAAGCATCATTCAAGTCTGGTATTGATCAAGCTTCGGTATAACTCAAGTTTTCAAGTGCAGGATAAATGTCAAGACCGGTACAAATTTCGATCTGGTATTGATTTCAAGTCGGTACAAGTTTCAAGTTCGGTATAAATTTCAGTCAAGCATATGTGAATAAGACCCACGTTCGGCATACACGGCGGGCCCACATTCATTCATGCATCATTATAACACGATTTTCTTTATTCATGGGAATCGTGTCTACGGGATTCAAGCCAAATGGTGGAGAAAGCTAAGCATGCATGTCTTACAAAAGGTTTTTACCTAAACAAACTAGGGTTTCACCTTTTTAAAAAAAAAAAAAAAAAAAAAAAAAGGCCGAAACTTACCTTGGACGGGCGGCAACTCCGGCAACGGACGGCGGCGGTTTCGAGCAACAATTCCGGCAAATGCGGCAACGACAACGTTCGACGGCGGCAGCAAGGTTGCGGACGAGCAACAAATAAAAAAAAAAAAAAAATGAAGAAAAGAAAGGAGTCTTGGTCTCTTTTATAGACAAAAAATTAGAAGAATCCCACTAGAAAAGGATTCCTCTCTTATTTGGTTTCCTCTTTTGATTCAAATACCCAAAGAAAGAAACCGGCCCCACAAGAGGATTCCATACAAGCGTAACGGCGTGGAGAATTAGCGGTCGGCCAACACTCTTCCGGGTAAACTCCTTTTATCTGTCTTTCTCACGTATGTATGTCACCATCTCATGCCTACCACACAATAGTGTAACCATTATGTGCTAGGCGGGGGACTTAATGTTGATGGTGGATTTTCGTTTAAGGTTAAATTTGTAAATAACCAGAAAATCATCGCGACATCTTGTAAAAGATAAAGCCATTTATAAGTGACGGATACTCCTCACTTAATTCACCAAGAATGGAGCATGTAGCAACAATCCCATTACGTGAATACATGAAATTCCTCCAGGTTGGAGCATGTAGCAACAATCCCTTCTGTGAATTTCATATCAGCCTTGTATTTCCGGTACTCATTATCGATTGTGGCATGATGGTGAGTGTTACTCTTCTGAGAGTAACACGAACCTCCAAGCACTATAATGAATCATTATCGATGTGGCATGAAGTGTTACTCTTCTGACCCTCAAGCACTATAATGAAACCATGTACGAAATACCCGTACGGGTTGATTCTCGGTGTGTTATACTAGCCCGAGCCCTCTCGGTGTGTTATACTAGCCCGATTGAGCCCCTCTCGGTGTGTTATACTAGCCCGATTGAGCCCTCTGAGCATTGAGCCCTCTCGGTGTGTTATACTAGCCCGATTGAGCATCCGGACCATATCGGTCGGATATGATCTGATCGCGATCATCCAACTCCACAAGCATGATTGGATGACCCCGGATCAATTCCATCACCCCCAAGCGGTATGGAATACACACGGCCGACCACATGGTCGACCATTGGCCTTTGCTTGCCAAGAAACCGTCCATACCAAGCATTATGGGCGGAAAACCTAAATTAGGGTTTGCGGCATATTACATGTGCCGCAAAACGGTCTCAACCATCCATCTTCGCGGTATAGATGGAGGGTGTAGATGTAGACTCAAAGGGCCGGAGCATGTCGACACAATCACCATGTGACCGCCTACACACTTGACCAATCGGTCAAAACCAACCATGGTTGGTTACAACACATTCACTTTGAAAGAGCATGGTCGCACGGCTTTGAAAGCCAAAATTAGGGTTCAAGCCATCACGCGTCCATCTTCTCCGGCACGAATGGAGAGTCCTGAGATCAAATCGAGCGAGGTCGGTCATACCGGCATGACCACCGTGGGCCCATCTACCCCCTCATGTGATCGGCCAAGGCATATCATGCAGGCCAATCAAAACGCCCGCTCAAACATGCGTGGTTACACTTCCCAAATTGCAAATCGATCTCGACCACTCAACTTCACCGGACGAATTGGGTGGCTTAGATCGCGTTTTCATGGGACGGTGAGACATGGGCGTGAACATCGAGCCTATCATCTTCACGCCAAACCAACCGGCCAAGACCAGGCCAAGCTAGGTCGTCTTGGAAAACTCCTCGAGGAAAAGAGTATGGCGCGCGACTTCTTGCGGTATCAAACTCTTATCGCAAAATCGATCTCGACCACTCCTCTTTGCCGGTCAAATTGAGTGGCCCGAATCGCGCTTTCATGAGGGAACGGAATACAGGCGCCTACACCATCATGCCGTCAACACGCATGTATGGTCGGTCCTCTCAAAACCCTTCCCATGCTTGGTTTCGACCAAGGCGAAGAGTGATGCTTGCGCACCTCTTTAAAACCCTAATTTCATCAACGATCGCAGATGGGTGTCTCAAACATCATCTCATCCGTCCAAACTTCACCGACTTGGTTATACAACCACAGTCGGGAGTTATTTGGTTAGTGAGGAGTCATTACCCATCACTTTACCACACCGTAATGCGATACACATAAAATACACACGATACTTCACAAGTATCGACTTTACGAATAACGCGGTTATTCAATTCAGCATTACATGCTATCTTTCGTGGATCCACGATCCACATTCCCAGACATCAATCATGTCACAAGGCTGGGGGATACATGTTTTGGGGTATTGGTGCGGCGGTTTACGGCGTGCGCGTGCAACGCGCCATCACAAAACGTGTTAGGAAGTCATGGACGGTTAGAGATGAACGGGAAAAGTGGGCAAGGCTGGTCGTGTGTTACCGACACACAACTCCACTACTCCATCATTCCACTACCTCCACTTCCCACGAAAACGTGAATGAGGCTCAATGACTTGTATAAATAGGTTCTCCGCCCTATTTTCCAACAACAAGGAATAACGGAGAACAACACAAGTTCGGGCAACGAGAAACCAAGTGTTAATACAAAAAACGTATTCAAACACTCGAGCACTGCTTGCATCAACCGTAAGCTTGCTCATCTTTCTGTTACAAGTCATAAGCAAGCCAACACCTTCACAATCTCAACACCTTCTTCGCTTCCCTCCCTAAGATCAACCCCATCTCCTTCACTTTGTGACCGAAACAAGTGCAGAACGGCCATTTCTTGGTTTAGGCCGGACTTGCACAGATTGATCTCTCGAATCTACAAGCACTCACCGCGCAGTGCATTTGTTGAAGGTTTAGATTCATTCCTCATCCACACCCCAAATTACCAAATTCTGCGAGTAGTTTTCACCCATCAACAATTGGACTGGTCACTCTCAGGTATACGTCTCCTAATAACTGTCTGGACAATACTTAAACAAATAAGGATCATCCCAAAAGTGCTTAACCTCGGCTAAAAACCTAGAAACGATCTTGTTTACCCCAATGTTGGGGCATTCGACCATAACAAGATAGTTCAATATATTCGCATACCAAGGTAATTGGGTAACAAAGAACAGGTTGTTCATCGGGAAAACTATCCTAACGAGGAGGAGAATCATCGGGGGTATCCACAACAAGCCTAGACAAGTGGTCTGATGTGGTTTTTTATGTTGTAGTAAAGTGTGGTAGTAAAGTTCGTTCAACTCAAACTTGTAAAGATTTAGTTTCAGAAAACTCTAAAAACAAAGAAAATATATACACAAGTTTGTCACGATATCGAGAGATACTAGGACTTCGGATTCCACCATTAATCACATTCAATTGGTTCATATAATGACTCATAACAATTCTAGCTCTTTTGTTGAGTCTTTTCTTTGCCTAAAGTAGTTTTTATAAAGAATTAGATGTAAATCATAAGCATAGCGCATCAAGAGTTCTTAGACTAAGCATACGCTATCAGACAAAATCACAACTAATCAAGAAAAATCATAAATCAATTAAATCAATGCAAAAGTCATAGAGAATCAAATATAGTTACCAAATAATTGTGAAATAAGGCTTCTTCCGTCATCCCAGTAGTGGGGTTTAGCTCCTCATGTTATTCACGTGCTCAAAATAGGTATTCATAGCTCAAAAGGGTGAAAAACAAGAGAAAACTAATGACTCAGACAGTTTGCAACGTTGTATGAGCGTTACAAACAACTGATTCAATCTTTATTCTGAAACGATATATAGGCTAACAGTAGAATATAAGACTGCTGGAGGGTTGTGCTGTGTAGTAGATTCTCGTTGGCCCGATTTCTGCGACAGACAGAAGGTCCAATGTTCTTCGTGTTCTTCCTCTACACCAGCAACAACAATTTCTGAAGCTCCTCCGATTCTTCTCTGCTGACTTCTACCGTACCTCTGTGCTCGACCCCAAACCCTCGACTCCTTCTACAACTCGGTACACCCTTTATATAGACCACGGTACGATTTAATCTCCCAAAATCTTACAAAATTTGTTTTTCTCTTCTTCACGGCCAAGTCACGAGATTAACTCTCTTCTAGCTTCTTTACGCGTCTTCTAACTTTCCTAAACTCGTCCAAACTTGATAAATATGAGTCATAACAGAATATACTCTCATCAACGACATCTCGAATATCTCTCTCGCTCCTGTTTGTGGAAAACTTCCCTTTTATTTTCTCACGTCTCTGTTATGCATGGTAACCTTTTTTACGAGATGCGGAGCGTCTATCACGCCCTTTCTGCAGAAACAGGCCTTTAACAATTCACATCGCGATATAAAACCGTCGTAACTCTTCTCCAAATCGATCCAACATTCCCGTGAATATCTATCTCTGTTTTGCTCCAAACCAATAATACAGCCCAATTCAATCGAATCAAAGAGATATACCAATCTGTTAAGTCCAAACGAGGGTGATTGCAACAAATTCCGGTGATTGAATCACTTCACAAATCCACCAAAACTCGAACCCTAATCTGCCTATTTTCCCGCCAAGTTTAGTTTCAAACCGTGAAGATGAAGGGTGTCCCCCTAACCATAATAGGGGTGCCTTTAGCAGACGCCTTTGGGGATGCTGCAGGGTGCAAATAACAAGTGGGTGTCCCTTAGTAATTGAGGTGCCCTTATCCAAATGAGGAGTCCGAATAGTAATTTTCTCCCACGAGCGCAAATACCACTTTTCGGGCCAATTTTCCCGCAAAAGCTTATTTCTCCAAAAAGCCATAATAAATACAAAATCAAGCACTAACAATATATACAATTGAGATTATATTAGACACATAAATGTGTCCATCATGGTCTCTTTACTACATTTTACGCACCTTTTTTTTCTCTAATGTCTAAGGAAAATTCAT
>JAJJWW010002616.1:0-47312 GCA_023531295.1 Papaver armeniacum | reverse complement strand
ATGATCAAGATATAATTAAGCCGATAGTGACTCGATTAGTTAATATAGAACTTAACTATTAGAAATTAATCTCAACGACTTAGATATGAAACTGGTATCGTTAGATAGATCTCGAAAAATTACGCGGAATAGACTATTCGAACATGTCGTTTGGAGGCAAAACGAAGAAGTAATCATCAGATTCATTTGAAGCATTGGCTGCCCATATCAATTTTTTGGGTGCGATTAGTAAGGTTTGGTAGGCCTTATCTCCAAGAAAATCGATAAGATAAGCATTCTCTTTACTTTTCTCTTTCATTCTTCTTCTTCATTCTTTCTTTCCTCGGTTTCTCCTCTCACCAAATGTTCTTTCTCTTCAGTGCATTTGCGAAATCAAATGAAGGCGTTGTGATCAACATAAGGTGGAGAAGATCATGTAGTAGTCACTGGTGATGGTGTTGAAGATAAATTATCATTGGATGAAGAAGAAACTACAGATTGAAGGGAATCGAAGTTTAGGTTCCTGAGAGGTGAAATCGACCGAGGATGTATGGGTTTTTGAGTATGAGAATAAGTAATTGGTGATGGGTTGGTTTTTAATTAACATCCCCGAAATAGTTCAAGATGAATAGAAGATTAGGGTTTATGAGATTCATTGGGATTGTGATTGGAGATGATTAAGAAGATATGAGTGATGGGTTTTATGTTAATTGAAGCATAAAGAAGAATCTTTAGTCGAATTACGCTTTTGTGAAAATCTGATATAAGTTAGGGTTTCGGTTCTTCCCCAAATTGAGAAATTAGAGTTTAATTGAGAACTGTTGGTGATGATGGGTATATTTTCTTATTTGAAGAACTGAATTGAGGAATTGTGGATGGTCTTGAGTTATGTTGATGAATCAAAATCAAAGTGAGAAGAATCGATCCTGGTTCTTTGGAAGAATGTTATCTTAAGGTAATGTTTTGTTCTCAAAGTGAATCTAGTTTGGTTATTCATTTCAGTTTCGAGTTTATGATGTTGTTAATGATATTAGAATTGAAAAGAATTTACCGAGGATGATGAAATTGAAGTGGTGTTATGAATTGGTCTGAGTTAGAGTGATGCAGGAAATGGGTGAATTCCTTTAGATGAATGTTGTTTAGGTTGTAGCAAAGAAGTTTATTGTGGTATGAATCGGTTTATGGATGTGATAATGTTTAGGTTAAGTTACAAAGATTTATATAGAATTGTAATAAATGAACAAGAAATTGGTAAAGTGAAATGTTGGATTGAGTTGCGGGAGGTTTGAATGTGTTTCGTGTTGGTGTTGAATGGTTGCGATGGTGGATATCTGAGTTGGTAATTTGCATTAGATGGAGTTGAATTGTTGGTGAACTGTAGTATTGCATATGGAATTGGAGATTGTCTCTTGGTGTTGTTGGTATTGAATGTGAGGTGTTGTAGCTTGTGGGTGGTATGGAAAGGAAGAAGTGCTTGATTTCCGAAGTTGTAGTTGAGACGTAGTAGAGGGATTGAACAAGGATTGGGAGATGGAATTGTGTATTACTGAGTTGAAGTAAAATTCAGTATGGGAAGGCTTGTATTTAGATTGAGCAGAGCATACTTTGTTAAGATGTGTTGGTGCAACTGAATATGAATATTGCAGATTTGTTGATGTTGTGTTATTATAGTTGGAATTGAAATGAGCAATTCAGTGGTGAGTCTATGGATTATGTGTGTTTATGTGTTGGTGCTTTGAAATGGCGGTGCCGGGGTAGACTTGCTGAAGGGGGATTTGAACTATAAGGAGATGTTAATGTTGGTGATAGTTGCATATAGGAGATGGTAATATGATCAGTTGGTAGTGATGAAAAGATTCATAATATGTTAGTAGTTTGAGAATGAAATTAGATGATGTATGACAAGTACAAGTACAATGGTGATATGCGTTGTAGATGCAGAGGGTGGTAGTTTTAGTGAAATCTTGTTGTTGCAGGGGAGATGCAAGTGCAGAACATATTGGAGTTAGACTTGAGCTGAGATGGGTAGTGAGTCAACTAGTGTAAGAAGAATGAGATAGTAAAGATGTAGATAATGGTCACTGTATAGTTGTAGATGGCAGCTTCAGTGAAGGCTTGCGTCTGATGTTGCAAGTAATCTTAGTTTGTATTGTAAATGAAGTCTAAAGTTATTTGAATGAATTGATTGTTTGTGTTCAGTCTAGTAGAATTGATGTAAGAGTGAAGATGATGTAGTAGAATTAAGACTATTAGTCATCCCAGTCAGACTTATCTGACTTAGTCCATCTGACTGAGTCGAATCAGTTTGACTCACTGAGTCACTAGACCTGAGTCAATGACTTGTTGACTCGTTTGACCTGACTTTGGACGTTGACCGTTAATTGACCCTTCGACCGTTAAGTTTGACCGTCAGTTGACCCAGATGGACCAGGCCTTAGTTTAAGGGGGTGTTTGTTGGGCTTGGGCTTAAGGCTAGTTTACCTATCTTGATGAATTGGACTCTTATGGTCTGAATCGTCATTTGGTTCCTTCTACTAAGTTGTAGATGATCATAAGACTTAATTACGGACTATAGAATCAACCCAATTGGATTAGTAAACTCTTAGTTACGTTAGAGGTAGATAATGAGATACCATAATGGGCTTAGAACCATTAGATAGTTCACTTAGCTGATAACTGGAACTTGTATGAATTATGTTATGAGTCTTGTGTGAGCCTCTTGGCTAGATTCTTAGAGTTCTTGTGTGATTAACAGTTAGTTATTAACAACGATCGATTCAAAGGATGAACCGGTGGATCGTGGATCTCGAGGTAGGCGTGGCTTATCATCAAAAGAGGTGGGAATACATTTGACTCTATGGTAACCATTGTTGTTTCTTTTACAAAAGTTTATGTTTCACAAAGTCATGCATTTAAATATGTACATTCTATGCCTTTGTTCAACTTGTTTTACGATAATTTTGTTGATTCTGTTAATCTTTCCATGGTTTGGAAAGGACCTGGGATGTTTTGTTGTCAATATGAATTGTTTGGGAAATAAAAATTTCCATTTGTATGCCTAATAGGTGTGTAAGGAATTGGTCGACATCTATTAGGAATATGATAGGCTCCTTCATTTATATCTACATGAATTATGCTTTTATGCTTAATAGGTGTGTAAGGAATTGGTCGACACCATATAGGCTAATAGGGTGTGTAAGGAAGTGATCGACACTCAATATATACATTGTTTGACGAAGGAGTTTGTCCATACACATGTTTGTTTATTTTAGTGACTTGGTCACTATATAATGTTCCAAAACATGTATTGTTTTCCAAATCTTGCCTATGATTACCTAGAAGTTAAATGTTAATTATTCCCACTTTCAGTTTCAGAGACAGATCAGAGTTGCGCAGCGAAAGCTTTGTGGAGTCGAATCCGTAGTTGGTTAACTTTTGCTATGTTTATTATGTTGTATATTCTATTTGTAAACTAAATGACTATTGTATATGTATCATTTGAGAGAAGTTCTTGTATATATATTTCCGAGCGGGGGATAGTTTTTGGGTTAATTTTTGTAGCAGATTTCTTAACTAAATGCTTAAGGATATGATTTAGATTATTAGTGCCTCTTTATTTAGTTAATCTCTCGGATTAGTCAGCTGCTAGCTTAGGGGGCGCTACAGTGTTGGTATCAGAGCTCACCATTAGATCTTATATGGGAAAAGATAGAATTAGCTAGTGCCAGTTAGTGAACTAGATTAGTTTAGACTGGGTTGGGTTGTGAGATAAATCTTAATCACTAAAAGTTATCAATGATTAAAAGATTCATTTGATTGATTGAATTATTTGTTTGATTGTTGTATTTGTATGAAATAAAAATTATAGGGTACACCAATAGCTTTAGCTAATAAGGATTTGATAATAATTAATCAAAAAAGTATGAACACGTAGACAATCTAATACTATAAAAATAGTGAAATTAGTATTATTGATAAATCTTGAAAGTCACATAGAAACTTATTTAATATTTTGACTTATATGTAGAATCAACAATTTATAATCACATAAATGTTAATAATAATAATATTATAATAGTAATTAAAGATGATCATAATAGTAATAATAATTTTAATAATGTAGTGTTAGCATTTCTCCATTAGTTGTACTTGACTTAAATAAAATTTCAATAAAAATATATAATGATAAAAATAATAATTATGATTAAATAGCTATGGAAAATTATTAACACTCATCTACGGTTAAGTTTTCTAAATTAAACTAATTACAAATTAGAGATACATGTTTTGCGTTTAAACTAGATGGTTAATATAAAACTTATTAGGCATTAGACATAAAATATGAGGATATAATGTATAAAATAAAAAGATTGAATTTGTTAATAATCACATCACATATATTGAAATTATCTTTAGTCTAAAAAAAAATAAAAAAAAATGATCCAATAAATTTTTAAAATAAAACAAATATATATGAAGTAGTAATAATAGCATTCGGATACTCAGTGTCATAATATTATAATCAAAAGAAAGTAAATTCGTATATTAATAGGATACTTCACACTAGTAGCAAAATCTAAAGATTATTAAGATATATTATAATTTTATGCAGACTCAAACCTAAATCATATTAAATTACCAACGCCAATATTTAACAAGATATAGTATAAAGATTCAACATGAATTAATAAAAATCATTATATCAATCCTTACGTGAATGTAAAACTATTTTTAGAAGATTAAGGCTTAGTGTACCAACTGGACTATTAACTTAAGAATAATGAAATATGATAATATAATTAAGAATAGAATTTGTTGTTAGATAGGCTTAATAATAACGCTATATAATACTCATTATTATAAAATTTAAGCTTATTATAAATATCATTTGGATAATAATTATAGGATAGCAATAGCAAAATGTAATTCT
Organism: Papaver armeniacum; assembly: GCA_023531295.1. Classification (NCBI taxonomy): domain Eukaryota; kingdom Viridiplantae; phylum Streptophyta; class Magnoliopsida; order Ranunculales; family Papaveraceae; genus Papaver; species Papaver armeniacum. The sequence continues at coordinate 42,403 of JAJJWW010002616.1, read as the reverse complement.
TATTAATAGTACACCTTAAGGATTACTTAGCGAAGATATAAATTTAAGGAAACAAAATTAGATCAAATTAAATCCAAAGATTAATAATAAAAATTAATCATGGCATTATAATTAATTACGATTAACTTTTATCAATTTAAGAAATAAGAAATAAATGTAATAATACTAATAAAATTGTTAATACCAAACAATTGTGGAAAATTGTTACTTTATTTAGTTATATCAAGACACATAATGAACTAAACAAATAGATACATTGAAATTTAAAATAATATGTAAAAATAAAATAAAATAAAATAATTCGGGTAACTAGATTGCCTAAAATGTTTGTGACATACATATATAATTTATGAAGTAAAAATTTTAGGTTACGCCGATTAAGATAAAAGTTAAATACTAACTAATCTTAATAAATCAATACTTAGTTAATAGTAATAAGTTTGTATTTAGTTAATCCAAGATCTGGGTATATTGAAGGTTGTGTTTTCTCTTTTTCGTAGGAAGGCATTGTTAGGATTGGCCAACCTTGACAGGGCAACTGCATTCAGAGATGACCGATCATAGAAAAATACTGTAAATTAATTTAGAAATCTAATAGATGTAAGTTCACTTAGAAAGATTTTTCGGATTCTTCCTTGAAGTTAGAACATTATCTTATTGCAATAGAAATTAGTCAATTGAACCTAGAGCCACAAATTTTAGTTTTAGAAAGCCATATAGGTTTGTGCTTTGTTTCTTGTTGTTTGCGCTTAGATAAGAGATAAGATTATTGTATAAGGTGGGGAGTTTTTGAAGACCAAAATATGTTTTGATTTTCGAGGACGAAAATGAATAAGGTGGGGAGAATGTAAAGACCCTCAAGCTCGTCAACGCTAATTGACTGGTCTAGCAATGATCAAGATACAATTAAGCCGATAGTGACTCGATTAGTTAATATAGAACTTAACTATTAGAAATTAATCTAACAACGACTTAGATACGAAACTGGTATCATTAGATAGATCTCGAAAAATTACACGGAATAGACTATTCGAACGTGTCGTTCGGAGACCGAAACGAAGAAGTAATCATCAGATTCATTTGAAGCCTTGGATGCCCATATCAATTTGTTGGGTGCGATTAGTAAGGTTTGGTCGGCTTTATCTCCAAGCAAATCGATAAGATAAGCATTCTCTTTACTTTTCTCTTTCATTCTTCTTCTTCATTCTTTCTTTCCTCAGTTTCTCCTCTCCCCCCTGTTCTTTCTCTTCAAGTGTGTTTCCGAAATCAAATGGAGGCGTTGTGATCAACATAAGGTGGAGAAGATCATGTAGTAGTCGGTGATGGTGTTGAAGATGAATTATCATTGGATGAAGAAGAAACTACAGATTGAAGGGAATCGAAGTTTAGGTTCCTGAGAGGTGAAATCGACCGAGGATGTATGGGTTTTTGAGTCTGAGAATAAGTAATTGGTGATGGGTTGGTTTTTAATTAACGTCCTGAGATAGTTCTGAAGATGAATCGAAGATTAGGGTTTATGAGATTCATTGGGATTGTGATTGGAGATGATTAAGAAGATATGAGTGATTGGTTTTTATGTTAATTGAAGCATAAAGAAGAATCTTTAGTCGAATTACGCTTTGGTGAAGATCGATATAAGTTAGGGTTTCGGTTCTTCCCCAAATTGAGAAATTAGAGTTTAATTGAGAATTGTTGGTGATGATGGGTATATTTTCTTATTTGATGAACTGAATTGAGGAATTGTGGATGGTCTTGAGTTATGTTGATGAATCAAAATCAAAGTGAGAAGAAGAATCTGATCCTGGTTGCTGGAGGAACGTTATCTTAAGGTAATGTTTTGTTCTCAGTGAATCTAGTTTGGTTATTCATTCCAGTTTCGAGTTTATGATGTTGTTAATGATATTAGAATTGAAAAGAGTTTACCGAGGATGATGAAATTGAAGTGGTGTTATGAATTGGTTTGAGTTAGAGTGATGCATGAAATGGGTGAATTCCTTTAGATGAATGTTGTTTAGGTTGTAGCAAAGAAGTTTATTGTGGTATGAATCGGTTTATGGATATGATAATGTTTAGGTTAAGTTACAAAGATTTATATAGAATTGTAATAAACTGAACAAGAAATTGGTAAAGTGAAATGTTGGATTGAGTTGCAGGAGGTTTGAATGTGTTTCGTGTTGGTGTTGAATGGTTGCTGCTGGTGGATGTCTGAGTTGGTAATTTGAATTTAGATGGGGTTGAATTGTTGGTGAACTGTAGTATTGCATATGGAATTGGAGATTGTCTGTTGGTGCTGCTGGTATTGAATGTGAGGTGTTATAGCTTGTGGGTGGTATGGAAAGGAAGAAGTGCTTGATTTCTGAAGTTGTAGTTGAGACGTAGTAGAGGGATTGAACATGGATTGGGAGATGGAATTGTGTATTACAGAGTTGAAGTGAAATTCAGTATGGGAAGGCTTGTATTTAGATTGAGCAGAGCATACCGTGTTAAGATGTGTTGGTGCAACTGAATATGAATATTGCAGATTTGTTGATGTTGTGTTATTATAGTTGGAATTGAAATGAGCAATTCAGTGGTGAGTCTATGGATTATGTGTGTGTATGTGTTGGTGCTTTGAAATGGCAGTGCCGGGGTAGACTTGCTGAAGGGGGATTTGAACTATAAGGAGATGTTAATGTTGGTGATAGTTGCAGATAGGAGATGGTAATATGATCAGTTGGTAGTGATGAAAAGATTCATAATATGTTAGTAGTTTGAGAATGAAATTAGATAATGTATGACAAGTACAAGTACAATGGTGATATGCGTTGTAGATGCAGAGGGTGGTAGTTTTAGTGGAATCTTGTTGTTGCAGGGGAGATGCAAGTGCAGAACATATTAGAGTTAGACTTGAGATGAGATGGGTAGTGAGTCAACTAGTGTAAGAAGAATGAGATAGTAAAGATGTAGATAATGGTAAATATATGGTTGTAGATGGCAGCTTCAGTGAAGGCTTGCGTCTGATGTTGCAAGTAATCTTAGTTTGTATTGTAAATGAAGTTTAAAGATATTTGAATGAATTGATTTTTTGTGTTCAGTCTAGTAGAATTGATGTAAGAGTGAAGATGATGTAGTAGAATTAAGACTATTAGTCATCCCAGTCAGACTTATCAGACTTAGTCCATCTGACTGAGTCGAATCAGTTTGACTCACTGAGTCACCAGACCTGAGTCAATGACCTGTTGACTCGCTTGACTTTGGACTTTGACTGTTGACCTGACTTTGGACGTTGACCGTTAATTGACCCTTCGACCGTTAAATTTGACCGTCAGTTGACCCAGATGGACCAGGCCTTAGTTTAAGGGGGTGTTTGTTGGGCTTGGGCTTAAGGATAGTTTACTTATCTTGATGAATTGGACTCTTATGGTCTGATTCGTCATTTAGTTCCTTCTACTAAGTTGTAGATGATCATAAGACTTAGTTACGGACTATATAATCAACCCAATTGGATTAGTAAACTCTTAGTTACGTTAGAGGTAGATAATGAGATACCATAATGGGCTTAGAACCATTAGATAGTTCACTTAGCTGATAACTGGAACTTGTATGAATTATGTTATGAGTCTTGTGTGAGCCTCTTGGCTAGATTCTTAGAGTTCTTGTGTGATTAACAGTTAGTTATTAACAACGATCGATTCAAAGGATGAACCGGTGGATCGTGGATCTCGAGGTAGGCGTGGCTTGTCATCAAAAGAGGTGGGAATACATTTGACTCTATGGTAACCATTGTTGTTTCTTTTACAAAAGTTTATGTTTAACAAAGTCATGCATTTCTATATGTACATTCTATGCACTGTTCAACTTGTTTTACGATAATTCAGTTGATTCTGTTAATATTTCCATGGTTTGGAAAGGACCTGGGATGTTTTGTTGTCAATATGAATTGTTTGGGAAATAAGAATTTCCATTTGTATGCCTAATAGGTGTGTAAGGAATTGGTCGAAATCTATTAGGAATATGATAGGCTCCTTCATTTATATCTACATGAATTCTGCTTTTATGCTTAATAGGTGTGTAAGGAATTGGTCGACACCGTATAGGCTAATAAGGTGTGTAAGGAAGTGGTCGACACTCAATATATACATTGTTTGACGAAGGAGTTTGTCCATACATGTTTGTTTATTTTTGTGACTTGGGCACTATATAATGTTTCCGAAAACATGTATTGTTTTCCAAATCTTGCCTATGATTACCTAGAAGTTAAATGTTAATTATTCCCACTTTCATTTTCGAGAGACGAGATCGAGTTGCGCCCAAAAAGTTTCGTGGAGTCGAATCCGTAGTTAGTTAACTTTTGCTATGTTTATTATGTTGTATATTCTATTTGTAAACTAAATGACTATTGTATATGTATCATTTGAGAGAAGTTCTTGTATATATATATGTATATTTTCGAGCGGGTCTAGTTTTCGGGATAAGTTTTGTAGCATATTTCTTAACTAAATGCTTAAGGATATGATTCAGATTATTAGTGCCTCTTTATTTAGTTAATCTCTCGGATTAGTCAGCTGCTAGCTTAAGGGGCGCTACAAGATTGCCCTTGGTGGTGATGGCACTGGTGGAGTGAAAGTTATGTCTGACAATTCGCTGACCGATCCTCCCACTGGATTGGTGCCAGGTCAGGGGAATGAGGAGGCTGAGCTTCAGTCAATAAACCCTACTCCAGAGTTTTCTTTTGGTAAAATTCATTCCGCTGGGGGTCCGATGGATATTGACGCCGCCATGGGGTTAGCTGAGGAGTTCTCTCTGGTTTTGCCAAATGATGAATGAGATGTTCTTGGGGACGAGGGTGAGAAAGCAGCTGATAGGGGAGTAGTTGAGACTGGTGGTGAAGAAGCGGCTACTCATGAAGAAAATTTGGGTGGTAAAGGTGATGAGGCTCATGCTAACAAAGAGGTCAGGGCCACGAAGAGTTCTAATGGGGAAAAAGATGTGACCGATGTCGGAACTTCATTTGGTGCATCCTTGGAGGGCTTTGATATGGCCATGATGCGGATGGTGACGACGCTACACCTTTGGATTGGTTGATGAAGAAAAATCGATGTTTGTGTCGAACCACCGCTCGGTGATACCCGGTGAGAAAAATTCCGATGCTTTCACTCGCCAAAGGATGCAGTTATCGTCTCACGATGATGTTGCATAAGCTTGGGAGAAGGATTTGGGTGCTACTTCTACCAGCTTAATGGTCGATCCCCTTCTTCCATTGCTGATATAATGGTTATCGCTGATGGGTATCAGCATAGTTTTCCCCAGCAGCGTGTTCTTGAGGTTAGTCGTCGTAGATTCCCTTTTTTTATTGTTTATATGACTTTTTATTGATGGTTATTATCTGCTCGTTATCAACGCAGATAATAAGAAGTGAGCACTGCAACCACACTGTGTACCAATTTTTCAAAGCGAAGGACCTTAAACTGGAAGCGAAGCTTCATCACCAGGAAGAAGAATTGAACGCTACTGAAGCGCTTTCTCCGCGAAGGATAAGGAGATAGCAGAACTGAAGAGCTAGCTGAAAGGGAAAGAGCAGCTTGGTGCCGAAGAGGAGAAGCTTCGTGTTGAACTTGCATTAGTTCGTAGTGACTTGGAAAAGGCCCGCAAGGATGCTTTATCTTCTAAAGGTTTGTTTTCTTTTTCTATTCTCCTCTTCGGCTCTCTCTTTCGTATTCTTAGTGTGCTATCTGAGTATCCCCGCCCTATCTTCAGCGGGCGTTACCAGAGAATTGGTTCCCGGATCAGGGAATTAGTGGAGAAAATTAAGAGTGAAGCCGATAAATGGAATGCTCGAGCCGATGAGAATAATACCCTAGTAGCTGAGTGGTGAGAAAAGCGGACTCAAATGATTGATATGCAGAATAGTTACAACACCGATCGTCGTCAGTTTAACGATACCTTGTTATGGACTCGTGAGAACCTTCGTGTTGCTTGTGAAAATGCTAATAGCTTGGAGGCTAAGGTAACACATTTGGAGGAAGAGTTACGCCAAGCTCGGTCGTCCCATGACCCTGAAGTTAAGGATTATATACAGCGGCTTGTTCAGGAGAGGAATGACGCCAGACCGAGGCTCATGCCCTTAGTAATGCTTTAACCGCTTCTCGAGCCAATGTTGCTCGTTTAGTGGATTCTGAGAAAGACCTTGAAGTTAACATGTACAGGCTTACTAAAGGCATAAAAGAAATGAATAATGAAGTCAACCATCTTTGCCATTTAGACTCCATGAAGCAGGTAGAGTTGGATGAGTGTCAGTTTGCTCTTACAAATCTTCGATTGGATTATAAGAAAATGTCAGACGAGTACGATTTTCTTGACGACGCTCGAGATGCTGTAGTTAATGAGTATGAGATATCTTCGGCTAAAGTCGAAGGTATACAGTTATTTGGTCACGAACAATTCTTCGGTTCTAGTTTTCTAACCCAACTTTGTCTTCTTTTTCAGAGCACGAAGGACAACTTGACCTTGCAAATGAAAAAGTTGAAAAGACTCAATCTGCCCTAGTACAGCAGGAGGGCCATACCAAGTATTATGAGAGTTTGGCTAGATCTCGGGATGCCGCAGCAAAGGAAACAACCAAGGAAGTAACTCGATTGACGTCTTTGTTGTCGCAGTCTGAGCTGAAAACCACCATGATCACATATAAGGCTCGTTGCCAGCTTGTCGAAGATATTAATAAGACTCTGACCAGGATCGAGCAAAGTCTTCAGAAAGAGTATATCATTGTCAAGAGCTATCCTCGTCGGCCTATGCCTGAGCCCTTAACTTCTTCCTCTGGTCCTTCTTCGGGAGGAAGCGTTCCTTCGTTTCAGAAGGGAAACCCTGCTGCTCACATCAAGTCTTCCAAGGGGAAGTAGGAAGTAGTCTGTCCTATTTGTTGTTATTCGCTGATCTTTGTTGATTACTTGCCTTCGAAACTTTTTTGGTATATTTTTTGCATTTCGTGTCTTAATCTCCCGAACTTTTAATCAACTCTTATGCAATGGATCATCGTTTGTTTGGATATGTACAATTCTGATTTACCTGTATGATTAGTTTAATTGTTTTGTTTAGATAGTGAGTAAGCCTTAGTTAAAACAAAACAAAACAAAAGATTAATTAAGTAATTAATAGTGTTTGGCGGTTATAATGAGGATATGCACCTTCGTTATTGGCCTTGGACCTGTCACCCCGCTGGCTAACCCTTGGCCAGAGGATTACCAAACGGTGGGGGTTGAAGCAACATTCCCGGATATGTAATGCGTTATTTAATTATTTACATGCATTCATTCCTCTGAACCTTTGCCTTTTAGATTGGTTGGGTATCTCTTTCTGATGGATTCCTTCCCCATGGTCCTACACTTATAGATGTTGATAGGGGAGTCCGGAGAGATTGTATATGGATACTTTCCCCAATAGAAATTTTGCAAAAAGTTTGTTCGATTAATGAGTCGAGGTCTTCTATTCCTCGTCCAGAGATAGAAACATGTCAAGCGAGTATGCTGTATTCTTCTTCTGGTGCTCTTCACGCAGATGCAGAACTGCGTTGCTTTTATGGATAGTATGGCTTGAGATATTTTGCATTCCACGGGTGTCTGAGGACTTATCCTTTCAGGTTACGTAGATAATAAGATCCATTTCCCGCGATGTCGTGTATAACAAATGGTCCTCCCCATGTTGGTGCTAACTTGCCCCACTTTTTCTCTCGCTAGTATTGGGGTATAGTTCTCAGCACATATTGTCCTTCTACAAAATTTCTAAGTTTAACGTTCTTGTTGTATTCCCTTGCTAATCTTCATTGGTAATTTTTCATCCTCTGTAGCGATGTTTCTCTTCTTTCCTCTAGATCATCGAGCCTCTCTAGCATCATATCCGTCGTAAGGTTCTTTTCCCATGCTTCAGTCTTTGTGGTTGGCATGATGATTTCCGTTGGGATGACTGCTTCGGCTCCATAAGTGAGGAGAAATGGTGATTCTCCTGTAGCAGACCTTCGGGTTGTTCGGTATGCCCATAACACGTTATGTAGCTGTTCACACCACCGCCCCTTGTGTTCGCCCAGCTGCTTCTTGAGGATAAGAGCCAGGGTCTTATTTGTGGCCTCGGCCTGTCCGTTGCTTTGAGGATAGATGGGGGTTGATTTATTCTTCCTGATTTTGAAGGTATCGAACAGCATGTCTATGTTCTTACCCTGCAGCTGCTTTCCATTGTCAGAGACAATCTCTGCGGGGATACCGAACTTGCAAATGATATTTTGGAAGATAAATGTGAATACGTCTGAGTCACGGATTCTAACTAGGGCCTTGGCTTCTACCCATTTGTTGAAGTAATCTGTGGCTACAATCAAGAATCGTCTTTTCCCCGATCCTTCGATTAGGGGTCCGACGATATCTATGGCCCATTTTGAGAAAGGCCAAGGACTATCCACTGAATTCAGCTTCGTTGTAGGAGCATGGATTCTTTTAGCAAACCGCTGACACTCCTCACGCCTCCTAGACATTATTGCAGCATCTCGTATCATTTGTGGCCAATAATACCCCTGCATTTTTGCTTTATCTGATAGTGATATTATCCCGCTATGGTTTCCTGCATCTCCATAGTGTACGTCTTTCAAAACCCGATGCCCTTCTTCTCTTGATAGGCAGCGTAACAGCGGTCCAAGGAAAGACTTCTTGTATAAAATTCCGTCCCTAAGGTCGTATCTTCCTGCCTTTGACTGCACCTTTCTAGCCTGTTTCAAGTCCATAGGCAACGTTCCTTCTTTGAGGAAGAGATGGACTTCGGTTCTCCAATCTTCTTCGTTTTTGAAGTCTTCGTCTTCGTTTGCTCTTGTGATAATATCATCTTCGTGAAAGTCATCAGCGATATCTTCCCTAACGTCCTCGTTAGCAATATCCTCCCCTAAATCATCTTCACGATTTGTAGCGAGGGACTCCTGAGGAGTAACCGAGGGCTCGTATACTCTTGTTATCTTGATTGCTTTGACGCTTTCCTATTTCAACATGGACGATATGTATGCTAGGGCATCAGCGTGCCTAAGGTCTTTTCTGCATAAATGCCGGAACTTGATGCTAGGTACTTGGGATGCAAGGGTTTGGACCAAAGCCATGTATGCCGAGAGGGTCTCATCGTACACGTCGTACTCCAGGCTTATCTGTCGTATGACCAGCTGTGAATCAGTCGTTAGGCGTACCTCGGTTATACCCATTTCGATTATTAAATGAAGAGCATGGACCACGTCTTCGTATTCGACGATGTTATTGGTATGCCCCTTAAATTCCAATCTTAGCGTATGCACGATCCTTTCTCCGGTGGGAGTAGTGATTACGATGCCTATGCCTCTCTATTTCTTGATCCGTCTACGAAGACTTCCCATCGTCTTTGGTTTGAAGGTTTGAGGACATCGACTGGGTCTTTGCCTTCTTCCACTTATAGTACGCCCCTTTCTTCTTCGTTGTTGTCCAAGGGTAGATCTGCTAGGAAATCCGCCAAGACTTGTGATTTCTGGGAATGTTGTATTTCATGGATAATGTTGAACTGATCGAGGTGAGTGTTCCACTTTGCTATCCTTCCTAATTTTCCAGCTCTTTTGAGAATAGCCTCTAACGGTGCTTTGCATGGAACACGAATATAGTGATTCAAGAAGTAAGTCCTTAGCTTTTGGGTTTCCCATACTAGTGCCAAGATGAGCTGCTCAATCTTTGTGTAATTTCTTTCTGCCGAATTGAGAGTCTTGCTCACGTAGTAGATTGGTTGCTCTATCTTCGTGTTTGTTTTGACCAATACCGCGCTGACTGCATCCTCCGTTGCTGCTATATAAAGAGCCAATACCTCGTCGGGGTCGGGTTTTTGTAAGATCGGGATTGTGGCTAGATACTCTTTGATCTTCTGGAAAGCTTCTTCGCATTCTGCGGTCCATTCAAACTTGCTTCCTTTTTTGAGGATGTTGAAGAAATGTTTGCATTTGTCCGATGACCTGGCGATGAATCTTCCCAGAGACGCTAAGGATCCGTTGAGTTTTTAGACTTCTTTCAGGTTCTTCGGGGATGGCATTCCTACGATGGCCTGGATCTTAGCAGGATCTACTTCAATGCTCCTCTTCGTTACTAGGTAACCTAGGAATTTCCCTGATGTGACACCGAATATGCATTTTTAAGATTCACTTTCATCTTTGTGTTTTCTCATTGCTTCGAAGATATCCCTCAGGTCTTGATGGTGGTCCTTGCGCAACTTACTTTTGACGAGCTTATCATCCACATAAACTTCTAGGGTGATCCCAATCCATGGTTTGAAGATAGCATCGACCATCCTCTGATATGTTGCCCCTACATTTATAAGTCCGAAGGGCATCCTTGTGTAACAATAGAGGTCGTGCAGGGTGTAGAATGATGTATGCTGTTGATCTTCTTCTGCCAGAGCTACTTGGTTGTAACCGGAGTATCCACCCATAAACGATAGTTCTTCGTATCCTTCGACGGCTTCCACCAGTTGATCGATGCTTGGGAGTGGGTAGCTGTCCTTGGGGCACGCCTTATTGAGGTTGGTGAAATCGATGCATATTCTTACTCCGTTTTTCTTGGGCACGATGACCATGTTCAATATCCATGTTGGGTATTTGACATCCTTGATGAATCCCGCTTCTAGCAATTTACGGAGCTCCTTTTCGATTGCTTGATGATACTCTGGTGCTACCTTTCGTACTTTCTGCCTGAAAGGTGTGGTGCCTGGTTTTATATGAAGTTCATGCTGGATTATCTTCGGGTCGATTCCCGGAATGTCTCCTAACTTCCACGCGAAGATATCTGCATATTCTATGAGTAACTTGATAAGAGCTAACTCTCTGTCTTTATCCATCAAGGTTCCTATCTTGATCATCTTCGGGTTTTCTTTGGTCCCTATATTGATCTCCTTCACAGGTTCTACGGGTGTGAACGTAGGCTTTGTTTCCCCTAGGAGAGGGATATTATTTAATTGTTATTTGGTTGGTTCTTCGGCCTCCTTAGCTGTTGAGGTGCTTGCCTTAGTATTTAGAACGATGCTTTCCTTACTCAAACTTTTCCCTGATATTTCTTTGAGATAAAGATCAATTGATTAGCAACTTCTTTGTTTCGACTCCTTCGAGACTTCCGCTGCTCATCTTGTTCGTTATTGAGCTGATTTTGTAGAGCTTGGCATTCCCGGGCCGTAACCTGATCTCTTTTTATCTCCGTTACCCCTTCGGGTGTTGGAAATCTAAGTTATTGATGATAAGTTGCTGCCACTCCTTTGAGTTTGTGTACCCATCTCCTACCGATGATAGAGTTGTAGGGGGAAGGTGCGTCCACTACGCTGAACGAGTGTCCACCTTCATTGGTCCTGCGTCCACTTGTAAGACAATATCACCTAACGGTTTTGTTGGCGCCCCATTGAATCCATAGATGTTATAGTACGAAGATATCAGTTGTTCATCATTGAGCTCCATTCGTTTGAATGTGTCATAGAACAGAACATTAACTGAGCTCCCTCCGTCGATGAGGATCTTATTGATATTACATCCTACCACCGGTAATGTGAGGACCAAAGTATCATTGTGATCTTCCATGTCCTACTCGACATCCTCAGCCTCAAAGGTCATTGGCGCGTTCATCCACTGCTCGTGTTCGTCAACTTCTACTCCATCTATTTTGTATAGCTCGCAGTAGTCCTCGAATTTCTTTCTCAGCCTTTTTCCTATCTGAGTCGTCAGCGAGGGTCCGGTAGCTTCGAAACAGGAGATGGTATTGAGCGTTCGGTTTCCCTAGGGTAACTGGAACTTGTTTGCTTCGTTTGGTCCTATCTTCGGTGTTTGCCTTCTGTATGTACTGCTTGAGGTCACCTGCGTCAATTAGCTTTTGGATCATGATTTTGATATTCTTGCATTTCTCGGTTTGGTGCCCGTTGAAGCAGTGGTACTCGCAGTAATCCCTTGACTTCTCGGACCTTGGGGGATGCTTTCCTTTGGACCATGGCCACTCCAGATTTTCTCGATCTTTGATTTCTATCAGGATGCGGGTGTAGTTCGTGTTCAGCTTTGTGTAAACTTGGTATTCGAACTTCCGATCATCACGTCGACGTCATCCCTTCGTCCTCTCGTATCTTCTTTGGGTCGTTCCGTTGATCCGCCTCTTTTCGATCCGCTGGCTTGTTCCACTGAATGAGTTCGAAGAGATCTTTGAGTCTGGGCTCTGGGATTTTCCCGCTGGATTTCTTCTAGCTTTGCGTGCTTTTCAATGATTACTCGGAGATCTCCTTCGGTCGTTGGGACACTCCCATGAATTTATACAAATAGCGGGCTCATTCTGTCTAATCCCCATTTGTAGCAGTTGATGCTGACCACCGGATCTACGTTCCCTATTGCCTGGAAAATCGTGTGCCACCCGTCGATATATTCCCTGGTTGTTTCTTTGTAATTTATTGCTAATGAAAATAACTTATCCATTCCTGCGTTAACAGCCTTGTTGTACATATAAGTTCCTAAGAACTTTTCGGTAAGGTATTTATATGAGTCGATGGAGTTGGGTGGAAGGTTATCGAACCAAGAAAGGGTCGATCCTTTCAGACTTGAAGGGAAGTATCTGCATAGAATTGCATCATCCTGATCTTATCGTGATAGCATGTGATTGTAATACCGAAGATGAGCTGCGGTATCGTTGGATCCATCATAACATTCAAATACTGGAATGGAACACTTATTTGGAATGTGAGCTCTGGCGAGATGTGGTACCAATGGGGTGGTGTTGGCTTCTTTCATCACCTCTTCCAATCTTCCTCCCCCTTGTCTAGATTTCAGTTACTTGATCTCAGCCATCATTTCAGCACGAAGATCCTCCATTGCACGCTGGTTATCATCGTAGGTTGAGCTTCTCCTTGATCTTTGGTTTTCGCTGTTAAAATAGTCCGAGTTTTCTAGAACATAGTCTGGATCGCTGGATCTATTCCCTCTGGCTACTCTTCGATTCAACGGCTCGGGATTTGCTGCATTTGTCACGATCATTCTTCGGTCATGATTCGACTCAGGTGCTTTAGAGTTAGCTTCGTGCAGGGATTCGTTATGCTGGTGCGTTGCTCCTAAGCTTTGGGCGATCTTGTCTCTGAGCTCTTGGCTTTCTCGGGCCAGCAACGCTACCGTCTCTGTGTACACCCTTTGGCTCCTCTTTAGTTCCTCAAGCTCTGCCATCAACTGGGGGGAATGATTTGATCCTTGATTCGGTGCAGTGTTGTCCACCTTTGAAGGGCCATGGTATGATCTTCATCTACCGTTTGGATTAGGGGATATGAGGTTCGATATTTACCACCTGTAGCTCCTCATGCGGGGCTAAGGGTTGGTTTCTTGTCAGCAATGGTTGAATTATTGGCAGAGTCTGGTTCTACTCGTTTGTTGCTTTGGCATCTGGAAGGCTGGGCCGTGGTATTGACGATTCCGCAACTCCTTCCCCTGTTTCTAGCGCCCGATTGAACACAAGAATTACGATGGCATCCACGTGTTCACAAACAATATTCACATTTGTAAATACAAACGTTGTAAGAAATAAAACGGAGATGAAATGATACTAAACACTATGACTCATCGACTCAGAGTCTTCGGACTCGTCATTGTCTAGTCAGTAGGGATTAATTCAGCCATTCTACGTGGCTACGATGCATGTATCATAAAGTATAATACTAATAACAGAAAGTAAGGTGTTGAAATGTAAATAAGATAGTAATTTACGTGGTTTAGCACTAAGGATTACATCCACGGGATTGGTGTTTCACTATGTATTGAGGAGTTACAAAGATAGTCGAATGACTTTAAGTGAGTAACGATGCTTAAAGGGGAAATATGATTCATACTTACTCTTCCTATTTGTCTTTCCTATATTCTTCTATAGTTACTAAAAACCGGTCGACCCTCTCTCTCTTATTGGAAAGGGGTATTTATAGGGAAGGCACGTGGGGTCTACTGCTATGGTCGACCGCCACCTTATGTTCTTGTTCTTTGTGATGATACCGCTGGTGTCTTCGTCTTCCACCGATGCCCCCAGCGGTTATGCTTGGTGACAATGGTTCACCTCTTTCTCCTCCATAGGTTGGTTGACACGTACACTATATCTAGAGTATTTAATGCGGGTGGTTGGGCTGTCTGCACACGCCAAACAGCTGTCTGCGGCTCCCATCACATCCGTGTCAGTTAGGATAATCCTTGTCGTTGATATTACATCCTTCTCGAGATAGAGTAAAGTGAATCCTTGGGTACTCTTCGGTGCTTCGCGGTGGTTCGTTCCTTTAGTGATCTCTGATTCCTAGCCGTTGGATTAGCTCGAAGATGAACATATACTGATATCGGATGCTTCTTGGGTGTTGGTACGTGGCATCGTGTCTTGATGTTCTAAGCTGTGCGTTCTCCACGTGTAATTCCTTAGACACGTGGAGAGTGATGAATTATGTGTATACAAGAATCATGCAGAGGGATCGATATCCCAGCTCTCAGTTGCCTAAGGGTGATGATAACCTTGTTGTAATTCCAATTCTCGCATGTAATCCATTTGATAATCAAGATCAATATTCTTCTTGGAGGTCTCTTGAACATAAAGTTCGAATCCCCTTTGCCCTAAGTCTTTTTTTGAGAGGTTTTGGGGGTATTTGAGGAGTTGTTTTATTGGGAGTCATTGATATGGAAAAGAAAGTTTAAGGTCATAATCCATAACAAAATCAAAGATGGAAAACAACAAAAGAAACAGAAAGCTTACCTGGAAGGTGACATGATGATGTAGTTAGGAGTAATGAAGAAGCGTTAACACCAAAGAAAATAGAGAGAAAAGAGAAAGAAAGAGTTTCAGAAAAATTGCAGAGGAAGCGTGTAGAAGATGAAGGGACAAGGAAATAAAGATAATAAAATTTGGTAAGATATCTCTCTCGAGAGAGATATTTATACCAATAAGTGATCGGCTGAAGCGGTAACATGTCAAAAGCGAGGAGTTATTAAGGACATGTCGGTTATAAAGTGAAGGGCGTCATACATGGAGACGGTTATGCGAAAATTACGGGGACGTGCGGCAATTACGAAGTTAAGAATATCCTCTTCCCATCCAATCCTTGGCATGGATGATAAGAGGAGTGGAATAATGTGACTATATAAAATATCTTCGCCAGGTGGATGGATTTGAGAGCTTAAACACCTGTGAGGAGTATTCATGACGAGCATTAACAAAGTATTTGTAAAGTGTTTTTCCCACTTTCGAGATAGCTACCCATTTGACGAAAAGAAGGCACGTATAAAGTTATGATGAAGGATTGATGAGGTTGTATGAATGGGTGGTTGAGCACTTAATGAACGTGCAGAAGATTCAAATCAGCTAATAGAAGACTGAAAACTTTCTTGACGAGGTGTAGTTAAGCGAGATTGGTAGTGAAGAGAATTACCCTAATAAATCAGTTTGGAAGAGTAATGAAGATGGTTTGTTCCTCAAGAAAAGAATTTGGTGGTGAAGTGAATTATTGCGCAACAAACAGGGTTCAACTGTGAAAGGGAACATTATCCCAAGAAATTTGTCGGGGTTACCGGCAAAGCATAGAAC
The DNA here is from genome assembly GCA_023531295.1 of Papaver armeniacum. Taxonomy (NCBI): domain Eukaryota; kingdom Viridiplantae; phylum Streptophyta; class Magnoliopsida; order Ranunculales; family Papaveraceae; genus Papaver; species Papaver armeniacum. The sequence continues at coordinate 26,831 of JAJJWW010002616.1, read as the reverse complement.
ATAATTAGCTGTCATCCAATATCTAATCAATATAAAATGAGCGAAAAGAAATAAGAGGGGGTTGAGTTTTTTTTTTTTTTTGGGTTCTTCGGATATTTGTGAAGGAAAAGTTCTTAAAGAGTATTGTTTTAAGTGATTATTCCTTTGTAATATTTCATTAATCATGATATAATGAGTTGAAGTTTAATATTTTAATCTCTCTAATTGATTCATCTTTAGAGTTTACTCATGCTTCTTCATATATATGAACTCTTAAATTGTATCTATTCTAGAATTTAGGATTGATTTTTGGGAGTGTTGTAGAATTTCCTAGGATTACAAAAAGTTGTTGCACTCCTTCAAAATGTTCACTGCTTCCTTAACTAACCCTTGATTTTGCCATTCTAACATAGTGTTAGAGCATTGCTCGGTCGAACTCGCATGCGTTGCTATCACAAGCATGTTTGTCAATGTTAGTGATCAAAACTATAAGTCTTGATTTCTAGTCTATTATTAGCTAAGTCTTGGACTAGGATATAAAGTGTAGTTGAGCTCAAGACTCCATGGAAATCATCATACAAGACAAGGAACTACTCAAGGAACTGGTGGAACTTCATATACTAAAATGTATGTGGATACTTGAACTTATTTATCACTCAAAAGTCTATCTACTCTATCTCCTATCTTGAGAAAAAATCGTTTTGCTATATAGACTATGATTATAAACATTTGCTATTTCGAGCCGAGTTTATCTCGCTTATCTATTTCTCGAAATATGTATTGGTAAGCTTTCTCTTTAGCCAAGTTCATCTTTACTAGTGACGAAAGTCATGTTATGTTTCAATCACTTGAAAATAGCTTTGACGAAAAATGGTTTGCGAATAACAACTATATAATGTCCTCTAAGAATATTTCAATGATTGAAATGAGACTTTAGATTATATAACCATGGAAGGATATAAACATTGTGTGGTAACACATATGTGTGTAAGTCCTTATTCCTTGAACCAAAGTATGCGTACTTTGCTACTCAGGAAAACCAGAACCAAGTCCGCGTACCAAGTCCGCATACTGTCGGAAGTTCTCGACCCGAGAAAATCTGCTGGAGTTTGTGAACTGAAAAAAACTTATTCCGGGTACTTAAGTCCGCGTACTTAAGTTGGTTATTTTCTAAAAACGATTATTTGTGAAATTAAACTTATATAAACTAAGGAATGCAAGTTTGCAAATCGTGGCTATAAAGTTCATAAATTAATTCGAGTGAATCAAATCGTTTTTGTTTCAATCGTGTCTATTATAAAGATCTAAGCAATTGAACAACTCTCTAACTAGTTCATTTGAGTCATTTGAACTAGTTATGGTAAAGAAGAATATGGTTGATATGAAAGTGCTCATATGGCTAACCATTTGGTTAACTACTGTTGAACCAACTAAATGTACATGTTTGGGTACGGTTACACAAACCTAAAACGTGCATTTCATTTGTGTGTAACAAGCTAAGTTTTGATCTAACGGTTGAAAGATACTAGCTTGAATCTAATCAGGTTTTCATCTAACGGTGAATATTGAATGCTTTGTTACCAAGCTAACATTGATTGCAAACCCTGATTTGAAAGACTATATAAGGGAGAACTCTAGAAACTGGGAAACCTAATCCCCACACCTCCTGTGTGATACTAGTTGTATAATCTAGAGTCGATTCTCCTTTAACCTTAGGTTTCTACCGAGACCCCGTGAGTTAACGACTTGAAGACTTCATTGGGATTGTGAAGCCGCACTTCGATACTACTTTCTCGTAGTTGTGTGATCTGATCTTGCTGTTTCTATCGTACTAAGTACAGTCGTAAAGATTGGCTTGAGATTGATTTCCCCGATAGGCAAAATATAAAAGTGATCACAAATATCTTCGTCTCATCGTTTGTGATTCCACAATATCTTCTTTCGCCACGTCGATTAAGATTATTGTGAGGTGATTGATAATACTAAATGTTTTTCGGAATATAAGTCCTAGGGTTATCAATTGGTTCCTGTTCACCTTGATTTATCAAAAGACTCGAACAAAACTCGTAGGTATTTCTGTGGGAGACAGATTTATCTATTACCGTAGACTTTTACATGTGATACAGATTTGTTTATTAAAGTCTTCGACTTTGGGTCGTAGCAACTCTTAGTTGTGGATGAGATCAGCTAAGGGAATCAAGTGCGTAGTATCCTGATGGGATCAGAGACGTAAGGAGCGCAATTGTACCTTGGATCAGTGTGAGAATTATTGGGGTTCAAATAAAGTCCCGACTGTTAGTTTGTAGTAGGCTAGTGTCTCGTAGCGGCTTAGTACAGTGTGTGTTCAACTGGACTAGGTCCCGGGTTTTTCTGCATTTGCGGTTTCCTCGTTAACAAAATTCTGGTGTCTGTGCTATTTCTTTTCCGCATTATATTTTGTTATATAATTGAAATATCACAGGTTGTGTGTTAGATCAATCAATTAGAATATCCAACCTTTGGTTGTTGATTTACATTGATTGACACTTGGATATTGGTCTTTGGTACCATCCAAGTTATCTCTCTTGTATTTAATTAGACTCACAGATTTCTATTTGCTTGAGTAAGAATTAAATCGAGGGATCGAGATATTATAACTCTTTGATATACTTCTAATAAGATTGAGTCTAGTTGATTCTATTAAATGTATATTGGAGTTAGTCCATACAGATTGTTAAGCGAAATATTGGGTGTGGTTATTGTACCCACGCTTTTTCAATTGGTCTCAGAGCAGGAAAATACATTTAAAGACCTTACAAGTCTGTGTTTGTAGCGATCTGACTCTATGGACGATAAGAATGTCTCCGATAACGCAACATCAGCTCAGAGTCACCCTTGTGAGTTTCAAAGTCCTGAATGTTGTAAGAAAAACTCTGTTTCTGGTCCTTTAACTGAATCTTCATTTAACTAGGAAAGATCTCTTGATGAACTGTTGGATGATCTTTCGGATGACAGTGATTCAGAAAAAAGACAAAGTATTGATGAGGAAGTCTCTTAATATATCAAGCTTTTTGACCGTGCTTTGAAAGAAAAAAATCCAAAAACTTGCTTGAGTAAATGCATGGCTCCTCTTTGTCAAGAAAACAGAAAATTGAAAAAACTCTTTAAAGGGTATGATTGTGGATATAAACTCTTACATTCTATCGTTAAAGATCGAGAAGAAGAAGTACTATCAAAAGGGTCTGAATACAATAATCTTCTTCGAAATACCTTTGTGTTGAAAGAAAGACTTGCAGAATCTGAAGCAAGATATGACTCTCAACAAAAATGTTTTAATGACAAAGAACTCAGTCTTCTCGCCAAAGAAAAATCCTTGGTGACTGACCTTGCTGCTGCTCTTGATAAAGTGAAATCACTGGAAGAAAGTCTGAGTAGATTCAACTCTAGCTCTACAAAATTATCTTCTATGCTTGGAGCATGTAAAGAACATCGTGATACACATGGTCTGGGCTATAAAGGAATAGACGCTCCAGAAACTAGTAAGATCACTTTTGTTAAAGCTAATGATAACTCTTCATGTGAAAAAACTTTTGCAACTTGTAATGTTCCTAGAAACAAGGATTGTGCTCCTTCTAAATCTACTCACACGAGAACAGTCAAAGACAATTCCTTTAACTGCTTTTATTGCGGAAATAAAGGACATCCTGAACGAAGATGTCGTTTCGTTTAAGGAATGAAAAGATTCACAACATTCTTGCATGGATGTCTAAAGAAGTTATTAAACCCGTCTCTCATATTGTTGGAGTAAAAGGCATCGTAGGCAATCAAGAAAAATATTGTGATAAGTCTTTTCTTAATTGTGCCTTTGAGACTAAAAATGCATATAATGGTAGACGGAAGAACGGCAGAAGGGCAACTGACTTCTTAAATAATTCTGAGAAGGGAAAAAGGCATAGGAAAAAGAAAGAAAGGTTAAATTCCTTTTCTCTCTCTGGAGAAGGCTGCAAATCCGAAGTGTCTGCTCCAGATTTCATACATGTTAATAATCGATTCTCGGAGCTTAAGATCAAAGATAAATAGACTCAAACGGAGCATCAAAAAGACAAGGAAAGCAAACTGATTCGTGTACTCCTTGTTCCCCTCTTGTTATAACTCCTTCAACAAACTAGAGTGATTTCTCTATAAATCCTCTTGAAGGAAAGAAAGAAGAACTCAATATTGATAATGGTCATCCAATTACAACATGACTGTTCAATGTAACATCCTTCATATAGCCAAAAAAGGATGCTCACAATTCTCAAGAAGTGTGTCTTGAGAAAGCAGTCGAGGTTGTACGATATTTACCTTTGTTGTTTTGATGATCTTAAAAGCTGTTGAGCCTCGCTGCAGTTCTTCTCTCTTGAAGAGCTTTCGGATCATCCTCTTTTGAGAAAAATTTCCTGGTTGAGTGTCCCTTCTCCAAGTAGTTATTTTTATTAAACAATTATTTTATGATTCTTTCGATTTAAGAATTTCATCCTTTGTTTAGAATGACTCTTGAGTTCTCAAGATGTTGTCTAAATTTGGATCCATTATTCCCTTGGTCACATACCAGGGTTGTAACCACAATTACACGCACTCCTGACCCACACGAACGTATATAATTTTTCCCTAGGGTTTTCTATGGAACTCTCTTATATATACATATGTGTCGTCACTTGATACATATTTGTTCCATAAGGTCAAAAAGTTCTACTGAATTTTGGTGTGTACAATGGATGGAACCAACAAAGATGATGAAGTCAAGAAGAGCAAGACTATCGAGTTTCACAAGAACCCTGTTTTCATAACATGCTATCATGCTGTTGATCATGAAAACAAACTACCAATTCAGATGTCATCACAACTGGTAGGAAATCTTCTTCGAGATTTTGAGGTCGTACGTGAACAACTCGGAATTGCAACAAGGAATCTTGATTTTCTGAAAAACGAACTAAAGAAAGCAATTGATGAGCTCGTCCATGTTCAATCTCTAGTTGCTGACCGGGTTTAGCGTTTTCTAGATCATGTTTTCTAAAGAGTTATTTTCCTAGTAAATCTTCTTTTTTAATTTTGTTTAGAAGAATAACTAGAGTTTGGAATAGCCATTATTGTGATTACACATAGCTATGTCCAACGTTTTCATCTTCATGTTTTTAAGTTTATTTGTTTAAATTCTAAAAATTGTTTGGAAGATGATTTTTGCAGTATTAATATTTATGGTTTTATATATTGCAATTTGTTATGGGATATGTGTGTTTGCGTCCGTGAACTATGATTGTCCCATATCTTGTCAAAAGTTAAGTCTTTTGTATGTCGATATGCATGTATTGATAAAAGAATGAATGAACTTTTGACATCACAAAAGTTTGAAGCCTATTATGTCATTATGATGGAAGATAGGATGAACTTTTGTTTACGAGGATTATGTCTATTGTATGTCATTGTGCAAATAGTGATGGAAAATAGAATGAATCCTTGTCTATTCCAAAGATATTGATCTTCCCCGATCTATATTTTATGTATATACTTGTGAGGCTCTGTAAGTTCTCTTATGTTGATCATTTCTGATTAGATTAATCATGGGTTTTCTTGTGGTTAATTTAGTTGAGTATTATTTGGATTCAAATTCATATTCGTATGTGATTTGTTATGTCCAAATAAATCCTTCTTTTCTCGTGAAAGTAAGGTCGCTCTTGTTGTTTTTTCGGGAATGACATATTATGGGGGATAGTTCTTAATTGAACTTGTGCTTAATTGCCAAATCTTTCTGGGGAGTGCGGCTGTGGAATATTATAGGAGTTATCTTGTTTCTTAATAAACTCCTTGATGAAAGCATTTAGCTTCAGCTATATGATTGCATCTAAAAAGTTGATATATACTTGCTTTTGGTCATGAAATGTCTCTATGAAAATTTCATTAGGATCTCGTTTTCGTACATTTGCCAATTTTATTGACAAAAATGGGGAGAATTAATGTGTAGTTCACACTACAAATACATATGGTTTTCGGATCATTATGTAAGGAGGAGTGGTTTCCATGTGAGATGGAGTATTGACTAATGGGGAGTGATACATATCACCATAGTATTGTTGTCGAAGTTGTGATACAATTGGACATTGATGTTGTATAATAATACTATGACACTGTATAACAATGATTGAGAATTCTTGTTTTCTCATTGTTATAGCTACGGATTTTCAACAACGATGATGCTAAATTTAAAACCTTTGGGATCATTGTAGTACTTGGAAGTGACGAAGATTTCGAGTAATGTTGAAGATTAGGCATGTGGAAGAGGAGCTACAAAAGTTTATTTATCTATTTTTGTATTCCAAATGTATTGATAGTTTTGTCACTAAAATTGACAAAGGCGGAGATTGTTAGAGCATTGTTTGGTCGAACTCGCATGCGTTGCTATCTCAAGCATGTTTGTCAATGCTAGTGATCAAAACTATAAGTCTTGATTTCTAGTCTACTATTAGCTAAGTCTTGGACTAGGATAGAAAGTGTAGTTGAGCTCAAGACTCCATGGAAATCATCATACAAGACGAAGAATTACTCAAGGAACTGGTGGAACTTCATCGACTAAAAGGTATATGGAGACTTGAACTTATCTATAACTCAAAAGTCTATCTACTCTATCTCCTATCTTGAGACAAAGTAGTTTTGCTATATATACTATGATTATACACATTTGATATTTCGATCCGAGTTTATCTCGCTTATCTATTTCTCGAAATATATGTTGGTAAGCTTTCGCTTTAGCCAAGTTCATCTTTACTAGTGACGAAAGTCATGTTATGTTTCAATCACTTGAAAATGGCTTTGACTTAAAAATGGTTTGTGAATAACAACTATATAACGTCCTCTAAGAATGTTTCAATGATTGAAATGAGAGTTTAGATTATATAACCATGGAAGGATATAAACATTGTGTGGTAACACATATGTGTGTAAGTCCTTATTCCTTGAACCAGAGTATGCGTACTTTGCTGCTTAGGAAAACCGGAACCAAGTCCGCGTACTGTCGGAAGTTCTCGACCCGAGTCATCAGCAAAAAAACAAGTGTGTGATTGAGGGACAATCTCTAGTAACTCTAATGCCAGTGATTTTACCATCGGCTTCAGCATGATGAAGTAGCTTGGATAAGGCTTCCATACAAATTATAAAGATGTAAGGGGACATAGGATCCCCTTGCCTTATTCCCCTACTAGGGAAAAACGATTCTCCTGGAGAACCATTAACCAGAATAGCATACGAAATAGAGGTTATACAATGCATTAAAAGGCTACAGAAATCCTCCGAAAAGCCAAAATGTTTGAAGACTAGGAGGATAAAATCACATTCCAACCTATCAAATGCCTTAGAGAGGTCTAGTTTTAGATCCGTATGGCCAATTTTTCTTTTACCAGTTTTCATAGTATGTAAAATCTCATGAACTACCACTATGTTATCAGTAATCTAACATAGCTTATTATCATTATAAATAGTGTGCAAGTTTTTGGGAGCCGCTTTGGCTCCTTTTTCATGTATTCATTATGTGGAATGATCTGACATGGCTTATTATCATTATAAATAGTGTGCAAGTTTTTGGGGCCGCTTTAGCTCCTTTTTCATGCGTCCTATTTTTATAAACTCTGGTCATTATTTTATCGGCAGTGCTCTTGAACTCTCTATTCTCCACCTCCCTATTCTCCTCCCTACAATCTAAACCCCACATTAGGGAAATGGTGAACCCCACCCGAACTTGAATGCGAATCTCGACATAGATGTGAAGCTTAGATTATAAGGAGGTGAATATATATGGAGGTAGAGAATAGGGAACCAAATAGCATTTCCGTTATTTTATGCTTTTATAAAAAATAAAAAAGAACTTATCAGAAGAAAAAAGCTTTTGGTGCTGGTCCCTAATCGAAGTGTAACGCCAAACTGCTCATTTTGCTTCTCGACTATGAATATTTGTCAGCCAAATGGAACACGTGTAAGATGCAATCCATAGAAGTTGCCGAACAGAGGAAAAATATAAAGGAACTTCAAGAACGGTATTGATCTGACAAATCAAAGAAGAATTTCCTAACGATTTACACATTTCGCAATATAGAAAAATTGTTTTCTATATTTTTCTTTCTACTTAAAAAGAACAGGGCCATCACAAAGCTGGCCTGGTCCTCCTGGAAAGGTGCATGGATAACAGGGCCTCACAAGATTGGTTTTTTCCTTTGGCAGTTAGTGTTGGAAAGGCTTCCCACCATGACAACCTTCAAAAAAGGAACTGTACTTTAGTGAATAATGCAAGTAGTCACTCTACTATTCTCTGCAGCTTGTGTAACCAAGTTAGTGAAACAGGAAACCATCTATTTTGGGACTGCAGCTTCACTAAGCAAATTTGGGAGTTCTTTTTCCAAAGAAGCTAACCAAAGAACGCCCCGTTTCTCTTCCCTCTTAAACATCTTCAAGAATTGGAGATCTTACAATCTTACTAATATTAAGAGTCCCTGCTAGTATTTGTTGGAATGTGTGGTTGGAGCGCAACGCCAGAGTTTTCCGTGGTAGAAAGCGCAGAATTGATTCCGTAATCACTGACTCGAAAGTTAATGCGTTCCACTGGGCTTCTACTTCTCATAATCTGCCTGGGATTCATCTTGATGACGTCATTGTTAATTGGAAAGGGTTATTCTTTGATCCTCCTTAATTTTTTTCTTAGTTTGTGGGTTTCTTTGTTTGTTTTTCTTTCCCTGTCCGTGTTGGGTGGTTGTAGCTTTGCTACTTTGTAAATTGCCTTTCTTCCTAATATAATTTCTTTACCGATCAAAAAAAAAAAAAAAAAAAGTAGCAGTTAAACTACAGCCTAAACAAAAAAGAAAACTAGTACAAGTGGTGTACCAATTAGTCTATCTTAATTCTGTAAAACCAAACTAATGGGGATGTTTTTAAATATTACCTCCATTTTTAAAAAAAGAAATACTATCACTTTTTCTATTTGGCCTATGCCAACATATAAGTTGTAGAGTAAGGCGCGAACCAGTCAAGCTGTTGTGCTGTGGACTTGGACCAATTTGGTTGTATCCAAGTGCAGTTTGAAATCCATCCTTCTGTTTCATAATTCTGGCCAGAAGAATGATAACTGCCTGTTTCAAGAGAATAGAATAAGACCCCTTCCCCGTTCAAACACAATCTAGGGAAGTAGATTCTGTTCTTCATACGACTATTTGGAGTGATTGCTGACAAACATGATGTGTTGCTGATGAACAATGTATACTTTCCTAAACTTTCGATTTTAACCCATTCCATTTCGGATAAATCCAATCTAAATACTCTAACTGGCGCTAATTTCACTAACAAAACATCTCCTCCGCACTCCACCAGGAATATTGGATTCATGTCATCGTTAAATAGCTTTTCAGGCTTCATGAAAACATTCCAGGGCTCAACATTCCACATGTCATAACTTGCTAAAGTCCCGTTATAATCTGTGCAATATAAAACATTATTATAGAATATTGGTGTGCTACGTGATGCCATGAACTTTTCTACATTGGTATGCTCATCCCAAGAATCTGCTCCCGTCACGGTCAGGAAAATATTAATACCGGAGGAACTTCCAGCAATCGCCAAAACTGCATAGAGTGGGGTTTTACTTGGTGAAGATTCGAAAAAAATGCTGGAAAAGTTATATCCCTTTGGAAGGTCTGGAAGCTTGATGATTTCTCTTGTGAATGGTTTGCACAAGAATAGTTTTTCCTCTCTTGACAGTAGTAGCCAACCGTCATTTTGGCAACGAACTGTAGCACCTAGTAGCATGTCAGAGAAATTCATATGGTAGGTCTCGTAATGGTGCGCTGGGTTGACGAAATTGTACGTGTTATCTCTAGAAAACACCAGCCATGGACATTCAGATGCTCGTTTCTTTATAGGCAATATTTGTCGATTTTCTTTACAGACTGAGCGAAAACGTCCGTAATCGAACGGATGAAGATAGTTCGCTACCAACGCCAGCATGTCTTCATTAAGAGTACCCCAAACCTTGTTGTGTTTTTCTTGGTCCTGAGTCTCATTATAATTACTAGTTGTTCTGTTCTCGACTGCCTTTATTTTGAAACTTTTTTCTTCTTCTCCTTCATATTTACCTGACGTATCTTCGAGTCTTTTTCGACCATCATCAGGCATCATCATGATCCATTCTGACTGGATGAATGGAGTTTGGAGCTTTTGGGATGGCTGAATAACTGCATTGCCAGTATCATTTACTTCAAACTTATACAAACTCTGATCTTCTGGAAGTGTATAATACAAACAACCACTCTTGAGTCCCAACTTGGCTGCTGCAGAGCAACAAACTCCCGTGTTCATGCCAATGAATATAACATGATCACCTAAGTTGCTCATCTCCTCCCACTTTAGCAAAGATAATTCCAACCTCCACACATCTATTGACATAACTTCCTTGGATCCGCGATTGTAATAAATCCGAACCTTAAATATTTCATCATCCGATTCCACAATAGATACATAATTGGAAAACCAATTGTCTACTTCAGGTAGTGGAAACTTTGTGGAACTTAACTCCAATGGCCTTAAGGTTTCAATATTGTCATCAACAAGTTGTTCTTTTTCAATCTCCAATAGATGATTAGCACTTTCAAACGTAACATACAACTTATTCTTGAAAGAACGGAGGGAAACAACATCTCCTGGCTTATAAACTAAAGGAATTCTCTTAATTCTCCATTGCGTCTCATCAGGATGTCAAAACAAAAGTAAGACATGTTCCAAGTTATCCAACAAGAATACAACCGTTGAATCATGTGCATCTTCATATCTACTAGGAGGTGATGTCAAAACACAATCAACCAAAACACATTCTTCAGGTTTATCAATCCATTGAAGTAAACTTGGTAAACGGATGTTCTCCAAAGATGCAGGATTCCACAAAAAACAATCCCCATATTTCCAATCTGGAGTGTATTTATAACTTTCATCATTGCACAAAATAATTAACCAACCGCGATGAGAAGCTTTCTGCCAAAAAGATTTGCCACTTAACTCTAGTATGGATTTTGTACAAGTTTTGTTATTGAGTTCACATATGTTAAAGAAAGCTTGCGATTTCTTACCTTCTCCATATGGAAAGACAAGCCATGGTGCTGCCTTTGGCACCGGTGGAGTGCAAGGTTGGCTTCTCCCACATGCTGCTGATGCTACAACTGAACTTGTGTCCAACGACATACTACTACATTAATTGAACAGGTTGTTGTGCTAACCTACCAGCGAGCCTCATGGGTAACCTAGCCAAGGGAGCCGAAACGGCGGGAGGGGGCTGAGATTGTGTCACAAGGGGGGCAAGCTAACACTACCTTCCATGTTAATTCCTGCAATATTACGTCATTGGGGACTCGAACCTGGGACCTCCTGGAGCGCATTAAACTTTTGGGGAACGGGGATGACCAGCTGAGCTAGGGCCCGTTCTTATTAAATTTTTTGACTGTCAACAATTTATTTTTTATTATTGGCAGACCCAAAGGGAGGCCTTCTATTATTTTTTATTATTGGCAGACCCAAAGGGAGTTTTTTATTATTGTCAACAATTTATTTTTGGCCGACCAAAAGGGAGGCCCTCTATGTGATGAGAAATCTGCACCCTGTCAGTCACAAATGGGCGTGCAAAAACCCGTTTTTCCAGCAAAAAAATTTTCTTCGAATCGAACAACATCTTCATCGTTTTTCCCCGGACTTTCTTACTTACAGACCTACTAAGAAATGCATCTATCAGAGATTGAAATAATTTGTGAGTTTTTCGATCCATAAACGAAGAATTTTAGGATTCAGATTTCACCCATGAACGAATTTAATTCTTTCAATTGGGATCAAGTTTAATTTTTTTGTTATTCAAATCTCTTCCGATCAATAGCTGATGCTTCATATTAATCTGGGTTGAAAGATATATCCAGAAATCTGATGGATAATCGAAGTTACTGCACTTCAAAAATTAACCCTGTAAAACGGGTCACGAAGGGCAACCGGGCGAAGAAGAAGCACTAAACCCGTTTCGATGCAAAAATAAGTTCCTTTTTGGTCGGCCTCCCCACCGTGCGCGGTAATCTAGTTTATTTTATATTTTTTGATGGGAAATCTGCACCCTGTCAGTCACAAACTTTGTGCAAAAAATTTAAAATTGGTTTTTGGTTTTTCAAATTTCATCAAATTAAGATCAAATTTGACATAATCAATCAGAATCCTCAAATTTGACATAATCAATCAGAATGGATCATAAATTTCATTTAAGTACTTTGAAAGAAACAAATTAGTAGTTCAAAATTCTTTAAAATATTTGTTACATCGAATCAGAATCGATCAATTAAAAACATAACATCACTTCTGGAATTTTCTAAGCTTTGCTGAGTTAATCATATTAGGATTGTTAAGATAGTTATACTTCAACTAGATTCAAAACTCACATTTGCAAGTTACGGAATCATTTATTTTTACCATTAAACTCGATCGATCAATTTGGATAAATTGGGTAAAAACAGAGCTGATAATCAATCAGGAAAAAAAAAAAAAACAGAGTTGTTCTTCGTATTTCGGGTTAAGAAGATAGAATCACTGTTCGGGTAAACTTGAACCCGACCCATTAACCAAAAGTTCGACCGATATCTAATTTTATTTTATATTTCATTTTTCTTCCTCAGTGGTTAAGAGTTGAAAGGCTAGTAACGGGGAAGTAGTGGTGGGAGTAGTAGTATGGTTTAGGAAGAAGGGTTATCGACAAAGAAGATTATATTAAAGATGGTGGTTCAGATATTTTGTTTGTTTAAATGCAACAGATGAAACCCATGGTAAGGTATGATTCATGAAGTTCCAATGTTAACTTGGTTTTAGTTTTGATTTTTTATGAATAGATTTTCCCATACTAATGAGTATTGCTTTGAATTACTAAAGAGAAAAGGGAGATTCAGATGCTTCGATCGAATAATCGAATTCTTAATTGTCAAATATGTACAAGAATGACTTAATAAAAGAGGAAATTGACATTCCGAAGTGTTCAAATGTCTTCTCTGAAACCCGGCAAATGTTCGATGAAATGCCGCACTAAAATATTACATGATATCTTGAAAAGGGTTGTCACTTTTGTCCAATGAGGTACAACAATAAGCTGTTATCGGTTTTGAGAGACTGACCGTTAATGTTGTGGAGCAAGTAGTACAAATGTTATTTTTTTTTCATTTCATTCTTTGTTTTCACAGGGAAAGCTACAACAATGGCGGACTTCAATGGAATAATTAAAAGTCAGTTTTATCAAAAATAACAGTTCTGGAAATGGCGAAGTCACTGTCGGCCTCCCCGCGCGCGCGGTCATCTAGTTTATTAAGATGTGAACGAAACAAAAAAAAATGTAAAAACAGAACGCAGAAAGAAAAAATCAAAGATTGTGAAACTTCTCGACAAAGAAGAAATTGAAGAGTTTTTTTTTTCTTTTTTTAGCACTTCAATTATTGCTAGTGGGTAAATCTTCGTCGTGCTTTAGATAAGATAAGATGAATGACAACCTTTCGTGGCAAATTGAGAGGCCATCTTAACGATAAGGTAATAGAGGAATGCCTATTAATTCTTCAGACTCGCAAAAGAAAGAAAAACCAAGTAGAGTGAAAAGAAAGAAAAGAAATGGCTTCTTCAATGATTTCCTCTGCTGCAGTCGCCTCCGTGAGGAGCTCCGCTCCCGCTCAAGCTAGCATGGTTGCACCCTTCAGTGGTTTGAAATCCTTTTCTGCATTCCCTGATACGCAAATCAGCCGACATCACCTCCATCTCCAGCAACGGTGGAAGAGTTAACTGCATGCAGGTATCCTTTATTATGACTCAAAATAACACTCTGTAGGGATTTGTAATTCTCATATTAGCTAGATTGCTGACAATATCTTCTGAATTTGTACAAATGCAGGTATGGCCACCAACTGGTTTGAAGTAGTTTGAGACCCTCTCATACCTTCCCCCATTGACCGTCGAGCAACTATCAAAGGAAGTCGACTACCTTCTCCGTAATGGATGGGTTCCCTGTTTGGAATTCGACGCCAGAGGATTCGTGTACAGAGAACATGGTAACACCCCTGGATACTATGATGGTCGTTACTGGACAATGTGGAAGCTACCCATGTTTGGTTGTACCGACGCTTCCCAGGTTGTCAAGGAGCTAGAGGAGGCCAAGGCTGCATACCCAGACTCTTTCATCAGAATCATCGGATTCAACAACGTCCGTCAAGTGCAATGTGTTAGTTTCATCGCCTACAAGCCCGAGAGTACTAGCTACTGAAAATCTTTGATGCATTAGGTGTCTTTTTATTAATTTCTTCCTTGTTGGTTTGTACTTTTGGAGCTGGTCGCTAATTAATTGAAGTCGAACACCCTAACTGTACCGACTCTTCATATTACGATACCGGCAACCAATTAATGAGCACAAAAATCACCAATTAAGAGTGTAAGTTGAACAATAATACCTATTCTTGTATGCGACACATAAAATCTGAAACGTAGTGTCCATAAATTGCTCATTTTGTTTCTCAATTACGGATACATTTAGGCCCAATACTCCTCTCTACAATTAGCTTACCTTTGAAAGATTTTGGGTTTCTCTGTATAGTTGTCAATAATTGCTAAGATCAAGAAATAGCTTTTAGCTAATATAGGGTAGAAGTTCAAGATACTTAGTTGTAATACAATTAAAAGACTATACATGACCTAACCAACACCGTATCATCAATAGAAGAAAGATATCAGTTAATCCTCTTACAAGTACAATAAGGGAATATTTACAAGATATAACATGGAAGCCCAGTTCAGAATAACCTGTACAGTTCATGACAACTTGCTCTTTCAAGATTTTTGGTAGATATTCTAGGTTGCCTCCACAGCAGTTTGACTCGACAAGTATCACTAGCATCTTTCAAAGATTTTGTAGAGCTTCTCCAGTGAAGCCACCTATTGAAACAAAGTGAAATAGATCATTTTCAATTAGCAAGAAGCTTAACAGAAGGAACACCATTTCCGTTGGACTACAGAAAATTGTTAGGATTTCTATTTGTAAAACCCGAACTAATTTTGTTAGAGATGATCAAATCATTGCGTATTCTTGATTATCCCAGACGCACGTATGCATATTTAACTAAAACCCCAGACTAAAAAGGATTCCGTACTATCAACTCATCCTCTTCAAGCACGACAAAGATTATCCACAAGCTATATTAAATGTATGAAGCTTTCAAATGGTAAAAAGAAACAGAGCAGCTGTTTGGAAAAACCAGTTGTGAAGAAGAATGCAAAACCAGACTCGTGGTATTTACAGAATCATAAATTTAGGTCAAGGTACAATAAAGAAGTACCTGAACAAATGTTCCATTGGTAGCCATCAACTTAGGAGGCTTCAGAAATAGTCTTAGGGAAGGGAACAAGACATGTTGGATGGACCATTCTCGTTGAGCCCATGCAGTCTCAGCTTCTGATATCAATTCAAGATCAAGGTTATCCTCTGCAACATTAGAAAAGAAAACCAGAAATAAAATACTGTCAGATTTTAAACATCTGTGTAAGCAATCATAATTGCACATTCTTGACAATGGTCATCTTCTGAAAATATCCTCATTTCCAAACACAATGTCAATAAATTGTTGATTTGAATTCAAGAAGCTAAGGTTTGAAGTAGGAGACATACTTATGTGTAGGGTTAAGAAACTTTTCGAAAACTTTTCGTGCAGTTCAAATTTTTTGCGATACCTAATTTTCTCTAATGACAATGTAGATCAACCTGATGATGGCACCAGTTTCTAATCTCAGCCATTTGATCAACACATAGTCCGTTGAGGAAGGCTACCACATATAATTAAATTCCCTCTTGGAGATGGTGTAAAAAACCTAACATACAATTAAATTCCCTCTTGGAGATGGTGTAAAAAACCTAACATACAATTAAATTCCCTCTTGGAGATGATCCGACAGCTGAAATTTTACGAGGATGTCTTTACAGAGTTGGGCTATCTGATCATGCAGTTGGCCACCTAACGACATGCTTTCTAAGCTGATGTGAGGTAGAAGATTTTCACACCAATGTTATTAGTTAAGAGAGCCACTTTGACCATTTGCATCTTACCCCAGCAGTTGTTAATTGATAAAGACAAGGCACATGAACAGGGTCTTGTGATGATACATTTACCAAAAATTATTGAGAAATTCCTATTTGAAGAATTTTGCGCCAGTGCACAAGTATTTATACCTGATTCTCTGGGATCATTCACATTCTCTTCACCATTGCCAGTCTGTTTCCTGTTCTTGTAAAATTGCCGCCCCTCCCCAGATGGGTTGGGCAGGAGAGGAGGATGCAAAGCATAGAAGTTTGCTAGAGATGCTGAAATTGATTGCATACAATTTTGTTCATCTTCCCAATCCACCTACAACAGATTCACAGACTATTATTCAAAGAGTTCCAAAAAGATCTCAGTTGAAACAACTCAGAGTTCCAAAAAGATCTCAGTTGAAACAACAACAAAAAAATTGGGTTACAATCCAAGATATATTATATATATGTTTTAGCCATAATATGAATCTGCTTTGATCTTCTAGCCCTTAAGCTACTGTTATGTATTAGTTCCGCCCAAGCTTCATCCTGGTCATGGATAGATCACCCAGGTTAGGGTCCATAAGCAGTGACAATTGCCCTCTGAAGACTCGCTTTCGCTACAGCTCCGGTGGGTACCCTTAACCAAGGGTCACTAAAATACAGTACTGATCTGAGCATGATAAGGATTATATATGTTTCTCTCTGCTATCAGGAGAACCTTGGCTTAAAGGGTGACTTAAACTAGTGGTGAACCTTCAGATGACCTGGTAATAAGAGATTTTATTCAGAGGTTGATTTCAATAGAGAAGGTGAGAAACTACTGGGAGACGGGCATACAACTGTTGTTTTCTCTTTATCCAACAAAAGAATAATAACTGCTAACCTATTTGAAAGTTAATGTTCAGGACTGTGGCTCTGTAGTCAGTCTATCAGACTATCACAAGTGGACCGTACACCATCATAAACGTGGTTGAAGCTTGAAAGGTTAAAATTAATAACAAACCATTAAAGCAAATGAATCATATGTATTATCCTAATGAGAACAATGTGTTACGAGGACCTACATCATTGCCCAACGACAACACAAATTCTGGAAGATGATCCATGTTAGGTGTGTATTGATCCAGTATAACAGGAAGCCTAGATAAGTTTCCCCGTTGATCGATGAGAATGCCAAAATAGTCCTGCAACATCTCAATTTTTTGCTTCAGCAGCTCAACATTCATCTGGTAGAAGATTCAAGAAACAACCATGTATGAGTAATAAGCAAAATTGAACCATATACCTTATCAATTGCGAAGATAATAAATCCTTGGACTCCTAATAAATTTTTTAAAGCATACTATGTCCTGATATCTGTTACTAAACTAAATAGAGCCAACCTCAAGTCAGTTTTAGGCAGTAGGTTAAGCTTAAAATAGGAGATTGTCGCATAGTTGACTTTGTGATCGTTAAGTACCCCTAAAGCATCTGTACCTTCATAAAAATCAATGAATCATAATAGTCCACAAAATCCAAAACAAGAGTTAACGAGCAGCAACACACATGGCTACTATGATTGCATAAACATCAGCAACTCAGCAAATCTAACAAAGAATTCATATGGCAAGACAGACACATGAATGGACATGATGAGCTAATCTAAAGTTCTTATAACCCTCACCAACATCAGCATATAATGGAAAGATATTGACGGCATCATTAAAGCTAGCAACTCAAACTTAAAGTACTGTATATTACTTCTGCTATATTCTGCTTCATCACATCATCAGCTTTGGATTCCCTATCTTCTTCTTTCAATGCAATCATCATTAATTCTGAAAGGGGGGCGGGCTCACTAAGTTGAATAGCATTGAAATGGGCGAATCGACGTAGAACTTGCTGATACATGAGCTCTTTGCTGTGCAAAGGTATAACACAACCAACACAAATTAGTTAATTAACTTCTGAGTAATTAAAAGGATACCGAGGCCAAAGAAGAGATGCAGCACAGACATGTTATTAGATTACAAGTTGTTAGCTTTGCTCTTGGAAATAGTTTAACACATCGAAATAGATAATAGTTTCAGGTTTATTAACTTGCTTGAATCTATTAGAAAAGGAAAATCAGGAAACATTCCTTCATAGTGAAGCAGTGTTGATAAAAATTAACCTCAAATTCACTACATTAACAAGATACAGGCGGGTGTTGTGTTGAAGCAAAGCCAGAACATTATCTGCCATTCCCACATATGTCGATTGCTTGACGATGTCCAGCAGTCCTGGAATTATGCAAAAGAAGACTAACATAAACACCCTGAACTAGTTAAACCGATCAAATCCAAGAAAATAAGTAACTCACCAGAATGACAGTTATTATCAACCTCGCTTAAGAGCTGCTGCACGCTAGTCAGATCTGCACTTTCCCTAGGATTTCTTCTATGCCTCACTGCAGAACTACAAAAAGAGTGCAGCTATAATACATGAGAAAATGTGAGGTACAATTTCCATGACACCAAGGTATGCCACGCCATCATAGTTACCTTTAAACTCCATTCTATTTGATCCCCCAAAAAAAGAATATATACAAATCAGAGGCTGGTTGTGAAATTTCAGGCGAAGTGCCAGGAATATGAATTTAAGCAAAAGAGTCGTATAATGTAGTACCGTATTGTGTTCAAGCCAGATTTCCATTCATGCTGACTCAGAGGTGCATCTTGCAAGTAGGCATGCATTCTTCCAACAGGATCCGTAATATCAGTACGGACCATTTTATGCACTGGAACTTTTTCCTGCTTAGAGCCTACGAGAAAATATAACCAAGGATACAGTAAAAATACAATAGCACTACAAAAGACAAACTGAATCCCTAAGAAGCAAAGACTAGCTAAAATTTTGATTGACAGCAAACTCCAACATACCAGAGGGTGATTGATAATTGGCTTCCTTGCTTGAGCTCAGAGGAACAGATTGAGAAGGTTCTGCAGTCTATCTTGTGCATGAAAGAAACAATTGAGACCAAAGGATTAGACACACCGAAACAAAAAAAATGATACAGCACTGGTCCATACACAACTTTGATTTTGGCATTTTTGTACAATACGTCTCCGTATTTTGAAATTCCAAATGCTAACAGTTTCCGTGTGAAATGTCCTTTCCGTGTAATTAAGCTAAGTTATGTGATACAGTTTCACTAAAGTATACCTGTGTGTGAAATGTCCTTGCTGAATTAGTGTTCCTTAAGTTCGATTCCACTGCCATTTGTATTTTCTCAATAATCGTTTCCTGGTTCAAAAGGCTTACCTGCAAGAAAAAGAAAATGCATCACCAAACAATTCACAGTTGAATCAGTTTTTATCAAACATCTATTGCAACCCAAAGCTTCATCGTTTCTGTAATACTATCACTGAAGAAGCAGGGAATAGTTGACAAAAGAAGCGTCAAAAGGAAAGGCATGACGGTGCCCCCGGGTTTTGTTTCTCTTATAGAGCACATGTAAGCGCATAAACGACAAAGATCTAGCCTGTACATGTCATTACCTCTCTCTTTGTTGGATGAATATTAATATCCACATGCTCAGGAGGCAGTACAATTGACATATATATGAATGGTTTAGATGCCTTTGGCAGGGTTGCAGCATAAACAACTTCAATTGCTCTCTTCAAAGAAGTGCAGTCAACCAACCTATCTGAAATGGGAATGGTTAGAAGAATCTAAACGAAATGAAAGACAAACCATAGAAATCTAAACATTCTGGTCTAAACATTTTTTCCTGATTTTTTTCAAGTATCAAAATTCGCAAACCAAGGAGAAGCAAAGTTTTGGATAGAACTAACTTTCAATGTGTATCCCTCAAATTTGGGGGCTATACTAACAGGCTACATCTACCCGTTTATATTGCTCGGTATATCACTTTTGGGTTTCTAGTTAAGTGCAAACCAGGACTATAAAAGATTAAAGACATCATCAACTATGAGTACATTCTGTTACAGTGTGTAGTACTAACCATTTATAAAAAGCACCATAGTAATTTTCTTGGCGCTGTAATTTGAATTTGAGATGTAACCATGCATCTTGAAAACTGAGCCAGACTGATCATCATCCGAAGTCGTAACTTCCATGAGATCACGGGCAACTGAGACACCGTAGATCGATCTGATTGCATCAAGTCTTGACGGTGTAGCCACCGTGTGAACATCAGCTCTGGTAGCACCATGCTAAAACAAAAAACGAGGCAAAAAATTAACAAGCATAAAACAAGGATAGTTTTCTTGACACGACTCACTTCTCAAAGAAAACCATACGTTTGAAGTGTTGCGAGAGTCGAGACAAACCTTTCTACATGAGAAGCTCACATTAGTGTGATGTACTCCAAACCTACAAATTAGGTCCACTATCTTAGCATAATCATCAGCAGAGTTCTGAAGTGTCTTCCTTCGAGCCGTCATATTGTAAAAGAGATTTTCAATCTGAAAACAAAATACTAATCATAAATGGAATCAACAGACATGATATCCCATTGTAGTGACATGCTTTACTGTTTACCATCATTTGAGTTCCTTTCACAGCAGCACAAGGCTTAGGTTCACTCTCCATGACACCATCTTTATAAGAAACCCTGAAAAGGCAAAATTCCTAAATTAGAGTTGTCCAGGACACCATGTTCTCCATCTTCCAAAACACCTCACTTATATCACCCTACATTTAGTAAAGAGCTATCACATCTTTCTATCAGAAAACTACCAATCCAAATCAATGCTGTAACCATGCAATTGTTCTTTGTGGTTTTAGTAACATCGGCTAATTTGACCACAAATAAGGGCCTTCTGTACCTAATAGCTGAAAATACGCCTAACCTAAAATTCTTGAAATAGTATGACTTGATTTTACACAGTTCATCAGATATAGGTTTCATTATCTTCCAATTTAACTCATTAGCAATACTGCAACAAAACAAACAAAAACCCTAAACCAATAAATGAACAAAATAAGAAGCAATTTCAGTATATGTATGAGTTATTGTTACCTATAACCATGTAATTGACCATTGGTGATGGTAGTAACTGTAACATGAGCAACATAAGTCATACTAGCTAATGCTTCACCTCTAAACCCCATTGATTTTATACTCTGCAAGTCTTCGAAAACAGATAGTTTCGATGTTGTGTGTCTTTCACACAGAATTTGCAAATCTTCATACTAAACACAATCACAAAAAACAAAACACAAATCAGGAAATTGAAAAAACATCAAACATTTTACAATTTTAACAAAAATAAGGAATGATTATTTTTAATTGTAAATGCTTTTACTTACGCGGATACCATGGCCATCATCAGAGACTTGGATAAGCTTGAGTCCACCATCTTTGACAACAACATTGATGGAAGTTGAAGAAGCGTCAAGACTGTTCTCGACGAGCTCTTTAACAGCGGAAACGGGGCGTTGTATGACTTCACCAGCTGCGATTCTGTTAACTACTGATTCTTCGAGTCTGTGGATCTTCGGTGGTTCTTTTGTGTGGGTTATTAGGGTTTGTTCGTGTTCTTCTTCGATTTCCATTTTTTTTTTTGGTGAAGAGCTAGAGAGAAAAAGAGATGAGAGGGGTTTTTTGGGAGCAGAAATCGAAAAGTAGTGTTTTGTAAAGAAAAAAAAGGAAATGGAGGCAAAAAAGACTAGAAAATAACGGGGAAAAAATACGTCGACAGCAGGGATCGAACCTGCGCGGGCGAAGCCCAACAGATTTCAAGTCTGTCTCCTTAACCAGTCGGACATATCGACATTTTTGATTGCCGGTTTGAAAATATCATCCTAGTTCAATGCGCATTTGCTAAACCTGGCCGATAATCACGTGCAAATTTTTCTATGTGCGGTTCTAGCAATTTTGCCAAGCAATAAACCACAGATTTCTCGGGCAACCTTTATCCGAAAAGAAGTGAAACTTTTCAAATGAGATTTATACTTTGCCTCGGATCTACTATCATCTCTTCCTTTCGTTCTTTGTAAGTTGGTTTACTAAGATGCTCATCTTCAACCTTCTCACAAGCAGTGACTTCTTGTGGTTTTGGCCTCCAGATATGACGCATGTAAGCTCTGATACTGTGTCATATACAAAAAAAAATGATTGTCATCCGGATAAACTAACTTTATGGCATTTATTAGTGTTTTATCCTTATTTGTTGCTATAACTTTTGGAGTTGGATCGTTATGGTAAATCTCCTTCAAGGTTTTCAACATCCAAATAAAACTCACATCATTCTCTGGATCTATAAAATCCCATGCCACTGTTAAATATTTTTTATTTGAAGTGTAGCAAGCGATGTTTAACGACATGGTGTACTTGTTTGTCTTGTAAATACAATCCATTAACAAAACTTGATGAAAGGATTGATACAATTTGATCATCTAACCACTTGTGTAGTTATCTGTTAACCACCGTTAAATAATTTTTTGAATGCACCAAGAAAATGCGAGTCACATTGTCGCTCACTACCTGCTTCCTCATTGTGTAGTTGTGTTGCTCGGCTAACCATTCTACCATCCCATGTCGTCCTTATGATAGATGTTCTTGCCGCGTAAGTTTTCCTCAAAACAGACAAGTTATTCTCATCCTTCTTCTTAATCTTCCCAAGGATATTACTTGGTTTACTTTCCTTCATCGATTTTACCGTTGCGAATTGATGTAATTTTAACCAACAAATGTCAGAGTGTCCAATAAAATATTTCGGATCATCATGATTATGACAACCATTCATCACTTTAAAAAACTTATATACACCATTGACTCTATGTACTACAATCTTAAATTGACATTCATGCTTTGAGTTTTGTAAACCCTCGATGTTTTCTTAACATACGGTGGATCCTTTGCACCGTGACTTTCAATCTTGCCAGTTCTCTCGCAAATAATTTCGAAACGATCATTCATATAATGACGACCTAAAACCAATGCCCATTTGATTTCCATGTCTTTGTACATAAATAATTACTTTGACTCGTCCTTATTTTCACATTCTAAATTAGTATAACATTGGGAAGAAGTATCAGGCCCAGCTAAGACACTGGTTTAGATTGATCGTCGCCGAGCACTTCAACAATGTACATAAATTAGGCCAACACAATTGGTGGATAAGGATTAATCGTGTCGACCAATTACCAATAATCGTTCTTTAAGTATATTAACATCATTATATGCTTTTTAAGCTGAAATTCTTTTTAAAAAATTATCAAGTGTACAAATGAGTACCACGTGAGGTGCCTTGTTGCAGTTTTTATGGTCCGTTTTTCGACTATGATCGGCGTATAAAGCAACATACATCCGTTGATTGCCCACTTGGTGCATTTTTGGTAAAATCTCTAAGTGCTGCAATAGGTGGATTTGGTAGTCCATAACAGCCGAGTATTTCACCTACCAATCCTGCCAAATATGAACTAAAATCGGCTTATATGGATAATATGTAAGGATAATAGGGAACTGGCAGATGTGGTGTTATCGTATCCGTCGATTCTGGGTGATAGTAGGCAGAAAAAAATGCAAATTTTGATTTTTTTTTTCTATATTTAGGAACTATAATCTCTGACCATTATAAGCAATATGATTTTTATTTTCCCGGTATGATTTTTTATTTAATTGAATAAAATCATCAATTATACTTTAATTTGCATGTTCTTGGTCATCCAACTAATAACCAAAAATTAATAGGAATCATGGTAATCTGATTTGAGAAATTTAGATGCACCCACTTCTTCATCACTAGCAGAAACTTGGTCGTCATTATAAAGTTTCGTCTTTGTTATTAACTAATCCCATTCCTAATCATCTTTGGAGACCATTTAAGTTCTTTAGTACCTAGCTTATGCATGATACTTTCAAGAATACTGCATGGAATGTTAACACTAATTGTAGCCCATCTTTTAAATTTAATCATAAACTTCAGAGTGCTAGAATGACTCTTTCTCAATGGAACTAAATGGAATTTGGGGATATCCAGAAAAACATAAATGATTTGCAGTCTCAACTAGATATTGTTCAAAATGCCACTTACTATGTTGAGATTGAGAATATTGTCAAAATCATATTTGCTTGGAGTTCTCCTGGTCCAGATGGATTTCAGGTTGGGTTTTATCAAACTCAATTGGATTTGGTTGGTAAGGATATCATTGCAGTTGTGCATAATTTTTTTGAAACAGGTTTCATGCATTGAAGTTTGAATAAAACCCACATACCCCTTATTCCTAAGACTAATAGCCCCAAACTTGTCGTTAACTTTAGACCTATAGGTCTTTGTAAGGTGTCATACAAAATTATCTCTAAAATCCTAGCCAGCAGAATTAAACCTTTGCCTAAAAAGTTGATATCTCCATATCAAGCTGCTTTTGTCCCATGTAGATCTATTCATGATAACATTATTGTTGTGGATGAAATGATACATACCATGAAAAGAACAGAAGGTTTCAGTGGCACCATGGCCTTGAAACTTAATCTGTCAAAAGCTTGTAACAGACTAGAGTGGACTTTCCTTATTAAAGTTCTTGAAAATTTTGGTTTTAGTAATACTTTCTGTAATCTGATTATGCAATGTGTTTCTACTACCACTGTAAGTGTGTTTTTGAATGGTTCACCATGTGAACAATTTTCTCCTTCTAGGGGAATAAGACAAGAGGATCGTCTATCCCCTTATCTTTTTATTCTTGTTGTGGAATTCTTGTCTAGAAGTTTTATGGTAGTTGAAGCTAACAAAATTCTTTGTGGTCTTAAAGCAGCTAGGAAAGCTCCTCCAATCACCCATTTAATGTTTGTTGATGACATCATGATTTTTTGTAACGCTGATATGCAGAATATTCATAATATTTTGGACTTGTTGGATAAGTTTGGTATGTATTTTGGGAAACTCCTGAATTTTGATAAATTTTGTGTTGATTTTAGTAATAACCTGAGTCCTAAAGCTTGTGAAAATCTTGCTAAAGATCTTTATATGACTTAAATTAGTGACTCTGAGAAGTAACTTGGAGCTTCCCTTTTGCTTGGTCAATCCAGAGTTCGGTCCTTTGAACCTATTGGTCAATCTTTTGAAGCAAAACTTAAAATTGAGTTAGTATCTATAAATCAAGCAAGTAGGCCTACAACGAGGAAATGTGTTTTCTTTGCTCACTTATCAAATGGGTTGTTTCAAGATCTCATCCACTTTAACTGGTAAACTTGACACCCTTCAAATAAATTTTTGGTGGTGTCATAAGGACAACAAAGGGATAAAGTTTATCTCTTGGTCTAATTTGAACAAGCCTAGAGAACTAGGTGGACTAAGCTTTAGAAATCTAGAGACTTTCAATGATGCTCTCATCTATAAGTTGGCTTTGAAAGCTGTTATAAACTCTGATGAACCATGGGTTAAAATTATGGAGGTTAAGTATCATTATGAAATAGGTTTTCTTTATCAAAATAATTTTAGTAAATCCAGTTCTTGGATTTGGAAAGGGATTTATACATGCAAATATACTATATACAAGAATATCTTTTGGGTTATTGGTTTAGATCATCCACCTAAACCAAATCCAGGTTTAAATACTCATTATAATCTTTTTTATGTGATTGAATTGTTTATCTCCGACATTAAATCTTGGAATGTGCATCTTGTCAACGCTACCTTTTCTGCTGATTATTCGGATAAGATTTTAGCTATGCTAGTTCCTATGGATGGTGTTGAGACTCTAGTTTGGAAACCAGGTAGGAAGGATTTTCACTGTCAAAAAGGGCTACCAAAAAGACGAGGGTACCCAAATACACCACAATCTTTAAATTATCCACCTATAAGTCATCTTACCGAAAGTGATTATCTATGGACAAAGTCAAGACAATACGACAAATCGGTATTCACACTTTGTGTGATCGTCTATGGATACGAGATCGAGACAATACAACAATCAAAGTGTGATTACTTGATAATAGGTTCAGACTTAACCAAACACTGATCACTATCAAGTAAAGCGGAGTTAACGTTTGTGTATTTTACTTATAATTATAATAAACAATTATAATTGCGGAAATAGAAAAGTAAAAGACACATCAAGATTTTGTTAACGAGGAAACCGGAAATGCAGAAAAACCTCAGGACCTAGTCTAGAATTGAATACTCTTATAATTAAGCCGTTATACAAAATCTAAACAAACTTCGTATAGTTGAGACCATGAAACTAACCCTAGTTCACTTAGTTTCTTCAGTATCCATGTGCTTCCAACATCCAATAAGTGTACGCACTGGAACAATTCCTTTGGATCATATTCCAAACAGTAAAGAAACAACAAATATGTTTGGTAACAACTCTATTGATTCTTCCAGATAAAGATATCTCAAGTCATATGCAAAGGCTCTTCCGTTTAAACTAATAAACTCCTTTGCCTGGTTAGATCAATCCAATCTCTATTACCTAAGTAATAAGATCCGGATTTTTAACAATCAAAATAGATCTCAAGAGAACTATTAGGTGTGTAGGATCAGAATATCGCAACATCAATACCTTTGCGAAATCTTTATACGACACACTGCGAAGATATCGCAGACTGGTTAAAGAAATGACGCAACAGATGACGACATCCAAAACACGAGAAAGATGTGGAGACCGAGCGAGATTTAGGATTGTTGCGAAATCTAACACTTGTATACTTGCGAGAATATCGCAAGTAAGATCCTAAAATAAAGGACAGCTTAGCTGTTACCCACTATGTAATATCCTATATAAAGAGATGAGTAGGCTTAAGAGAAGGGAGAGA
>JAJJWW010002615.1:0-55853 GCA_023531295.1 Papaver armeniacum | reverse complement strand
CCTCCTTGAAGGGAAACCAGGGAGATGATAAGGGCGGCACCCTCCATTAGGGAGCTGATAAGTGTCAAAAGACGCAAATGTCATGAGGCTCTATTTTCGCAAGAAAATTTAGGCTTGTCATATTTGTGCAATGATCCTGAAGAGGCAATAATACTAATGCGAGGGTAAGATGAGATCAATGGGTCTTTACATGAAAGTGTAAATACGTCCTGCGATTTCGTCGCAAGACGGCAATGTCATGGGGCTTTAAGTTCGCAAGAATTTTTAGGCCTGTCATATTGTCGCAACAAAAACATCCTGCAGAGGCAAAAATACTAAGAAAATGATAAGACAAGATCAATGGGTCGTTACATGAAAGTGTAACGACGTCCTGCGATTTTGTCGCAAGACGGCAATGTCATGGGGCTTCAAGTTCGTAAGAATTTTTATGCCTGTCATATTGTCGCAAAATGAGGGGTGGCAAAATAAGACCTTTAACTAGGAAGGCAAAATAAGACCACACATAAACTATGGTAAGGCAAGATCAATGGGTCATTACATGAAAATGTAAAGACGTCCTGCGATCTTGTCGCGATGATAAATTTCAACATAAGTAAAGGTAAGATAACACAAAAAATCGAGTAAGCAAATAAGCTTGCGAATACAGATATATTTCTTCATTTATTTGTGAAGGGTTAACAACAGCAATTGCAGAAATAAGGAATATTATTACTTGAAAATTATCGACATAATCTCTCATATGAAAATAAATAACAGAGGCAAGTATGGGAATGATTAGAGTAAAAACTTGTTATTTATTTTCATATGATAGATTCATAGTAAGAGATTACAAAAATGGAAGGATTAGAAGGATAAATGTACAAGTATCACAAGAAGAGAAAAAGGAAAATGGAACAATCTTTCAACTTATTCTTCTCCTTCATCAGATTCGTTCTTTAACCTCCTATCTTTGTAATCTTTTGCTGCGAATTTCTTCAATCTTCAAATGCAAGTTCTACCTTTTTTTGTTTCTTCCTGCACATATTAAAAAAGCAATTCTTTTTTGCAATACGGTTAATCAATATATAACTATTAATCTTTCATTTCATGCGTGCGTAAATCTATCATATGGAGACAAATAACATGTTCTTATTGTATTCATTCCCATACTTGCCTCTGTTATTTGTATCCAAATGAAAGATTAAGCAAGTCACTTTTGAATATCAACATGTATTTATGCCTCGCTCACACAATTGCTTCGTAATTTTCGCGATTATATATTTCTTGGTTTTTCCCAAGATTTCATTCTTTCTGGTTCTCTTATGTGGTCTTATTTTGCATTCCTAGTTAAAGGTCTTATTTTTCCACCTCTTGTCATTGCGACTAAATCGCAGGACGTCTTTGCACTTTCATGCAGAAACCCATTGATCTTGCCTCAACTTTTTTCTTTTGTCGTTTTTGTTGCGACAATATGACAGGCCTAAATATTCTTGCGAAAATAAAGCCCCATGACATTGCCGTCTTGCAATGAAATCGCAGGACGTCTTTACACTTTCATGTATTGACCCATTAATCTCGCCTTATCTTTCTCTTTTGTATTATTGCCTCTTCAGGATTGTCGCACAAATATGACAAGCCTAAATATTCTTGCGAAAATAAAGCCTCGTGACATTTGCGTCTTAAGACACTTATCAGCTCCCTAATGGAGGGTGTCGCCCTTATCTTCCCCCTGGTTGCCCCTTCAAGGAGACGTACCTCTACCATACAAGGTTGGCTCCTCCAATCCAGTCTTAACAACAACCAGTTGTTTTCGTAGCCTCTTATCCCTTTTGCCTATATGGCTTATGGTTACAAGACTGCACCCTAAGTGGGGTTTTCTTCGGGCCGAGCGCAGCATAAGTCAAGACTTGCCAAGAATGGCCGAGACGCTTCAAACGCCCCAGGCACTCTTGGCTCAACCGTGTACCTCGGCGCCTTGATCAGATGCCACACTCCTTGGAAGAGACCCTCAGTCGTCCAACCTAAGTCTTAAGCTTAGGTTGAAAATCCAAGGTACCTCTTCTGGATGGGCTTTATTGACCCCAAATCTCCATGACTCAGGTTCCAGGGGCGGTGTAACCTTTTCTTTGAGCCATGCAACAGGTACCCCCTTCTATGACGCACTTTAGGTCTTACATTTGCCTCTTGCGAAATTTTGATTTTGGGAACTAGGGTGTACGCCATAGTAGGTTCGCCCCTTTCTGATTATTTTGTTTCTTCTTCTGCATATCAGCTCTTTTGTAATTTCGCAATCTCATCTTTGTCATTCATAAAATATATTTTTTGAAATTTTTTCCAACAAATTAGTATACATCTTTCTTTCTTCTCTCAATTTTACTTTTGCAGACATAAAATCAACAAATACATTCACGCTTTAAGTCTCTTACCTTTGCTACTTTCTGCCTCTTTTGCGAAATATTCGCCGCTTCTTACCTTCAACATGCATTGGTTTCGTAGCGTTTTTTCTTATCTCTGTTCTATTGCATCTACCATCAATCTTTCACTTTTTGTCTTTCTCTGATGTTATGTTTCCAATTCTCCTTCTTTGCAGCTCTTTCTTCTCAAGATTCTACATCAATTTCATAACATTTCTTTCCTTCAATCCAATCTCCTTTTATGATGCCAATACCACTGGGATGAGGGAACTTGATGCATTGATGGAAAATCGATGTTACACCTAGAATCCCATGTAACCAAGGTCGTCCAATCAATGCATTGTATGGTGATTCCATATCGACTACACAGAACAGAATTTCAGAGGACAATCCTCAGTGGAATTCGCATATTGACTTCCCTTTTAGGCTTATTGGCAGTACCATTAAAACCATAGATTTTGTAAGTTGAAGGTATTAGATCTTCGTATTTTCCTCCCATAGTTTTATAAGCATGTGTTGATGGTGGATTTTTTATTTAAGGCTAAAATTGTAAAGGCCAAAATTATGCGCTAACATCTTGCAAAAGATAAAGCCATTAATAAGTAATGAATACTTCTTCACTTTACTAATTCACCTAGAATGGAGCATGTGGCAACAATCCCAGTATTCTGTGAATTAAATACACGAAATTCATCCAGGTTGGAGCATGTGGCAACAATCCCATATATGTGTGCGGCATGACGACTGAGTGTTGTTCTCAGCAGAGCAACACGAACCTCCAAGCATTAATAATGAAGCATGTACGAAATAACCGTACAGGCTAAAACTCTCGGTGTGTTATACTAGCCCGATTGAGCATACAACTCTCGGTGTGTTATACTAGCCCGATAGAGCACACATATCTCGGTGTGTTATACTAGCCCGATTGAGCATATTTGAACCTGGACTGTCCATATCAGTCTCAGAAACGATCACGACCATCCAACTTCACCAACATGATTGGATGGCTTAGATTGAATCCATGACCCCAAGCCGGTATTGGAATATTCACTACCGACCCAACGCGGGCCCCGCATGGTCGGCCTCCCCAAAAGGGTGGCATAGCTTTCCAAACCGTCCAAGCCAAAGCAGTATAGACGAAAAACCCTAAATTAGGGTTTGCGGCACATTACATGTGTCGCAAAACAGTCTCAACCATTCATCTTCGCAGGCATAGATGGAGGGTGTAGATGTAGATTCAAAGGGCCCAGAGCATGTCAACACAAACACCATGGGCCCGCCTACATACATGACCGATCGGTCAGGAACAACTATAGTTGGTCATTCCAGTTCGTGCGCCCAAACAAGGCATGACGCACGGCCGTTGAAACCCCAATTAGGGTTTGAACATCACGAGCGTCCATTTTCTCCTGCACGAATGAAGGGTCCAAGATTAGACTAAGCAGGTCTGGTGTGCATAAACATGACCACCGTGGGCCCATCTATCTCCACACCCGATCGGCCAAGGCATATCATGCCTGGTTGCCTCGATTCGCACGCCCGAACTAGGCATGGTCGCACCTCCCGATTGCAAACTAATCTCGACCACTCAACTTTGTCGGACAAATTGAGTGGCTTAGATCACGTTTCTATGGGACATTAAGGTATGGACGTGTACACCAGCTCGCCGTTTGTATACCGGACTAATCGTCCAAGACCGACCAAGCTTCGTCGTCTTGGAACGCGCGCCCGAAGTTGGCATGATGTGCGGATTTTGCGGCACCAGATTTCTGTTGCAAATTGATCTCGACCACTCAACTTCGCCGGACAAATTGAGTGGCCCAGATCACACTTTCACGAGACAATGAGGTATGGACGGCTACACCGTCATGTCGTCTACACACATGCACGATCGGCCCTTCCAAAATTGTATCCCAAGCTTGGATTCGACCAAGCTGAAGAGTGATGCTTGCGCACCTCTTCAAAAACCCTAATTCCACTAACGGTCGCAGATGAGTGTCTCAAAGATCATCTCGTCCGTCCAACTTCACCGGCTTGGTTATACAACCCTGGTCAGGAGTTAATTGGTCAGTGAGGCGTCATGGTGATCACCACCCGTCACTCTACCACACCATGATGCAGTACCTGCATAGAATACACACGATACTTCACAAGTATCGACTTTCTAAATAACTTAGTTATTTAATCTAGCATTACATTCTACTTTCTGTGGGTCCCACGATCCACACACTCGAGACATCAATCATTTCACAAACTGGGGGATACATACTGGGGTATTGGTCTGGCGGTTTACAGCGTGCAGCGCACAACGCGTCATCACAAAAACGTGTCAGGAAGTCATGGACGGTTAGTAATGATGGGAGAAGTGGGCAAGACTGGTCGTGTGACACCAATACACAACTCCACTACTCCATCACTCCACTTTCTCCACTTCCCACGAGATACGAGGGTTAGGCTTAAAGACTTGTATAAAATAGGTTCTCCTCCCTATTTTCCAAAAGAGGAACAAGGCAAGTCAAGACAACAGAGGCAAGTGTTGATACAATCGTATTCAAACACCGGAACTGATAGCTTACATCCTGCAAGCCAGTTCAGCTTTCTGATACAAGTCATACATATCCAACACCTTCACAATCTCAACACCTTCTTCGCTTCCCTCCCTAAGATCAACCCCATCTCCTTTACTTTGTGACCGAAACAAGTCTGGAACGGTCATTTCTTGGTTTAGGACGGATTTGCACAGATTGATTTCTCGAATCTACAAGCACTCCCGTACAGTGCATTTGTTTAAGTTTTAGACTCATTTCTCATCCACACATCCCAAATTACCAAAACCGGCATAAATAGTTTTCACCCATAAACAGCATGATAAAAAAATGATATCCACGGAACTTCCAGTATCGATTAAAACTCTGTTGATTGCCCATGAATCCTCAGCTTCATCATCTTCATCATTGCTAGGTTTTTGGTTAATCTCCAATCTTACCACTAATGGGTTATCGTGCATTTCTCCACCCTCAGGTACTTCTTCTGCGGTGAAAGAAATAGTCTGCTTTTGCCATTCTTTCAGTGGCGATACCTTCGCAATGTTCATTATTTCTCTATCATCGGCATCTCTTGCGAAAACCCTGCTGAGAATGTTATCGTGAAAGTTTTCAATCATTTTGTACGAATGTACAATAGAGTGACAAAACAAATTCTTTGCCTTTGCTCCAACTTCTATTACAAATGTTTCTCCTTCTTTTGTTGTATTTACTCTGCGAATTTCTGGCGGTGGTGATAATGGTTGAGACTGAGGTTGGTCTTTAAGAAAATGATTTAATTTCCCTTGATCTATCATTCTGAGGATGATTCTTTTTATATTTCTGCAGTCATTTGTTGAATGTCCATGAAAATGGTGATAAGAACAAAATTCATGACTTCTGTGGTTTGGAGGTGGTTCATTCCCCAAGTTCCATGGTGTTGGTATTTTTCTATCAAGATTATAGCTTCCCATATTTTGTCCACACTAGCATTTAGAGGTGGCATCTTGATTTCTTCCCATATTATCATGTGACTTCCCTATCCTCTATGATAGTTTCGTCTTTGACCTCCATAAAATTCTTGTGGCTGATCAAGTCTTTGAATCTTATTATTCCCACCACGGTTATAGAAATTTCTCTCCCTTTCGAATTTTTCTTGATCACGACTTCCCATAGCTACTAGCTTCTGCTGACTATCACCCATTATCTTCTCTTGTTGTACTTGCGAAGTACTCGCCACTGTGATTATCATTTTGGGTAATAGGCTTGCATTCGCTGCTTTTGAACTTGCGTTCGCAACTGGGTATGATTCCATATCATTTTTTTTTCCTCAAGAGCAATATACTCCTCTTGAAACTCTCGCAGCTCAGTCATTGTGATTGTATTCTTGATTCTGAAAATTTGAATATACAGCAGATTGGTTGCAAACATTGCGTTAATGAATGATAGAATGAGGTATCTCTCATCCACACGGCCAGCCATTTCACTACACATTGTCTTCCACCTCTTGTTTAAATGCTTCAAACTTTCGCCAATTCTTTGCTTTAGCCCAAATACATCTTCAATGCCAGGTCGCGAAGAATTGTTACTTATATACGCCCCTAAGAATGTAGTCTGCAAATGGTTGAAAGATGTTATAGTATTCTTTGGCAAACCTTCAAACCACTTTAAGGCCTCTCATGTTAAACTTGATGCAAAATATTTGCATAACACAGCATCATGGTTTTCCCATTGTAGCATACATCTCACATAAGCTTTGATGTGTTGTACTGCACAATTTGTTCCGTCAAAAATGCTGGTTAACGCAGGTAGATTGCACTTTGGGGGTATTCCTCCTAATTGTACTCCTTGTGTGAATGGAGTTTTCGCAGCTTCTTCTATGGATTCGTCCAGTTGTCTCCTACCTCCTTCTCTTTTATTATTTAATATTCCTCTCATTTCCGCTAGCTCTCTCAAAATTTGTTCATTTACACCAGAATTTGGATCCATTGGCCTTTTTAACTCTGCTTCTCTTCTTCTGCGTTCATATATATTTTGATTTTCTTGTTCATCATTTTCTTCTCGTCTTTCCCTGCGATCTCATCTTTCATTTCTTTCATGAATTCGCACATGATTATACTTATCATTTTCTTCTCTGCGATTTTGTTCATTCCTCCTCGATTCTCTTTGCCGCCTTTCAGCTCTCCTTTGTACTCTATCATATTCTTCATTGATATTACCATTATTGCGGTTTTGTTCACGCCTTCTTTCTCGATTATCATGATTGTTCTGGCGAATTGCCTCTTGGAGCTCTTGTTCTTCCACTTCTGCTCTCAGTTTTTCCCTTTCGCAAGCTAGACGTGCTTGTTCAGTGTAATGTCTTTCGATTTCATCTTCAATTACTTGTTGATTTCTTTGAACTTCTCTCCAATGTAATATTCTCTTTCCTTCTTCCTGATTTTCTTCGTCATCTTGATTATTTCGTTCCTGACGTTGCCTATTTCCCTGATTTCTGTTGTTTTGTCCATTTTGAAGAATTTCACCATGTTGAATATAACGATCTTCCGTTATTTCTCTTCTCTCACGACGTTCTTCGTCTGGATTTTGTACTTCCTCCCGAGTATCTTCATTAGCATTTTCTACAGGAGAATTTCGTCTTATTTCTCCTCTAACTGATCTTGAACTTGATCTTGTAGTGCTTCTTGACCTTCTACTTTGTAATCTCATGTTTTCCATCCTTAACTCATGATTTTGCCTTATCATATTTGCACGTTCTTCTGCTTCTAGTCTCCTTTCTTTGTGTATTCTTTGCCTCAATGCCTCTAACGCTTCAATCTCTTCATTTCCATGAATTATTCCTCCAATTGCTTCTTGGTCTCTCTCTTCTCGTCTATTGCTTCTTAATTGCTTCTCTTCTTCCATTTCATCTACGGAATCTAATCGCCAAGTATGTACACTCACTATGTCATAATCCATAGTTCTATTTTGTATTGGTGTACGTTGAATTGGTTGTTGAACTTGATTTTCTCCATTGTTTCTTGTGTTCATTCTTGAAGATTCCTCAATTTCATCTCTCCCTTTTCCAGCAAGCCTCCTACTCCTTCTAATAGTTGTTGGTTGTTTTGATGTATTTCTTCTTCTAGCCATTTTTCAACCTTAATGAGTTGTTGAAAATTATATGAAATTCTTTACCTATTACTCCAAATTCTTTCAAATCACAATATCAATCTTCAGTCCCTGTTTCTAGCGCCATTATGTAGTTGTAGGAATTCCCACAATATATCCCTCACAAGAATTCATAATAATCAACACATCTTTAAGATCAACAATCACATTTTTTATTAATTGAGTTTAGAAATTTTACAAGAAGGAAATGAAATCAAGAATACAACCGTTGTTATAGACTTTCTCTCTCCTCAAAACTTTCTCTCTAACCTCAAAAAATCTCTCTCAACCTTAAGCATGTTCGGCTCTTTATATAGGATATTACATAGTGGGTGACAGCTAAGCTGTCCTTTATTTTCGGATCTGGTTTGCGATATTATCGCAAGTATACAAATGTTAAATCTTCGCAACACTCTTAAATCTCGCTAGGTCTCCACATCTTTTTCGTGTTTAGGTTGTTGTCATCTGTCGCGTCATTTCTGTAACCAATCTGCGATATCTTCGCAGTGTGTTGTATAAAGGTTTCGCAATGGTACTGATATTGCGATATTCTGATCCTACAGCAATGGTTGATGATTACGCCATAATCATATATTAGAATCATTTGGCTGGAATTTCTATCTCATAAAAATGATACCATAAATGAATTCAAGATCATTGTTAATAGAATCCTGAATGAACAAGGTCGCTAACTAAAGAAAATCAGGAACGATCGTGGAACAAAATTTAAAGATACTAAGGTATTTAAGTTTTGTGACACATTGGGTGTAGTTCAACATGACTCATCACCTATAACTCTATAAGCTAATGGAGTAGTAAAAATAAAAAACGGGAATATCCAGGTACTGCTCCGTAATAAAAACTTACCTTTGAAGTTTTAGGGAGAAGCTATCTTCATAACATGTTACTTGATATTCAAGATTTTGAACTCAAGAACAGTTGATTCTATGGTATAAGCTTGAACAATTACCACTAACATCCTCAAGATGGATTTTAGATTGGTTTTGTTCTCACTCAGGTTGTTCGTTCATGTCCGTAAGGACAACAATTTCTCTCATGTCAATTCTTTTTGTGGTGTGATGAATGTGTAGACCTAGTGATGTGCATGTGCATGCATTGGCTAAGTGACTTCCATTATCCATAGTTCTTGCACCGACAAATCTGGAATTAAGAGTAGATATAAGACTAATTTATGATCAAACTGCACAGCAAATCAACAATACAACATAGAATTCTGATGATATAACAACCACTTCTATTTACAATTGAAAAGATAATATCTTGACTTCTACTTAGGCTTTCCTTAAATGTAGCCCACATATTTATTAACCATAACCCATTTAAATAAGTGCTTAAACTAACCAAACAAACCTTTATAATCATTTCATATAGCCCATAAAATTATGTATAATTATTATATATAGCCCAAATAATATGATGATCATCATTAAATCCCTAAATTAATCAACATCAACAACAATAAAAAAAAAAAAAAACTAATTATCTAATTAATCATTTTCATCAACTACTATCTTCCTTCTTCCTCTCTCTCCCAAATCTTTTTCCTAAATCGTTCATTGTAGAAAAGAAAAACTAATCCTAAATCGAGTAATCTACCATTACTGTATATTACCATCACACTACTCCCCGCGTATTGTTCATAAACATGATTTAATAATGGTTTTGTACCCTAAGTTTGAAGAACCAAAATTGAACCAAAATTGTTTTCCAATCAGTAGTGGCAGTTTTCTGAATACTAATCAATTTTAGGAATTAGTTGATTTACGGCTCCCCAAAATATTTACCCATCTTCAAATTAAAATGATGATTTGGGAATTTTGGGAATCAATTAATTAAACAATTAGAACTAAAACTTGTTTGGTTTTTCATATTAACTTTTGACTTTTCGTTTTAACTTATAATTTTTGGGCTATGGATAATAATTGAACGCGCAATTGGGGGATATATAATCTAATTGGGGGATATGAATTACTTCCCCCAACCAAAGGTGGCTGTTAAGGGGTGTTTTTTGGAGGCGAAAATACTAAAACACCCTTAGATTAATTAAAAACATTATGAAAAGACTGTTATACCCTTTCAACTAAAACATAAAATCAAATAACCAAATTCATATATCCCCCATTCTCAAATCCGAACCGGCATAGTTGCAAAAAAATTTTGAAAAAAAAAATTTCTTCATCTTCTTCCTCATCGTTCATTCTTCATCGACGATTAATCGTTGAATCAAAAATTTCTTCGTCGATTAACATAACATAACCATGCCTCCAAGAACCAAATCGAAAGCAAAACCGAGAACCAAATCGGGCTCTTTGAACAAACACATGAACAAAGAATCGAGAACATTGCTCAACAACTAGAAGAGGACGCAGCAGCGTACCCGGATGATCAAACACTCATGGCTTCTCTGAGAAGGTAAGTGATTTTTGAACTCATTTATGATTGTTTTACTCGATTTGTAGCCATGGGTTTAGGTTAGAATCGTGAACAAAAGCTGAAACTGTCGAGTTACAGAGAAAACCGGCATTGGATCTTGGTTTGAATACCCAGCCGGTTTAGGTACCGACATAGAATTTGGGTCGAATACCTTACCGGTTTGCATTCCTGAAATCGATTTTTTTATACCGGCATTATATCTAGGTTTCGTGAATGCCGGTATTTTAAAACCGGCATATGTTAGTTCAATTCGTCAATGCCGGTATTACACTTAAAACATACAGGAACATCACTGAAATGGTGCTCAATACCGGCGCATAATTTAGTTTCAAGACAATGCCGGTTCAACGATACCGGCATGCTCGATATTTATGGTATGATGCCGGTTCATGTTACCGGTATTGGTTTGTTTAGGAATTGGTATGCCGGTTCCTAAACTGCCATGCCTTTTCTAATGTTTGTTTTGTTTGCTTATGTTATAGGTCAAGAGCCAAAGAAGCGAAGAAAGATAAAGGTCCTATCCTCACTAAGAGAAGGAGGAAGGACGGTCTTGATACTCCTCGGTCCACGCCTCCACGGGGAAAGACGCGGGTCGCAAGAAACGTTTGGGGTTTGAAACAAGAGGGTCAATTTGGGAGAGTGGTGGTGAACGTAGTGCACTTGCAATCCGTGAAGGTACTGGAACACATGAGGGCGATGAGCATGATGGAGTGGAAAGTGAGGAGGAAGATGATGAGGTTCCCCCAAGTCAATTAGCAAGCCAAAGCGAAGTTGGTGGGACTAGTCAACAACCAACACAAGGCAAGGACAAGGGCAGCCGAAAAAGAAAGTTAAAGGTTGTCACCTTCCTCACCTTGATGACATGTTACCCGACCGCGATGATGGTAAAATTTGGGGTCAAGCTCCGAACCGAAAGTACTCTTTGGATACAAGCACTCTTGGGCTCGTACTATCTTTCAAACTTATGTAAGCATTTTTTATTTTGTGCATGTGCGTTGTTTTATCTTTTACATCATCTCTTAATCGTATTATCTCGTATTTGTAGGATCATACTAAGGCTGTGCGTGTTTGCAAAACCAAGCCGCGGCTCATTGGGATTTGTCGTTGGAGCATGAAGATGTCCAAACATTAGTAAAGAACTCGGGTCCGTATTCTTTGGTTGAAAATTACGTGAATCCGTGATCTTTGTGACCGTCAATTGCTTCGTTGAGAGGTACCATGGTGAAACCGATACAATGCACTTCCGTTTGGTGAGATGACCTTGATTCTCGAAGATGCTCATAACATTCTAGGCTTGAATGTTATCGGCAAATCAATTTCGAGAGGAGTTGAGTCTCGGGACCTAGAATGGTCGAAGTTGCACGATTTGACCAAAAAGTTGTTTGGTTGGGACTTCAAAACTTCTTCGGATAGCTTTTATGTAGCATCGAACGGAAGTAAGACGAAGACATTCAAGTTGACGATGCTTAAGAAGATGTTTGAAAATACAAAGGCTAGAAGCTCGAAGGATGGATGGGACCATGCACAGATTCGGTATACAGCCGCCGCGTACCTGTTATACATTTTGGGCACTAGGGCATTCCCTGACACTAACGGCAACAGGGTAAGTGCAAACTTTCTCCAGTACCTTGACCCGTTGGAAGGTGTCCATGGCTATTCTTGGGGCACCGCGGTCATGGCACATTTGATGGCGGAGATGAGAAGGGATTCATTGGCTAAAACAAACCAATTTGTCGGGAATTTCACTCTACTCCAGGTACAAATTTCTTTAATCTATTGTTGAGATGTATTTTTTTTACTTATGTTCACAAGTATATTGTTCAAATTGGATTAGGTGTGGTGTTATGAACACTTCCCAACCTTATTCAAGGACTGCCAATTCTTGAAGATCAAAGACCTTATCGAACCCGATACCCCTAGAGCTCGAGGTTTGAGTTTAACGATGTCCGGCCCTAACAAAGGTCGAGTTATCAATATGAGATTGGCTCTGGATGCTATGAGGAAGGAAGACGTTGTGTTCGACACTTATAAGGAGATTAGAGGGTATCGTCCAATTCCAAGAGATGTTGCATTTTACCATGGGCCGTTGTACCACCCAAAAGGATACATCATGGCCGATCCATGCCGTGTGATGCGCCAACATGGATTTAAGAAATTATCCCGTCATTGGTCGAACTCTGATGATAATTATCATCTTTACTTTTCTCGGTGCAATTCAACTCCCAACAAGTTGCATGTAGTGTATGATCCGAACCTAACCAACACATTGGAGGGATAGAGAGCCACGTCGTTTGGTTGATATTAGTAAGTGGGAGAGTGCGGAAAATGGTTATGAAGTTGATGACAGCTACATGAGGGATTACCTGGAATGGTCACATCCTTATGTTGTGCGTCCTCCCTCCGTCGAAGCTCCACACCAAGAAAACCCTCCTGTTGAAATTACTCCACCTCCACAACCTACGATGGCCAACCTTCTTAGGACTTTAGGAATGGTGGTAAGTTTTCTTAATTGCTTATATTCATTAAATGTAAACATAATCATATATTAACATATATACTGAATATGTGTTTGATGTATTAATATAGCGACGTCGGCTTGGCAAGGTTACGAAGATGTTAGGTTGCAAGCATAATGACGGGGTGGTGCTATCTCTTCAAGAAATCAAGGAACTAGAGGAAAAGCTTCATAGAATTGAAGAAACCCACCCTACTGTCAGAGCTATGTTAATTTAGTTTGAGATAATTGATGCCAATGTTTGATGGTTAACTTTTTACGAGTTTGGTTACGTCAAAAACAATTTCAAACTTGTTTTGGTTTGTACTGTGGGTTAACTGTTTAGTTCCTTTTCATATTTTATTCCCTACATTCACATGGCAACACACTCACTTTTTTTTTGGGTTCAAGTTAAGATCAAGATCTAAAAAGGCTATTGACCAAACCTAAGATTACTCATCAAAAAAGTAGCAGTAATTGGTTGGGTAATCTATCATAAATCTCATTTACTTCCTTCTATCCACATT
Organism: Papaver armeniacum; assembly: GCA_023531295.1. Taxonomy (NCBI): domain Eukaryota; kingdom Viridiplantae; phylum Streptophyta; class Magnoliopsida; order Ranunculales; family Papaveraceae; genus Papaver; species Papaver armeniacum. Next base: position 42,319 of record JAJJWW010002615.1, on the reverse strand, counting down.
TCATTTTCACACAAATCCATATCAAAATATTATATGCTACAAAAAATACAAAATACAAAAAAAAAATCCACTCTATACTTAGCTACTACAAAGACCTGCACAACACTTCTCTGCTTTGATTCGTCTCCAACAATTTAGATGAATTCAACGAATATCAAATTCAGGTCGTGGATATCGACACTGTGATGGAGAGGCATTTGAGCACCCAATATGCTTCCCTTTATGTTTTTTTTTCTTTTTTCTTTTTTTTTTTTTGTTGTTGTTGTTGTAATAGTAGTTTATTTTTCTATATATTTAGCTCCATTTGGTTGAGGAGAAATGTCTTGATCACGCTGCTGGTTGATGAAATAAGGTGATCCACTATTGCTTCTGTTAAGAGCTTTCTGTTTACTACTAGAGAGTTCAAAAGCAGGATTATCATGAACATCAATATCACTATCAACCATATGTTCATCATTGCTAGCTTTATACTTGTACCACGAAGCCCAAAACAGATAGTTTGCAAAGTTTAGGAAACTAAGGATAGCCAAGAACCAATAGAACAGGTTCAAGTTGTTCTTGTTCAAGTCTTGACCATCTAACCAACCCTTTTTGCTTTTGGTAACTCTAGATGTTGTAGTGTTAATGAGATCAACAAAAACACTGCTCAAGAAGTAACCCACGGATTGTGACAAGTATGTGAAAGAAGTTGAAAGTGATCTCATCCCTGACGGAGCTTCCTTATAAAAGAATTCCAATAGACCCACCAACGTAAACATATCGGCGATACCGAAAATGGCGTACTGGAAGGACAACCAGAAAAGGCTAATGGGTTTGGTTGGGTCTTTGATGGCTTGGTTCTTTCTTTTTACCTCTACAATACCTGCTACACCCATTGAGATGGCCGAGAGAAATAGCCCGACTCCGACTCGTTGAAGTTGAGTTATGCCAGCAGGGTGTTTTGTAATCTTCCTAGCAAAGGGGACGAAGAGGAATTCATAGATGGGTATGAGAATGGTTAAGAAGAGAAGAGGAATGACTGGTATTGAAGCTGCAGGGATTTTGAAAGAAGGTCCTAAGTGAAGGTCCATGCTGTTACCTTGTTGAACTGAGAAGGTCTGAAGTTGAGCTAAACATGTATTTACTAGGATGGTACTCGCTATGATGGGTAACATTCTAGTTAGGATTTTTACTTGTTCAACTTGGGTAATTGTACAAACTTTCCATGGATCCACAGTTGGTGATGTTGAGCAATCTTGACGAAGAATTGCAGCTTTATCTAAAAACCTGCTTTGTGGTCAATAAACCACTTCATTTAGCTAACTGATAATAATTAAAAAACAATTACATAAATTCTATAGCTAGATGACAAGTCATAAGACATCTAACGCAAGAAGGAGAAAAAAAAACGTCACGCACTGATTATGAATATTAGCAGAACCAACCAAACAGACATGGACAGATATATGGTGGTGGAACCAAAATGCAAATGGCTGGGGAATAACGATTGAATCCAGGTTAAAACGTAGTTTATGATGGCAAATAATAAATGAAATTGAAACGGTGTCCAATTATTTGAGTAGACGAAAGACTACGTTTTGTGTGAGTGGGGCAATAATATAGATTGTGATTTTTGACAATGAAAGTAAAACCGATAAAGTAAAGCAAAAAAAGAAAAGAATGGTCGAGTTGAAGAACTCAATCAACTTTAAGATTTATACCCCCGTCCCTCCACTATACTCAATTTGAACGAACACTTTTACTGCTGTGGCAGCACTGACAACTGCAAGGGAATGTCTACTCCAGCATCTAGCTGCTAATGTGTAGACTAATAGACATAAAACATACCCAGTTGGTACTTGGTACTTGAGATTGTCAAGTGTAGGGTCACTAGTACATAAAATAATTGTAGGAATATTTTCTCATACTCTCTTCATTTCTCCATGTGGATGGATATGTGGAAGTATTTGTTTTGGGCTGTAAGTTCTGTCTTCTGTCGACAGCTAAACTTTGGTCTTTAAATATGTACTATTTGTTGGTGGTGAACATATGAATCAATGAATAAATCATCTTCTGATTTATCAAGAATATCTTAAGAAATCCAACCTAGCACATGAAGACAACTAACTATATTACTATATCCTAACCAAAAATACTCAAATTTGATAGAACATCACCTGAACTGGTCAGTATGTGTGATTTTTTCTTCATCAATGCAACTAGCTACTGTTGTTGCTGTTGTTGTTGTTGCAGCTTCAGTACTTGTGCTGACTGGCTCATACAATTCTTCTGAATTCTCTGGTACCTCCAATTTCCAATTTTTAAATGCCACAACAATAACCTGTAAGGAAGCCCAAATATAGCAAGTCAAAAAACAATAATCCGAAATTAGTACTAATACGCGTATATTATTAGACAGCGAATAGAAACACCGGGAACAGAATAAGTGTCGCTTATTAGCTGAGTTCTTGACACTAAGCAAGGAAATGATGTTTGAATAATTGAATATATAATATGGAAAGAGATAATATAATAGAGAGACCTGTATAATCCTCAAGATTGGGCTGTCCCCTGGTGTTTGTATGCGATAGTAAGGTTTTCCGAGAGCCAGAAAGACGTAACCCACGATAGCAGCAATTGTGGCAATGAAGAAGCCTAAGTCCCAACCTTTATTCATGCTGACCCACACAATTACAGTCACACCAATAGTAGCTCCAAAGGTTGTACTCAGTAAAAGCCAATTGAAATAGCTGGCAAGAGACTTCCTTTCATTTGGATCCTTCTGGTTGAATTGGTCACCACCAAGTGCCGGTACAGTTCCTCTCATTCCACCTGCACCCAGTGCCAGCAAACACAGAGATATGTAGAACATCGCCGCTTTACCACCTTTTAGACAAGTCGAACCACTGCAAGCTTGCATTGGCATCATTGCATCTGGCTGTAATTCTTTGTAATGAGCTTGAATTGTCACCATTCCCAATGCCTACACACAAGTTTAACGTAACCCAGAATCAAAATCTTGATCAGTTTACCCAGTAGAGTATAAGGTTCTTAAAAATAAATCAATGAATCAATTAGTATTACCAGAATTTCGATCACTCCGAATACAAGGCATGTATTGAATCTAGTCAAGTAAGTGTCGGAGATGAAACCGGCGAAGAGGCAGAGCAAATAAGTGGAACCGATGAAATTTGTGAGAGTATTTGCTGAACCGGCTAAATCGAAGTGCATTACAAACAGGAAGTACAGTACCATGCTCACCATGTTTGCAACAAATCCCATATTCTCAAGAGCAATCAAGACTACAACACCCAAGAACAAACAAAATACATGAATCAAATTTGATACAGATAAAAAAATCCTTCAAATGATCAATAAAATTGCAATACCAATACAATTGAGACTCACAGTTATACTTACCATATATGAACATTGTAGCTCGAAAACCGCCTTTTCGGTCACCCATTTTGTTAAGAGACTTGTATCCTGCTTCAAAACCTCCCTTGTTTTCTTCCTGTAATTGCAAAGTATATCAATAACAGAGTAAATGAAAGAATACAAACATAGATATAATATGTTAAGACTCACTCACCATTGTTGGGAGAGGGAAACAGAGAGAAGGGGGAGAGAAGAGAGGGAGAGAGAGAGAGAAGAATCTTGGTGTGGAGAGAGTTAATGGCAATGAGAAACTAGAGAGGGTGTTCTCATCATATATATGTTTTTGTTTCTCATAGTATCTAGCATTATATCAAGATAGATAGATAGATAGATGGTTAGCTAGCATTTTAGTCATCAAAAGGAAAAAGTGTTGAGAATGAGGTGTACTGTAATTATACATGGCATGATCCACCCCAAACAGAATGATTTGAATTACTTTTTATTTTTAAAATTTTCTTATACATGTGAGTGAGTGAGTGTGGGAGGTAAGGTTTGGTAAATCAGAAAACATTGAATATACAACTCAAAGTCAATATTAGTCAGCTAGATAGTCTGCCTGTCTGTCTGTGTCTCTTTTCTTACCTTTGAGGAACTAGCTAGTTACTACTACTACTACTATACAAAGAATTCCTGTAATTATTGGATTAAAAGTGGGTGCCGAAAGCCTACTTAAGTAACGGCGCAGTCGTCTAATTATAGTTAATAATTCTTAATCAATTCTTAATGATTTTCTTGATTAGGATTGATTTGATGTTTCATCTATTGGTAGGTTTCTTAAGGACCACTTGGGACTCTTTCAGTAACCAAAAGGTCCAAAACGAACTTGTGTCACAATTCATGGCTGGTTACTCTAAGGATCAAAATCTTTGTTCTTCTTTTACATGTACTACTACTGCCATGACTAAATTCATTGTTTCGATTGTGGGGTTTATTGACATCGAATGATCCAAGCTTGAGACACATAACATAATCTTTAGCTTGTCCATATAATCTTCTTCTTTTTGCCAAAAAAGCATTCAAGCAAATGGCAATGGTTGCACATCAAAACTAGGGCCATTTCCAAAAAAGAAATTAATGTGCTCTTGATCCCCCCACCCCTTCCTTTCTTACTTTAACTCCCTCCCATATGTTACATAAGTGGGGGGATTTCAAATTCCCACCTATCTTAGTGATTTGCAAGGGTGTGTGCATTTCAAGGGGGGGACTACAAACCCCATATCCACTCGTGGCAGATAGAATCATAACCAGATTACTCCAATTGTTTCTGTATCTTCTTCTTCTTCGCTTTCTGCTTGATTCAATTATAGAAAACAAATCCCTGGCTTTGAGTATTAAGGTTCCTTATTCTTCTTCATTTAAATTAACTTCTTCTTAATTCTTAAGTGAGAGCAGTTGGGATCCAAGATATCTAAGTGGGTCACAGCAAGGATCTAATCTCTTTTGTTTGAATGCATGGGTGAATTAGCATTGTTTAATCTTTGTTTGATTCTCTTAATAATGGGTCTGTAACAAGTTGTTTTTTCTGTTCACTTGCATTTTAATTTGTAATTTGGAAACATGTTTTATGGGTTTGGAAATCCTTAGGATGTCATTAGGTTCCTCTTATAAAAGTAGAAAAACAACTAGTGTGGCATTGGGTTGTTTCTGTCCCACATTACAGCCTTGACTTATCTTGTTAAATATTCTTCTCCAAAAAGGTAAAAAAATAAAAAATGTAACAAGAATTGAGCCCTCCATGCAAAATACTAGTAACATGCTCCTTGCCCCACAGAAACACCCACCTTCTCTCATCATTTGGTACAGAAGAGTATGAGAGCTTTTTCACCTATCAGTGAACCCTGAATCTCACAAAGTTTTCCTCACCCCCATGTGATTAGAGATGCTTCTTTTCTACATAGTCTTCCTTCCTTTTATGATTAAGTTATTACACCTTTCGTCTAATACCTTTTGGAATTCTTTAAATCCTCTTTTCTTGATAAGGACTCGGCTACTTTCATGTCTCATTCAAACTAGATAAGAAAATTGGGCTCAGATTAAGATCAACATTGAGTTATATGGACTTTATAGAAGGTTAAGAGATGGTTTTTCCCTGCTCTTTACTTTTAGTTCACATTTGGTTTCTATAGTAAAATTAGATGATTCGGATAACCTGAACTTTCTAGTTTAGAGAAATCAATGCCTGCGCATAGAACTGTTCTTCAGTCAATATTCCTTTTGGTCTATTTTAGTTAGGACTGACAACTAAACATGGACCCATAAACTTGGATATTTACAATCCTTAGCATTTTGGTAGCTCGGTTGTACCCATCAAGAAAGTGACTAAACAAGAACACGTAATATCTGACTTGTGTAGATTAACAATAATGTTGAATTACTTTAAACATATGATACTCCAAACAGATGAGACACACTTTAAACATATGATGAATCCATACAAAAGTATGCACGGCCAAATCACGCAACAACCGAATTTCGTCAAAAGCTTAATCACTAAATGCATGTCCAAATCAAAACAACCAATTTTCGTTCTGTGTTTTAATGAATTTTGTACTCCATTGTTATCGACAGAGAAGGTACAATTTGTAATTACAACTTACTGTGCACCAGATTCACAGAAACATGGAAGCCAATCAAAAAATGTGGACGAGGGTAAATGGTGAGCAGGGGCATAGTTTTACCAGTAACAGTGTACAATTCACAAGCTGAAGAACCAACCTAAGCTATAGCTGCAAAATGAATGCTTTGACACTAAGTTATGTAAACCATCGAGCCAAAGAGTTGGATATTTTGGGATTGTACCTGAGAAATCAAAATTTCTGTTGTTGTCATAGGATGAAAAATCTCAATTGCTCATCTTTTTACTCGAGCTATTTGAATATCCTGATCTACTTGGTGCCATCTTCAACTCGACAAAAGTAATAAAGAGATGTCAAACAGATTATGACATCGGTAAGGAGTAGCCCCACCACATCAAACACAAATTTCGGAGCAAATAATCCCCATACCTGCAACGAAGCAAGCAATGTTAATAGATCAATTACTTAAAAGTAGCCAAAGTAAAAAGAAGTGTTTACCATCAAATGCCTTCTCTGTATCGTGACACATATTACTGTGAGCATGGTTGTTATTGAAGTAATGAGTCCATACATAAGAAACACCTGAAATGTACAAGATGAAGAGAGAAACATATAATGCAATGTCAATTATACAAAATCCAAAACCAGTAAGCAGGAAAAGAAGTCCATTTAAGAAATTGCGATGAGCTATCTAAAGAGAACATTCACCTGAGATAATTTCACAAAAAAGATCCCCCTTCCTTGGGTCCCCCCAGTACCCTGTGAATATGGATACTGAAGGACAACAAGTAATGGAAGGCCGAGAATAGGAAGGATGAGAGAAACACCAAATGTATCAATTGTAAGAAGGATAGCTTGGCGAATTAGGTTGAACTCATCAAACCTGAAAATGAATCCAAAATTAAACTACTATCATATTCTGCATCTAAACCTGCTATATAATGGTAAATATAACAATATATTGCACAAAATTCAAGGATAAGAGCACTCGTCCTATTATTTAAAAGATAAACCAAGAGACCAGTGGACTTGTTTGTTCTTCGGTAGCAGCACACAGAGACTCAAGTGAAAACATGAAAACTATAAACTTTTAGACTAGAAAAATAAAAAGATAAAACAAGAGTTCGGAATCTTTGGTCCACTTACCCGATAAATGCAGCACCATATCGGAGACCATCAAAGGCACACCTGCAAATAACCTTGGATTAGTAAATAATTGGGGAAGACTGTGAAAATTTACAGATTGCTGCCTAAAGGTGCTCTCTGTCAAGTTTAACACACAAATGTCAGACTCCAAGTTACAAATACAAACATATAAGTCAAAAGGGTCTTACCAATGACCAGTAGAAAAAAATAGACATACAGCAAAAAGGCTCCACTGGGTTACTGGAAGAGGATCAGCAGTAAAGACTCCAATGCCATTCTTGGTCTTTACCTCCAATTGTCCAAATCTTGTTATGCACCACCCTGCCAAATGTGCATATCTTATTAAACAAAGCAACATTAATTATACCAAACAAAATAGCACTCTGATGTGTGTCAAATTAAAAAAGGGGGCATGATACGTATCTACTCAAGGATGGAGTTCGCCGATCATTTAACAATTAAAGAAATTTTGAATAATAAATAAATAAATAAATTTACCTCCGGTTATGCATGCCAAAGCAATCAACGGTCCTTGCCGTCCCAATAATAATATGACTGTTGAACTACATGCAGATAACATTCCTATTGTTTTTGTAAGGACACTTTCTGTGTAATTTGAGGTCTCTTTCTTGAAAAAATGGGTTAATGCTGACAATGCTAGTAGTCCTAGTCCAATAGCATATATCATCCGAGGAACGTAATCTCTGTCTACATGCTTCAGCACCAGTGGCAGGGCAAGCAGGTTACTTTCTAACGCCCAATGAAGGGCAATAAGCATATAGCTTAAAATGGCTCCTGTATTGTAGACATATTTTAAAACACTCGAACAGCGGTTATCAGCTGTACTCTTTACCAATAAGTACGAGAGCAAAATTAGGGTCAGCATTGGTACAATGTCGGAAACAAACGCCAAAACTGGGTGCTCGTGATCAATAGCAAGCATCCTTAGGGGGTATAAGTTCATAAAAGCTGAAAGGCCTTCCTGCTTTGATAATCCAACTTCAGTGGTAAATCTCAGAACAAAGTTTAACAGAAGAAACGCAACAGCCTGCAAACAGACACAAGGCTAGAAACTTTCAGCTTCACAGAAAAGAAAAAGTGCAGACAAAATTTTACTATCAGCATAATGATACATTTATAAGTGAAGTCACCAATGATAAAAGTTCAAAAATGAAATGTAAAAGAAGCTGGTGTAGCAAGACTAACTTCTATCAGCGTCTCCTTCTTCACAAGTGAATATCGTAAATTTAAAATACCAGTCGTGCCCAGAAGAAAGCTTGCTACTTTTCCTTCTGTTACTAATGAAAAGAATAAAATAAAATTCAATGATAAGAAGATAGTACATATCAGCTATAGAATTAGAATTGAGAACAGAAACTCACAAATGTAACTATTTGATAGGAAACTGCATGCCCGTATTGCGACCAGAAAAATAGCAGAAATGACCCTCGAAGAAATGTGACAATCACCGTTGGAAGGACAAGAAATCTGGCATAGCTTGTCAGACCTCCTGATGGCAACGGTGTGTACAAACAATGAAAGAACGAAAATTCCTAGGCCGACACCCATCATCTTTAAATCAAATTCTGTCCATTTGGAGCGGGCAAGTTCAGCAACACTTGCCAAGAAATTTGAATATGCATCAATTTGCCCCTGGAGAATAGTTAATGAAGCATCACAGCTTTCATTAGGGATTTCATTTCCACACAATGAGAAGTTTTCTGATCTTTGTGACCAATTATTTTGTGCTTGATCATACATGTCTGCAACATGCCGCAAGTCCTCTAAAGAAAACCCAATAACTGATGCTGCTGAATAAGCATCAATATATCGTTTCACCTGCAAAAATATGACGCAGCGAAGGCTGGGGTAACTAAGTATACTGATGGAGTAACCGAACCTTAAAAACAGCTGAAGGTAGAACAAGTATCCATTATTAAAATTAGTTCCCCAACTAATTAATTCAATTCAAAACTAGGACCAGCTAAATGGAAGCTACAAAATTATTGCGTCAAGATGTTTGAGGAAAATTAACTAAAGATGTCACTGTTTCGTATTACTCACAATCACAAAAACAGTACCTGCCAGGAATTGACGCAAAGAACGTTAGCATAGTTTTGCATCCATTTCTCCAAATCTGATTGTTTGTAATTTGAAGCACTGATGACTGGTCGATTCCAAGTTCCAGAACTTAAACCATATAACTCAGGATTAACACGCCCAATGCTGGAAAGATACATATAGTTCAACATTTTATCAGTAAAACTGAATCCTACTTGAAGCAGAGATTTTGTAACTAAGAAATCTTGTACTTTATATATTTCCTTATATACGATATATATCACAGTCCTTCAAATCCAGGAGTTCTATTATACAAAATTAACATTAAGGATTTGCTTACACTGCACCTTCCATATGGAAAAGGAATGCCAAGTAGTGCGGTTACTGTTGCAGCAAAGTCAAGCTGCATCCAAATGAACCAACAAAATCATGTGAGAATAATATAAAATAGAAAACACTTAAAAGATGAAATTTGAAAAGTCAAAGATTAAGGCAATCTAACCTGTTGGATGGTGCTAGCACAAACCTTCTTTCCATTCTGCAAATTGGAAAACAAAACAACATATTTTAGACAAGAAGGAATAGTAGCATCTAGTCAGGTTACAAAAAATGAAGTCACTTTTTTTTTTTTTTTTTGTGAAAAGCCAGGTAACAGAATTATGTAACTAAAAGAATACCGAATCCAATATGCAAGATGCAGTATCAAGGGCAGATGGTATGGAAGCAGGAGAATTCTTCAAACTCATTGCAAAAAGCGATGTTTCAACCTGGAAAAGTGCACTCCTAATCAGATGAGGAATTTGACACCATATTAAAGGTTTTAGAGAAACCAAGAAAAGTAATAAACCTCTTCGGCAGTCCCTCCTCCATGATCACCATTTAAGGTTTGGCCATGATCTCCCATTACCATAAAGAAGGTATTTTCGTGTAAGCCTCCAGGTCCAGATTGGTTCTTCAGCACTTCTACTACTTTCTGGAAAACAAAATACTGCTCAATTAATATTGTATGCATGAACTGGTATAGAAAAACTCCAAAAAGGTTTTTCTTTCCCTTCTTAAAAAATCTAAGACGCAAACATAATGGATGCAGTGTAAGAGTTCGAGAAGCTCACTTCTAGAATCACATTGTATTGTTCCAGCTTTTCTATCATCGCAGTAGAATCCACTCCAAATATATGGCCTGCATGATCCTGGACCATATAATTACTTTTCGGTATGCATGAACTGAACAAGAATATAACAACTTGACAGAAACAATGATATCACTAAAGATCATTTTCTAGGGATTGGCGTATATTCAGCATGGATAAAATATATCGCTGATGTATCAAAACTTAAACATATATGGACTAAAGGAAGATGGAGAAAGCAAATCAGAAAAATTGGTACTCAACAACTATTTGGTTAGAAACCAATAAATCTTCCATCTTAATAAAAAGTAATATCCCAAAGATCAAGATATAACCACAGAAACTATACTAAATGGGCATCATTTAAATGAGGAAAGAAAAACGTGATAATTACAAACAGTTGTCTCCAAAGTCGATAGTGCACAACCGGGTAGTCCCTTCCCTTACCCCCGAAACTAGGATAAGAATCCAAAGAATTGAATGGGATGATAGGTGAAATAATAATGAAGTAAAACATACCACGCCGAGAAAATGAGCAATTAGGACATCCCAGTCTTCCTCGTAAAGAGAAGGAATCAAATGATGAACACAACCACCATCTACCTGGAGGGAAGTACCAGAACAGATTAATGCAGGTGACCTAAATATGAAAGACTTTATTGAAAATCTGAAGGAAAATGTGTTCTGCAATAAGACTCAAGACAGATAACGTTAGAAACAGATAGAAGACATATTGGGCATACCGTATGAAGGTCTTTAACATTAAAGGAAGGGTAAGGGTAAGATTTTTCAAATTGATCAGGAAACAACTGCACCCAAGTATCATCCCCCATCATCAACACCCGCTTTCCATTTTGAACCAACTGAGAAGCTCAAAAACAAACAAAAAGTAATATTCATAGCAAGGAACAAACCACCTCCAAAATTTATATAGTAAATGAGCAGAACCATATGAGTGAAGATGACAGACAATGTTACCTGATGTATCAAGTTATCTTCGATAATTGCGGGAGCACCAAAGCTATTTCCTACATCGACGAATGTAGGAAGTCCACCAGTTGTCAAACCCTGAAAGAAACATCTCCCAAACCACTATTAACAATATATTGATTCAGTTAAGACATTTGTACTCCGATAGTAACTATCAGCAAGCTTATTGGATAAAAATGACAACATCAAACAATCTAGTATCATTTTAGTTTCCATCCATATTCATCTCTAATTAGTTTAGGATTGAAATCCAGGTACATTTATACTTTAACATACAGCAAACCATCTTTTTCTTTTTTCTTTTGAAAGAATACACCAAACCATCTTACACATTGTTCAAACAGCATATATCTAACTAAGCATCATTACTCAAATGAATCGTTGAATATAAACAATCTTGTCTAGTCACCTTGAGACGTTGCAAACTAGTCGTAGGCGGATCAGCAAGAGCCTTAAAAATCTTAGCTGACGATTTCTCATCCGACGCCAATTTCTGCAATACTTGTAACTTGTCCATCCATGGCTTCTTCTCACCTTCAAAGAAAGAACTGGATGCAAGAAAGTCGAACCTGCATTTCAAGTTAGGGCAAAACAAGATCACTCACAATATCAACAAACAAAGCAATTAAAGAGCAAATTAAGATTACTGAATGCTTGTGTTACCTTAATGCATCAAGCACGATGATGACAACACGATCAACTGCAGGTTTGGTCCAACAAACCCTAGAATCATTTTGATTTTGATCATCACTTGAGTTGAAATTAGGGTTATTACAAGGAGAGTGAGAAATATCAGAACAAGTACTGAAAGTGGAGAGTTCAGTTCTAGTAAGAAGAAATCCTCGCGTGAATAGTAAAATCGCAATACAATGAAGAATCAGAATGATGAAGAAAGGACTTATCAATCGCCATTTCCCTATCGCCTCCTTCATCATTTCTTCCGACTCAATTTCATTCAAAAAGCGAAAACCTTATAATGACTTTATTTTATTTATTTATTAGTACTGTAGTTAACTTCCCAAACACACCTTAGCTAAAAGGCCAGATGGCTTATATTTAAGTGACCTTATTTAGGAAGGCTTGTAATTCTGGCGTCATCACATTTGAAAGAAGAAACTAGGGCTATGGGAATTAAGGGTTTAACGAAGCTGCTAACTGAAAATGCACCGAAGTGTATGCAGAAGGGAAATCTACGCAGTTATGATGGTCGTCCGATTGCTATTGATGCTTCTTGTAGTATTTACCAGTTTCTTGTTAGTCTCTAAAACCCTAGTTCTTATATCTTAAGATTAATTATTTATTTTTACAATAATTTGAATTAAATTTTGTAATCATTTTAGTTTTGTAACATTTTACTCACTCGTTGGATTTGTGAATGTAGACGGTAGTTGGAAGAAATGGGACTGAAGTGCTTACAAACCAAGCAGGTGAACCAACGAGGTACCTGTAAAATGAGGGCTAAATTTGATTATTTTAAGGATTTGAGCTTTCATTTGTTGCAAGAATCTTCTGACTGCAGTTTATTCTGTTTGATCAGTCATTTGTACGGATTGTTCTATCGTACGGTTGGGCTACTGGATGCTGGATTGAAGCCTGTGTAACCTGCTGTTCACCCCTATTTATTTTTCCCTTCATCCAACTATGGCAGATGGTTTCATATTTAGTTAGATTCTGGTTAATGAGTTTATTGGTTACACATTGTCAGGTACGTTTTTGATGGGAAGCCACCGGACTTAAAGAGACAGGAGATGGCAAAACGGTGTTTATTTCTTTCTTCATATTTCCAGATCTCTTATTCATACATTTTCATTATGGTGATATATAAAGAGTTTCAACTCTTATTTCAGGTTCATAAAGAGGGAAGATGCTAGCAAGGGTTTAGCAGCAGCAATAGAGGTATAGACCTCATATTTCCTAGCAAACTGAGGAGAATGTATTTTGTGTATGTAGATTGCTTCATTTTGTCTTTGTTGATACTGTATGGTTGGATCTGTGCTTTTATAGATTGGAGATAAGGAAGTCATTGAGAAGTTCAGTAAACGAACTGTGATGGTACGCTTTTCCCCCTCTTCAGATTAAGCACATTGACCTATATGTCAACCAAGCTCGACTTCGTATAATATTTGCTTATGATACTTTAGCTCTTGCTTTGCCCAGTAAATACATGTTATCGCGTTACTTGCTTGTTTCACTGGTTTGGTAAACTGACATCTTTATGTTTGGTCTCTTGCAGGTGACCAAGCAACACAATGACGACTGCAAAAAGCTTCTTGGACTCATGGGAATACCTTTAGTTCAGGTTACGATTGACACATTATATATTTGCACTGGTTATTGTCTTTCTCAACTGCCATACGCGTTGCACTGAGAAACCTTTGCACGTGGTTCTTTTGGATGCATTTTACTTATGTGAAGCGCTATTCTTGATCTAGCATTAGCTTCACTCTTCTTCTATATGTTGTAGGCTTCTTCTGAAGCTGAGCCAGAGTGTGCAGCACTATGCAAAAGTGGAAAGGTATGCATCTTTGTAGGGATGTCTTATAATTTACCTTTTATATTACGAACTTAACCCTTACAATTTAAATTATTTGGTTATCTATCGCATTTTAGGTTTATGCCGTGTCTTCTGAAGACATGGATACCTTAACTTTTGGTGCTCCTAGATTTCTGCGCCATTTGATGGGTCCAAGCTCAAAAGTTCCAGTTGTGGAATTTCACTTGGAGAAGGTACATACAACTAAAAGAAAGCTGAACTGTGGTTCATTTTCAAATTCCAAACCTGCATTTTATAGCCCCTGCTTTTTGTCTCAGATATTGACACAACTAAATCTCACAATGGATCAGTTCATCGATTTGTGCGTACTTTGTGGTTGTGACTATTGTCCCACTATTCGAGGTACAGTATAATATCTAATTTTTAATTTTTAATGAAGGCACTTAATTTCTGAGGCAGTATTCAATATTTGTAGATTATTTGGTGTATATTGAATTTATAATGTCGTAGAGAGGTTCTTAAAGTTAGTGTCTACCTTCTACTTAGGTTAGGGGTTCCTGTGGATGTTTTCAGAGGAAAACTACGAGATGAAACGAAGACACTTAATACAACCTTATTAAGGTGTTCGAAGCATTCGATTTTGTTTATTAATCGCCATTTTCTTTCCACATAAAGACAGCTTGTACTTTTGAGTTTTGACAGAAATAATAGTGTTTCGTGTGTTATGAGTATTTCAGATCTTGAATTATCTCACTTCCATAGTTTCATGTACCTGTATGGCTGTATTTTATACCTATAGTGAAACTTGTCTACTTACCTTAGATTCAGGTTCTCATTCATTATGGTAAAAGCTATAACCTTAAGATCTTGTTCCAAGGTATTGGGGCACAGACAGCCTTAAAGCTCATTCGACAGCATGGTTCTATGGAATGCATATTGGAGAACATAAATAGAGAAAGGTGCTTCCCATATTCACAATCTTGAAGCTTCATTCGATGAGATTTTTTCATAGTTAGAATGGAAGATGTTTTTGACTTCATTACATAATTGTTGGTTTATGATAATGAAGGTATCAAGTACCTGAAAATTGGCCTTATCACGAAGTTCGCCATCTTTTTAAAGAACCTTTAGTCTCTGTTGATTATCAGCAACCTGATTTTACGTGGACTGGTCCAGATGTTAAGGTGTTAAACTTTGTTCGAGGCTTTTCCATTTTGCATAATCTATCTTCGGGAACATGTCAGAAAAACTGTTTTTTGGGTTTTGTAGGGGCTCATTAAATTTCTGGTGGAGGAAAATTGGTTCAGTGATTATCGGGTCACAAAGGTATGCCATGTATTCATTTTTACAACTTTTAATTTCTTAAGAACATCTGCATTTAATGTGCTTTCCTCAGAAAGTAGCATCGTTTGCTTACATCGATTCCTGTATCTTAAATAGGCTATACAAAAAATTGAAGCGGCTCAGAACAAGTCACTCACCAAACAAGTGGTGAGCACATCAGTTCTTGAGTAAAAGGTATGTATTTGGATAGATGCGAGCACGTCAGTTCTTGAGTTAAAGAGAGGGATTCCATTAAAACTGATTGTGATTGTCTTTTAATCTAGTTCGTGATAAATTAAGTTGATACTGTACTTCAAAGTGTAAAATTAGTACATTTTAGACTGCTTAGGAAGTTGTACAGAGTCCAGTTAAAACAACCCAGTTTCTTTCTGTTAAGTGTTAACACATCTATTGAGCTTAAGCTTGTTCTTCATAGGAACGAACGATAACCATTAACACAATAGAAGAACACTCTGAGCTAAATATAAAGCTTCTTCACAAAGAGAACCAAATTCGATGGTGTAAAAAAATCTTTAGTTTGATGGATTTATGTAATCACTAATTTAAGTTTCCTTTTTCTGTTCTTGAATATGATTGCAGGTTAGATAGTTACTTCGAGTGGTGAAAAGAAAGGAGAGATGCAGGTAGGGGACATAGTTTGTTAGTTCTGGAGTGATTCCAACACTGAGTAGCATCCAGAGCATAATTGCCAAGATTTGCAATACCCCTAGGCAAACTAGGCAATTGCCTAGAACTAATATCACTTTTTTCTTCTGATAGGTGTATGCATGTGGCATGTGTGTTGCATTTTTTAAGGATTTGGACTTGGGAATGGGTATACTCTGGAGTTCTCCTGTAGGAACAGTGAAGGGGGCTCGCGCGGATTATGGACAGACTCCTGAAGCAGTTGTAGCACAAGTTTCAGCTCTTTTTCTGACTATATATGAGGCACTAGATATGAATCTGTCTAAAATTCTCCTTGTATCGTGTTGAAGTAGTAAAGTATGTTTATAAAAGTAGTGTCAGCTGTAGATGTCAGGACACTTTGTTGGATTGTATGTCTGAGCTTAATTAGGGTGTAACTTTCAATTAGTCTAGGTAAGTCATGTCAAAAAATTAGCCACTAGGACTCATAAAGTTGTGTCGGTTTAGAGTTCTCACCCTCTTTTCTGGTTTCTGCTTTAAGGGAGGAATTCTTGGTTCCACTGTATAAAATGTCCTTTCAAGTTTAACGCATTCCTTTTCTCAGCAAAAATAAGTCATATGTACGAAAAGCTAATGGGGTGTTTTCGACTTCTATAAGTCAAAAAGCAAGAAGTTGGTTTGGTGATATAAATCTCTAAACAACTACTAGAAATAAAAACTTCATTTCTTTTTGAGAAGCAGAATGTTTTTGTTTCTAATTTCAGGAATTGAAATCTGCATATAAGTGTTGTCTACTTCTTAAAAAGTTGCTTGTTAAGAACAAGGGCAGTGGGGTGGGGAAAATGGGAAAATTTGATGCCCGTTGTTGGATGCTCAAGTGTGTAAAAGGGATGGGGAAATGTTCAAATATGAATATTTGTCCGTCAAGTCTCGAGGTGAACCGATCGATTCAACTTAGCCTAAGCTGCTAACTGCTACAATTTTTTCATCCAACTCTTTCCACTTCCAAAATCTATACCTTCTAGGCTTCTATGCTACTTACATGTTCTAATATTGAACTTTTCCGTTTAATTTTTCACTATAACCTTTTGTGTGAGCCACTTCCAAAATCTATACCTTCTAAGCTTCTATGCTACTTACCTGATCTAATATCGTACTTTTCCGTTTAATTTTTCACTATAACCTTTTGTGTGAGCCAAAAAAAAACAAGAAAAAAAAAAGAAAAGAGAGAGAGCGAGACAAAATAAAATATGTTTCGAAAAAAATAGCAAATTTTTCACAAACACAAAATGCTTCAACACCAAAAGTTCGTGGTCCAAAATATAGTCAGAATGAAGATAAAACTATTTGCATAGGTTATGTATTTTTACGCTTGATCCTGTCAATGGTGTTTAATAACAACATAGCGCGCTCTGGAGGAATATTTTTAATCAACTTTGTCGGAAAATGGGAATACAAAAATTCATGATATTGATGGGTTGCAAGTCATTTTAATACGATCAGTGAAGACATGAACAGTTGTATAGCTCTGGTGATGCAAATGAATCGTTGCAAAATGAACGGTGAAACTAAAGTCGATATGGTGAATTGTTTTTTACTTTTTTTAATTGATATTAAAAATGTGTTATGTTTGTTATAATAATTAATTTATAAAATTTCAAATTGCAACAACGAAAAACTTGAAAGGAATGGCAAAAAGCAAGATATATGAGTTTCAAGTACGAAGCATGTTTCTACATCCTTAAAAAGTTGAACTGATATAAACTTGATTAGTTGACGGGATATCAAGTACCAAAGGAATCACCATATGAGATTACAGATACTTCCCAACAATATGGGTCACCTTATTCTTCACCGGAAACAAACTCAAACCCTTAACCTAACAATAAAGGATCCGAACAGGGTAATTCAAATCTTAGTTCTTATGGAAATGTTGATAAATGGGATAGACAGGATGTCAACTTACAGTCGCCGATCGAACTCCGGCCGAATTCCGGCGCCAACAGGTAAGCTCGCGTGTTTTTTTTTTTTTTTTTTTTTTTTTTGGGTTTTATGATTTCATGAGTTGTTCATAAAACAAAAATCCCATGGTTGCATGCATGCGTAGGATTCATGAAGAATTTGTTTTAGAAAACGTATATATGCCCATTTGTTCGTTAGTTTAAGGAATGAGCAAAAATCCCTAATATGGAAGAGATACACAAATTTTTGAATAAACATGGTCTAGTTGCAGTAGTAAAAGTTTTGTTTATTAGGTTTCATGAAAACCCCAAATTTGTTTTCAAAGCATGAACTTTGCAAATACTTTTAGGAACGTAGGTTCGTTCGTCATAAAAGTGGTAAATAATGATCCTTGGGGTTAAAGGAATTTTTGAAAAGACTTGTAGCTCATGATAAAATTTGTTTATGAACTTTCAAAATTTTATTTGGAATATGTGGAGCCTTGCAAAATGGAAAAGACCCTCGTTTCATAGACGAATGCTCGATTGAGCAAAAATAACGATTTTGAATAACTCGCGTAAAAGATATTTTCTTTTTACACGCGAGTTGTTTTGTTATATTTTTGATAAAATCAAACAACAAGTTTTTAGTAATTTTCGGAGCTAAACAATTATATTTCATAATTTTATGATGTGTGTTTGCGGTATAAAATCATGGGATGTTCACATGAGGAGTTTATGTGAATTGTTCATAGTTTCGTGAAAAGTCAG
This sequence comes from Papaver armeniacum, assembly GCA_023531295.1. NCBI lineage: Eukaryota > Viridiplantae > Streptophyta > Magnoliopsida > Ranunculales > Papaveraceae > Papaver > Papaver armeniacum. The sequence continues at coordinate 23,826 of JAJJWW010002615.1, read as the reverse complement.
TGTCGACTCTTGAATAATAGATTTTGCTCGTCTTCGCAGGTTTGAAGAAGTGAGCAAGTTTTCAAAGTTTTACGGTGTTATCACTAAGTTCGTGAAATCGTAAACAGGTAAGAGTTGAGGAGTACCATTTTGTTGCGACTCCAATATTAGCATATTTGTAATTCTGTGCTTCTGGTTCCAGAAAATGGTGACTTCCGGGAGCAGCAGCAGTGATTATGATTATTATTACTCTTCCATCTCTTCTGAAAAGGATTCCAAGCCTTTGATAGCCAAAGCTCGATCCAAGACAAATCATGATGGAGGAACGAAGCATAGCGCGCCTCTTAATGACCGGAGAGTCACTTATGATGAGCTCATGAAGAGGAAAGCCGAGGATGACAGGTTGGATGATCATCGACGAAGAAGGGATCGAGTTCAGCGCAGATTGCTAGCAGCTGAGGAAAAACTTCGATTTCAAGTTGACGGTGTACCCTCAAACTCTGATGCTTCGGAAGATGAACCTGTGTGGGTGCCGCGGGATCGCAAGATCAAGCCAGACCGGCGTACCAGGGAGATCGAGAAATTGGTCAAAGCTGACCTTGAAGTTGAGCGTAAAGAAGAAGAGTACTTGGACTCATTATACAGTGATCCTGAGATTCATCCAGACTTCGTCAACAGCCCTGATAGTAACTCTGAAGAAGAAGATGACGACTCTTCGAAAGATGATGATGGTGACGGATCTGGTGATTCTGATGAATCTGATGATTAGTTTTGTTCGCGAGTCTTCATGAGATTATTTGTCTTCCATTGCAGTAGATATTTTCTGGTTATTTGAGCAGCTTAGCTGTAGAGATGTTTCTTTAGAGATTTTTTTATTTATTTTTTGAACCATAATCCCTTGTTGTATCTCTTTTCCAAATCTTCCTCATATCTATAGTCGATGGACCAACATCCATGTAGACGATAATTGTCCACGGAGTGCAATTACACGTGGCCTTCCAGACAATCAATCCGTAATTGTGATATTGACTACGCCCGAACTGTCAGCCCCAGTATTGTTACGTTTTTCCCATCTTTCATATTTGAGATTTAGGGTTTCAGTAGAAACGGAAACAGACTTGCTTACCCGTTATGGGATAAGCATCCACGTTTGACTTGCAATGCTTAGGGTTTTTATTTAAACAGTCGACCATCTTCTGCCGTTGTGTATTATCAGAAGAAATTTTGATCACAATCCTGCCTCTCATCACCATGTACAGAAGCAGTGTTTCTTCCAGAAGTGAATCTCGCGCCGAACATGCTGTGGAAGTATCCATCTCGGTGAGCTACATATTTTCTTTTATCTTTCTTCAATCAGGATGATTGACTAAAAGAAAACAATTTGTCGCAGGATAATCAGAAGAATCAGCATTCTTCTATGTAGCTTGAGACCCAAACAGACTGTTAAAGCTCCTTCCCGGTACAGGTCGGCTCATGCTGATGCCGAAACATCTGTAAGTAATTCCATAACTTCTCGGCTGAAGTTTTACCATGCCCAATGGTCAATAAAATTAAATACTCCTTCGTTTCATCGCAGGTTGATGTTCGTGTTGTTGTCGACGCTAGAAAAAGGAGGAACGCGAAATCTGTGGTTGTGGTTGATGATAGCAGCAACCGTGTTGATGAAAACTCTACTGATTCTGTAGAAACTGAGGCTAGAGTTCATGCTCCTGAGTATCCAACAGCTGGACTCCCGTTTGAGGCTCCCATGATCAACAATTGCCCGAATAATGAAGTGCTTGGTGGATTCGTCATTCCCAGGTGTCACGTTCCCCTGTACACCAAAATTTGGAGAAGGTATAGGCATATTTCTACGACCGAAGTATGGAAAGGCTTTCTACCAACCCTCCTGACTACGGTTGCAGGGTTGTTACCGATCATTGAAGAGATGAACCGGATGCATCTGCGAGATGTCAAGAATCATGAACTGCACAAATGGGACGAGATGATTTCAAACTGTGAAACCCTGCAGTTCAACATAGGCTGGCTTCGTCATAGGCTCGAGATAATCAAAATTCACAAGGCGGCGGTTGCTGCTGATGCGATTTCTGCGACCACTGCCATATTGGAGGAGGAGAAGACACTTTCCTTGGAGTCAGCAAGAGTTGAGAAGGCGGTCCAGGATTTGAAAATGAAAACCAAAAATTTCTGGAAGAAGCTTGATAGGGTTTTCTATAAAGATTATCCCCTTGTTGGATGGTTTGCTCTGAGTTAGCGTTTGAGAGAAAGATTTTTTTTTTTATGTAGGTTTGAGATTATGTTTTGAATAAAGTAGATGATTGAAAGATTCTTGTGAGATTCATAGAATACTTTGAATTTTGAATGAATGAGCATACTTCATATTCTTTTGGAGAAAACAGAAATTACATTTAGAGATTTATTATTTTGATGATCGTTCAAGCATAATATGCCTTGAGCCATTTGCCATTGATGATGTTTCCTCCGACTCCTCCATTAACAGCTAAGATTTTGTAATATCCGCTAGATATTGCCTTGATAACTACATAAGGCCCTTCCCATTTAGGAGAGAACTTGGGAGCGGACATGTCTTGCTGGATATGTTTTGTTGTTTTCAAAACCAAATCTCGTACTTGAAATGTTAGAGGTCTTACCATTTTGTTGTATGCCTTGGAAATTCTCTGTTTGTAGGTTTCCACATATTTTTCTACCTTGGTCCTTCTTGATTCAAGCATGTCTAACTCAGCAATCTCGAATTAGATACTTCGACTTCATCCCACTGCACTCCACTGGCCGTCGCGATTCTTGCAGAGGGAATCTTGATCTCAGCTGGGAGGATAGCATCAGCGCCATAGACAAGAGAATACGGTGAAGTCCCAATTGAACTCCTTGGTGCGGTATGGTAGGCCCATAAAGCCATGGGTAATTCCTCATGCCACGTTCGTGGATTGTCATGAACTGTCCGACTGAGAATCCGGATCAAGGTTTTGTTGGTACTCTTCGCTTGTCCGTTTCCTTGGGGATAGTATGGTGTGGAGAAAATCTGTTTGATTCCATATTCCTCGAGTAATTCTGCAACATGTTTGTTGGCGAAGGGAGTTTCATTATCTGTGATAATGTATTTAGGAACGCCGAATCTGCATATGATATGATATATTCTTTGATGAAAGCTGTAATTGTGACTCCAGTGGTGCTTCGAAGAGGAATAACTTCAACCCACTTTGTGAAATACTCAGTTGTTGTAATGATATGTTGCTTCGAAGATGCTGGATTGATTTTCTCGATAATATCCAGTCCCCAGCTATAGAAGGGCCATGGACTGCTCACAGAATTTAATGGGAGACAAGGAGTGTGAATGAGGTTACCGTGAACTTGGCATTGATGACATCTCCGAACATAGGCGGCTGCATCATCTTCCATGGTTGGACAATAATATTTCTCATGAATTTAGAGAAATAATTTCTTCTTTCCTTGGTGTTGACCTTCGTGCATCTCTTTCAAGATTGTAGGAATTTCATGTTTAGCCAAGCATCTCAGGAGGTTCCCACCAAAGCTTTTGCGATACAAAATCCCTTCTAGGTAGACAAAACGTTTGTCCCTCTGAATAAGTTTGATTGCTCTCTTCTTCTCTGATGGAAGATCGTTATCACGAAGATACTTTATGTAAGGTTCTCTCCAGTCCCCAGTGTGATGGATTGTTAGAATCTCCAAATGATGAGGTGGTGTCTGGCAATTGGGACAGGATCCTTGCAGCATCCTCGACTGAGCTTCCATAGAGGGCCAATAGTAACCAAGCCTTTGAATCCTTATGTAGAGTGTGACCACTAGGGTTTTCCCACATATTTCCTCATGCATGCGTTTGAGTTGTTCACTGGCTTATTCATCTCCAAGGCATCGTGACAGGGATCCATCAGGATTGCGATAATATAACGCTCCGTGCAGTAGGAAAGAGTTTTTCAACTCCTTGAGACTAATTTTCCCCTCCGTAAGAGAATTGCTCAATTCATGAATGATGGGCGCCCGCCAGTCACTCGCTTGAGCATCTTCGACTTGATTAAGCCAGGTAGATGATACAGAGCGTCTTTGCACAGCGATGGATTTCTCGGACCCTTCAAATTGCAGTTTGGATGCTAGAGTCGCTAGACAATCAGCATGTCTATTGTTGGTGGACAATTGTTGCATCAGAAAAATGAGCTAATAGTCGTTGTGCCTCGGTCCTGAATGGAGCAAGTGTTATTTCTTTGAGAGAGTATACACAATTCATTTGATTGGCCAGCAACTTTGAGTCTCCTCTAATCTCTAGGTGCTTCGCTCCTGCTTTCTTGGCCAAAGATAGCCCTAGGAGAAAAGCTTCATATTCTGATAAATTGTTGGTGCAATGGAAATCTAGCTTGAATGAATGTGAGAAGACTTCACCGGATGGAGATAGTAGCACAATGCCCGCTCCACCAGTATCATTGCTCGGAGTGGCAGATCCATCAAAATACAATAGCCATGTTTCTTCTTGAATGATTGAAATTTCTGGAAACTCACTAGGCACTTCTTCATGCAACATTGTGATGTCTTCTCCAGGGAAAGCAGCAAGTAAGTCCAGAATCGCTTGTCCTTTGATTGCTTTTGGAGGGACAAACGCTATGTCAAATTCTGACATTTGAAGTAGCCATTTTGCTGGCCTCCCGATCAAAGCAGGTTTCGATAGTAAGAACTTTATAGGATCAGCTTTGGCCACCAGCACGACTCTATTTGATAGTAGGTAATGTCTGAACCTCTGAATTGTATGAACCAATGCTAGAAACGCTCTTTCAGCTTTTGGGTATCGGAGATAAGCATCCCTCATTGTGCGACTGAAGTAGTAGATTGGACGTTCGATGCCTTCTTCATCCTCTTGGGCGAGGAGTGCTCCAATGGCGACATCGTTGGAGGCTGTGTAAAGTATCAGCGGTCGTCCTTGCACTGTAGATCATGACAGCGGGTGATAGTAATATTTGTTGTATTTTATGAAAAGATTCTTGTTGAACAGTTATCCATGCAAAATTTGCTCCTTTCTTCAATAGAGGAGTGAATGAAGCAATGAGTTGATCAAGTCCAGGAATGAAACGCTGGATATAGTTGACTTTTCCCATGAAACTCTGGAGCTCTTTCACAGTTCGTGGAGGAGGCATGGTAGTAATGGCTTTTGTTTTGTCTGGATAGACCTTGATTCCTTCTGCAGTGACTAAGAACCCAAGAAACTTTCCAGAAGAAACACCAAAAGCACATTTCAGAGGATTCATCTTCAGTTTGTACTCTCTGCATCTTTCGAAGACTTGTCTTAGAATGTCTAGGTGGGACGCCCGAGTCTTTGATTTCACCACCACATCGTCAACATAGTCTTCCACTTGCTTGTGCATCATGTCATGGAATATTGCGGTCATGTCTCGCTGATAAGTGGCTCATGCATTCTTCAGGACGAAAGGCATCATTGTGTAGTGGAAGTTTCCAATGGGAGTTTGGAATGCGTTCTTGTTAGCATCATGCTTGTATATCTTGATTTGGTTGTATCCACTGTAACCGTCCATGAACGAGAACATGCCATGACCGCTGGTTGCATAAACGAGCATATCAATGTTTGGAAATGGAAAGTCATCCTTCGGGCAACACTTGTTCGGTTCACAAATCCACACAAAGATCGGATCTGGCCATTTTTCTTCTTGATCGGGACAATGTTCGTCAGCCACTTTGGATGTTGAATGGGTTTGATGAATCCTGTTGTTAGTAGTTTCTGGATCTCCATCTTGATTTGTCCTTCAACTTCGTGTCTGAATTTCCTGGGCGGTTGTTTGACAGGTTTGGAACCGGGAGTGATGTGCAAATGATGAGTAACTAATTTATCGTCCAGGCCGGGCATCTCTTCGTACGTCCAGGCGAAGATATCTTGATACTCTTTTAATAGACCTATCAATCCTTCTCGTTCCTCCGGTGAGAGAGCAGAACTGATTAAGATTGGCCTTGGGTTCTCGTCCGTTCCGATGTTGATAGTCTCAAGGTCGTCAGTTGTGGAATCTGTGTCATCTTGCAACTGTCGTGGTGCATCTCGAATTTCTTCATCGGGTGATTGCTCACTCGGGCATGATTCTTCAGGGCGGGGAGACTTTTCATCGACCTCCTCTGGTAATTGCTAATCCTTACGACGGAAATAAATGACTCTCCCTTCTGCGTCATAATCAGTAATAAAGTTGGACCTCTTATGAGCCATACCTTGACCTTGACGACGCTTGAGCGGTGTGGTAGACGGTTTGACAGATTTAGCATCCTTTGATGATGGTTTGTCGTTTTCTCAATAGATTTCCAACTTGGGAGTGGAGTACCGCCGATCTTGCTTGGAGGTTTGGGGATGCTCTTTGGAGGTTCCAGGAACTCAACATCATAAACCGAAGCATAAGGAGACACTGAAGCTGGGATACGGACAATTTTGTTGTTGAACAATGCTTTCATACATTGATGGTACGTCGAAGGAACAACCTTATTTTCATGAAGCCATGGTCTCCCGAGTATCATGTGATAATCTGGATCTTTCTCGATCACATAAAACTTGACAGTAGATTGAATCGGCCCTACCTTTGGATCCACATAGACATACTCGTATGTGTGACTCTGGCTTCCTTCAAAACCCGTCATCAATATGGGATGATGAACGATTTTGCTTTATGGAACTTTGGCTTCCTTGAGAGTCTTCATAGTGATGAGATTTGTGGAAGCACCAGTATCGATGAGAACTCTCCTGAATTCGGAATCTTTGATAGAAGCAGTTACGAACAGAGCTCGGTTGTGTCCTTCCTCCGCCATTCAGTCTTCCTCAGTGAAGGTGATGTTGTTGATCGAAAGTTCAGATACCATGGACACTTGTTCAACCTCCAGAGATGATGGAACTATTCGCGCGTCAGATGATATTTTGTTGAGTGCAGCAAACGTGTCTGTACGCTGATCTCTGGAGAAATGCAGGAGTTCACATAGATTCTCGATTAAATGTGCGACCTCTTGTTCCATCGGCTTTTCGTAAGTGGTGAAGCTGTTGTCTTGAGGGATAACGTCAGTGGTGTCAAGAGACTAGTGTTCCACCACTTGAGCTCCTAAGATTCTTGTCAGGTCCACCATGCAGTTGAACAAATTATCAATTGCTCCTTTCAATCGACTTATGTTCCTTTCCAAAATCTCTTGCCTTCGTGCCAGTTCAACCAGTGACGGAATTTCTTCGTCAAATGCATCAATAGATGAAAAAGGAGTAGTAAAGTACGGATTGCGAATATTACCAGAATCATTCGGATGATCCAGAGAAGCGTCACCATTTGAAAGACTCTGACTGGAGTTTTGAGAAACTGTATTAGATCTAAGACCAACCATCTTTGTGAGAATGAGAGATTGCAACCGAGAGATTAACCTCCCACTGTGGTTGGTAGGCCTTTAAGATTGTTTATGTTTAGCCTACGAGTAATAACCGCAAGTGCACGGCGTCTATCGGAGACGCGGCAAGTACGGGTCGAACCACAGAGACTTGTGGTGCTATGTGTGATCTAAGGCTTGGCTTAAACTGAATTTCTATCAAGGAAGTGTAACACAATGGGTTTTGTTGCCGATACGGCTGAGTTATAGTGAAGTGACTCTAAACTAAGGTATAAAACAGTGACAAAGGGGATGCTAGGGTCTTCAATTCACCTCTAACTCCTATTGTATGTTCAACTCGGTTGAGCTTTCTTGTCCCGTGACCCGATAAGGGCAGGGTGTCAATTCCACCACCTATCTAAGGGGTTTCTCCATATAAAGCTTCAAATGACAGCTAAAGTACTAACCCAGAGTATTAGTTGTCTAATTAAGCACAACTAATCAAAGGAATTAGTAATTGTGCCTAAGGAATGAGCTGTAGCAATCTCAAAACAGTTGTGACCTAACTACAATGGATACAAGGCATCCATTGTGAGAGAAAAGCTTTGGATGCTAAATTTGAAGACATGTTTATAATTTAAGCTTGCAAGAACAACTTAACACAGTTAATCATCACAATCAGGAAATTAGGGTTTCATTGAAACCCTAGCAACTAAATTAGAACATCATAAAACAACAATTAACACAAAAATAACTCTACAGTAGTGCTCACAGCTAGCCTGCATGAACTTCTACACACCCACTCGGTTCTATTTATACATGCAAAGGAAAATTACCCAAACCCTAATTCTCAAAATCGAAATAAAATAGAAAATAAATCAAACCCAATCTCGATTGCCTCGAATCGTGCTCTCCTCTGGTCCATGCGTCTCAGAGCTCCATGCGTCGACTGAATTGATGTATGAGAAACCCTAGCCCCAATTATCTCTAATTTAGCTTCTAGGGTTGATAGAAGCTAAAATAGAGATAACTAGACCTAGAGAGGGTACGGAGGTGGTTGATGGTGCGGTTGTTGTGGTGAAAGAAGATGGGGATGGTGATGATGGAGACAGGAGATGGAGAAGAAGGTATGGGAGAGCAGAGCTCTGCTCTGTCGGGAGAAGGAGAAGATAAAGAAGAAGAAGGGAGGAATGGGTTATTTCGATAGGGTATAGGGTTAGGAGATTTCGTTGTGAGGCGAGTGCAGCGACGGACGATGGGAAGGCCTCGGCGAGCGTTGGATGAAGCGGCTACGATCTCAATGCAGATGAGGGAGACTTGGAGTGATCTGGTGTTGCACGAGAGCAGCGAACTTCGATGCGCGTGGAGGCAGCGATCGTTGGATGTGGAAGATAGAAATCTCAACGGCTTGGAGTGTACGGGTTCGGATCCGGGTCGTGGGTCGGGTCTAGCTCAAGCCCATGTCTTGTAGATGAGTTGCTACTTGTTGGGTTGCAACTGTTTCGCGCGCGGGCTTTGGCTTTCTGCTCCATAGATGCTCGACTCCAATTCTTCGCTCTTTTGGCTCCTCAATTTCTCCGAGCTTTATTTATTACCTAAAAACACAAAATTAATTAATACAAATATTTATTCTTGAAAACAAAGAAAACACAGAATCTGAGATAATATCTGATTTATGAACACAAAAGATGAGCTAAATGCCAATAAAAAGGTGTATAAATATGCAATATTTGGCACTCATCAAATACCCCCAAACCTGAATTTTACTTGTCCTCAAGTGAAACAGAAATAAAGAAATCCTAACTATACCCCTGTCGCAGGTCTCTCGAATGCATTTAGCGTATGCACTAAGCCTTTAAACCCCTAGGTGTCCCTAGTGGACGAGTTGTAGTCTCGTGAGGGTTTACCAGAGGTGTACCCACAAAACCTTCTCCAACTTCAGAGTGTAAAAGTCTCAAGCCTCCAAGAAGCTATGAGGACATAGAGTTTCTGCATGCTAGTAACAGAAGTTAGAACTACCAAAGAACGCATTCTCATCCTTAAGTGCTGAGCGAGAAGTAACCATACCATATGAAAGAATTCGGGTTCGATTGTGATCATAAGCCTCGACTTCGCCTCACCATTAGGGTTTTATGATAATTGCACTCAAAAAGATCGCTTTTTTAGTCTCTCATGTGTGCGAGGCGGGAATAAAGAGAGAAATCCCGCACACGTTGTAGGTGAGAAGGATAACCTTCCGAAATAATTTCGGAGACTCCACGAAGTGTGGACAAAAAGAATCTTTTTCTCGATGATCTCTAAGAAAGGAAATCAACCATTAGCAAGGGTGGGAGTACTTACTTACCTTCTCACCCGATCGGCAATTAATATCACTCTCTCGGATTCATAGAAACGTCTTCGATCTTCGGTCTTCGGTCTTCAATAGGTGATGATGAACTTCTCGAACTTCACAAAAACTTGAAAAACATACCTTTTTTTTTTTTTTTTTTTTTTTTTTTTTTTTGAACTTAACTTGGAATGAAAATAACAATAAAACAATAAGACTCAATTTTTTTTTTTTTTTTTCACACTTGTCTTGATTTCACAAACTTCATTAATTCTCATCCTATTTTTCTTTTCTTTGTTGCACAAAAACCTTGGACTATCTCAACTTGTCTTCAAATATTTTGATGTTGCTCCGCTTGCTGACGATGATGTGTTTCTATGAATCTGTTGATTGAGAGGGAGAGAGTGATGCTAACTGCAAATCGGTATTTAGAAGTAGTTTTCATCTTTAAACGTCACCCTCATGATTGACAAAAACTAGCACTCAAGAGATCAAAAGTAGTGCTAAAAGTGGTGCGAAGTGGGGTAGCTCACCATTCCTACCCGGAATTGACGTACGGTGACACACACTCTAACAGACTTTTCTAGAAAGTTGCAAAAATTGAAGGTTGGTGCCTCACTTGATGTAAAATGGGTAGTCTCCACTATGGGTGATCACAATTCTACTACTGAATATCTAAACAAAGACCTAATTCGCCCTTCGGTATGGTTAAATCCAATTTTAACGCTCTAATCAACTAAGAAACCCGATTGTGTTCTCCGGTACTTCTAACTTCATTTATTTCGGTCGAGAAAAAAATCTCTATGTAAACATAGCTAGAAGCATGCTAGTGACTCTAAAATCTCTAAAAGTTGGAGGTTTTTACAAAAAGAGTTTTTGAATTTTTTTTTTTTTTTTTTTTTTTTTTTTTTGAAAATACAAGATAAACTAAAAGACTAAAAACTCTAAATGCAAATCCACCCCCAAACCTAAATCAAACATTGTCCTCAATGTGTCAACATATAATACAAATTTAAACAAGTCACATACCACGAGAACTATGCTTTGATAAGAGAAAAGGGAAGAGATTACCTGGATGTCGGCGGGAGCAAGGTTGAGCTTCATTAGTCAAGGCTAGAATCCAACATTCTCAATGGAGGTCATATCGGATTAGCATAATATATGCCCAAGAAGACTCAACCGATTCAAGAAAGAAAAATTTAACAAGTCCTACTGGATTATATACAAAAATTCACCATATATCAACGATCTAAAGAGTTGAGGATCAACCCAAAAGACGGTATGTACAAACATCAACAGCCTTACACAAATATAATATGAGAGTGCAAGTAAGACTGTGTATGTGAATGAGTTTCCCCCAAACCTAAACTTGTAAACGGGTGTGTTTGGGAGCACAAAATCTTGCAATTTTAACGGTACATCATGCAAAAGGTCTAACTCAAAATGAGTTTTACTAATAACAGGCAGATATACACATTCCAACTGTGGTTCCTTAAAAGTGTTATACTTTGATGCAAAATAGTCCAAGAGGACTTGGGAGGCACAAAGTTCTAGGCCTAAATTGGGAACTCTCAGAAAAGTTGGTTTAAGATTTTTGTGACAAACTACACCTAGGTTTGGTGGAGGAGTTTCAATTTGTGACTCGGAGAGATTAGGTACATCTAAGTTATTTTCATGTATAAAATCATTTGCACCATCACACACTTTCCTAAAGTCGGAAGAAGGTAAATCATGTTCACCCGCATAGAATAATTCATCAATCTCCGTGTCATACTCATCATCATTCTCATGTATAACATAACCAGGAGAGATATCATGTTGTAGCCTAGGCATGGAGTTAGGCACATGCATTGAATCATCCGTGTCAACAAACAATTCAGCTATTCCTAGGTCACAAACAGGTGGTATAGCATGCTCATTTTCACAGGACAATTCCACAGGTTCCAAATCAGCATCACATGTATGAATATTAGAAGAAGCATCATTCATAGGGTTCACAGAAGAGACGCCTAACGTCTCTGAACCAAAAGATTCTACTACATTTTCGAAATACGCATGCTCTTCATATTCATCATCATCATCATAACAAAAATTCATCTCCCTATTCAAAATTGTAGTATTTTTAGTGTACTCATCTACCTCTAGATTAGGTTCATATTCAGTGTTAGTTGCATGAGTATGACTAGAAACACTATTTTCAACATTATTTTGTAACTCAATCAGGTTCCTTTGAAGAATCACAGTGAGTTGTTCTATTGAAGGAGAGTCTTCACTAGTGGTTATGCATTCCTCATATGGATATTCACTGTGTGGTTGTGCATGAGGTTCACTAAAGAAGGGAAATTCAGACATGTTGCTATATGGATGGTCATGCATTGCATTCATTTCAAGCCTAGCATTTTGCTCCATGAGTGTTTTCATTATTGATTGCAAACTAGGAGTTGGGGGAGTATAAAATTGTTCATCTCCCCACTGTGGTGAATGATGCATGTGTGCAGGTTGATTATGGTCCCAATAGTTGCCAAAGATAGTCACTTCTAGACAATTCGTTCATTGGATTATCATGGTGTTCCCTAGACTGTCTAAAATCATGCAAAATATAACAGTTCTCAGCAGGGTGGTCTAAGATACCACATAAGGTACATGCATAAATTTCATATTGCCTAGGGAAATTAGATTCGACAGATTGCTCATGTAATTGCCTTTCTAAAGCAGATAGTCGAGCTTCTAATTGATCTAAAAGTGATGACTGGGTATGAGAAAATTGTTCATTTTCAACCTGTGTTGGATGATACATGTGCTCATAATGATTAGGGTATGTGAGGTCGGGGCCACCGAGAAGGCTCATAATATTCCCTAAAATCACTATGGTATGTGGGGAGTTCATACTGTGAATCATGCCCGTAAGCAAGCTCTCTAATGGATTTGTTTCCATCCCCGATTTGCGGACCAAAATCCGACATGATTTAGCACTCAAATTGAACTCAAAATCTAGTTTGGTTTATGTGGGCTTTGGTTTAAGTGGGCTTCAAGTTTGGTTTATGTGGGATTTGGTTTAAGTGGGCTTCAAGTTTGTGCAAATAGCTCATGCACGAACAAGTTTGTACTGACACTCCTGATTCTAAGAGTAAGCCCAAAAGGTTGTTTTTTGAAGTTGTAAAGCTAATGGATTTCCACACAAAGACAAAGACAACGGCTTGTGCGAGGCAAGCTTAGCAGTTTACACGGCTATGCTAGGGGTCGAGATGGGGTTAAGCTTAGGGCTTGTTAAAGCTAAGGTTGCTCGGTTGACAGAGCAAGGCTTGCAATCATCCAAGCAAAGCAAAGAATTCGGGGTCCGATGGGTTATGGTGGTCACCGGGTTACCTACAAGTCAAAGCACTCAAGAGCAAAAGGTTTCGAGTGTGTTTGCGGGGTTGAGCAATGTTTGAGAAGATAGCTAGGTTATCATGCATTGAAGCCAGTGTATGCAAAATAGGTTATGCTAAGGGTATCAACACGCTCAGTTGATGTCAACTATTCCAGTTGACTTGGTGAGATTTTCAAATTAATCTGCTTTCCAAGTGATGGCTCAACACATGTTCGAGGGGTTTGCACGGGGAATGAGCTTACCAAATTGGACAGGGGACCGAGCACGCAAGGTGTTTGGCAAGTGATCGGCTCAACAACTCACACATTCACGGAGTTTAACATGCAAGGTATCTGGCTCAACGAGTTTAGCATGCAAGGTCACGAGATTCATAGATGCTAGCCTAACATGGTTCACGGGTCATGCTCGGGTTATAGCTTTCTTAGCTAGCAAAAGTTCGGGGTTTTGCGGGGTTCAAACATGCATTCGGGGTTATGCACAGTTATCACAGGCTAGTTCACACAAGTACAGGCTTCAAGGTGTGTAACATGCAATCAGGGTCAACGGGTTGGCTCACAAGCTTATGCTCAGGGTTTGTATAGAGAGCCCAGGGTAAGGAGCATGCAAGGGGTGTGGAAGACACTTGGCTAGATGGCTCATACAAATTCTTAAGCAAGGTTCAGCATGCACCAGGTTAGCGAGTCTAAATGGCGAGCTTTTCAAAGTTTAAAAACTACAGGCTACGGGGCGATAATGGGTTATGCTCGGGTGTTGGCGACAAGGTTTCTAGCTTACCGGGTGAACCAAGCTTGGCATTCAAAACAGGTTGGTTAAGTAACAAGTTATGCCAATACGGTTGAACAATATTCAACAGTAGGCGATCTATGCTAGTTTCACACCTCATGCAATACCCAAATAACAAGTCTATCTAAAATAAAGCTCAGACATATTCATGCATGTATGGAGAATAACAAGCTTTGAGAGCAACCAACCGGAACACAGGCACAATGGATGTATTGTGCTGCTCCTTGTTTTTCCACAGGTTGACTCGAAGCAACAGCTTGCACAAAGAAGACACCCAGTACACTGTTACTCGGAGGAAAAGCTCGGCTCCCGGAATGTGCAAAGTTAAAGCAAAGAGAGAAGAATTTTCATACAAACCCGAGAATAACTTGACCGACACGGGGAAAAGTAAAGAACTATGATGCTTATTTGGGTTTGACAGGAAAGGTTCACACAAAGATGCTTGATGATCACATGAGAAGAAAAAACTAACAAAAGAGTAGGATTAAAAGCTAATATGCTTTGAGTTACGTATGCGGTTTACAAACATTAACTAAGTTATACTAAAACAAGACTAAAAGCAAAGAATGTAAAGTGAATATATACAGAGATGAAATGAACTCAGTAAAGGCAGCAATTGATCACAGGGCACACGCCAAGTCCCCGGCAGCGGCGCCAAAAACTTGATAGGCCTTTAAGATTGTTTATGTTTAGCCTACGAGTAATAACCGCAAGTGCACGGCGTCTATCGGAGACGCGGCAAGTACGGGTCGAACCACAGAGACTTGTGGTGCTATGTGTGATCTAAGGCTTGGCTTAAACTGAATTTCTATCAAGGAAGTGTAACACAATGGGTTTTGTTGCCGATACGGCTGAGTTATAGTGAAGTGACTCTAAGCCTAAGGTATAAAACAGTGACAAAGGGGATGCTAGGGTCTTCAATTCACCTCTAACTCCTATTGTAAGTTCAACTCAGTTGAGCTTTCTTGTCCTATGGACCGATAAGGGCGGTGTCAATTCCACCACCTATCTAAGGGGTTTCTCCATATAAATCTTCAAATGACAATAAAAGTACTAGTATTAGTTGTCTAATTAAGCACAACTAATCAAAGGAATTAGTAATTGTGCCTAAGGAATGAGTCTAGCAATCTCAAAACAAGTTGTGACCTAACTACAATGGATACAAGGCATCCATTGTGAGAGAAAAGCTTTGGATGCTAAATTTGAAGACATGTTTATAATTTAAGCTTGCAAGAACAACTTAACACGTTAATCATCACAATCAGAAATTAGGGTTTCATTGAAACCCTAGCAACTAAATTAGAACATCATAAAACAACAATTAACACAAAAATAACTCTACAAAGTGGTGCTCAGCTAGCCCCGGCATGAACTTCTACACACCCAGTTCGGTTCTATTTATACATGCAAAGGAAAATTACCCAAACCCTAATTCTCAAAATCGAAATAAAATAGAAAATAAATCAAACCCAATCTCTGATTGCCTCTGAATCGTTTTCTCCTCTGGTCCATGCGTCTCAGAGCTCCATGCGTCGACTGAATTGATGTATGAGAAACCCTAGCCCCAATCATCTCTAATTTAGCTTCTAGGGTTGATAGAAGCTAAAAGAGAGATAACTAGACCTAGAGAGGGTACGGAGGTGGTTGATGGTGCGGTTGTTGTGGTGAAAGAAGATGGGGATGGTGATGATGGAGACAGGAGATGGAGAAGAAGGTATGGGAGAGCGGAGCTCGCTCTCCGTCGGGATAAGGAGAAGACAGAGAAGAAGAAGAGAGGAATGGGTTGTTTCGATAGGGTATAGGGTTAGGAGATTTCGTTGTGAAGCAGTGCAGACGGACGATGGGAAGGCCTCGGCGAGCGTTGGATGAAGCGGCTACGATCTGAACGGATGAAGGAGACTTGGAGTGATCTGGTGTTGCACGAGAGCAGCGAACTTCGATGCGCGTGGAGGCAGCGATCGTTGGATGTGGAAGATAGAAATCTCAACGGCTTGGAGTGTACGGGTTCGGATCCGGGTCGTGGGTCGGGTCTAGCTCAAGCCCATGTCTTGTAGATGAGTTGCTACTTGTTGGGTTGCAACTGTTGCGCTGCCGACTTTGGCTTTCTGCTCCATAGATGCTCGACTCCAATTCTTCGCTCTTTTGGCTCCTCAATTTCTCCGAGCTTTATTTATTACCTAAAAACACAAAATTAATTAATACAAATATTTATTCTTGAAAACAAAGAAAACACAGAATCTGAGATAATATCTGATTTATGAACACAAAAGATGAGCTAAATGCCAATAAAAAGGTGTATAAATATGCAATATTTGGAACTCATCAGTGGTCACCAATCTGTGGATGGGGCAAAACGGTTTGCTAGTTTTTAAGGACAGTGGAGAGTCGAGCGTGTTGTCGAGACTTCTCGACCGAGCAAACTGCTGAACCTCACACAGATGCACTGCAAAGGGAGTTCTTAGATTCGAGTGATCAATCTGTAGGACTCTGGACTAAACCAAGACAATGGCCGTTCCAGAGTCAATTCGGTCACAAAGAGGGAGATGGGTTGATCTGTAGGAGGGAAGCTGAGAATTTTGTGGGATCAATGATGATCAAGGATTGTGGATGTGTTGAAGGTTTCTGCAAATTGATGAACTGCTGAAGTTGAGTTCTGTGAATAAGTTTTTAATCAAGTTGTTGACGAATGATGATGATCCTCTCCCGTTGTCCTCGATTTGAACTTATTCATATTGCAAGAATAATGAACCACTTATCCTTGTAAGTGTGACGGTTTCTTGAGTGAAAGAGTGGGAAAGTGGACGAACGTGGTGAAACCAGTTCCAGGTCGTGCGGAGACTTGGTTAACCGTCCACCCACTACTTTGCTAACTTCTTCGACTGTTGCACGACTTACTCACATTCTCATCGTGGATGAATCCACGTGCAGTAGGCCGCCAGACCAAAACCCTAATTGATATCCCTCATGTGACGTGATTGAAGTCTCACGAATCGTGGAGTCTGCATGACAGAAATGTATTTTATTGGTCAGTTGTTGACTGTTTAGATAGTGAATCTAAGTTTTGTTGAATTGAGCTTGATTGGAGAATGCTCAGTGATTCATGGATTTGAACGTGTTAATTCTTATGTTGATATTGCTCGTGTGTAATTATTGTAAATTCGAGCGTCTGAGCAAGTATTGCTCAATTCAACGAATTACTGAATATTGATAGTTGGGCGATTGAGCAAGTATTGCTCAATTCGACGAATTACTGAATATTGATAGTTGGATCAATATTCGAGCAATTGAGCAAGTATTGCTCGATTCAACGAATTATTTATTTATTGGTGACGTGACCCAATAAAATATTGATTAAAATATTGGTAGATTACTGAATATTATATAATTAATATGTGTGTTGTTTGCTGGATCAACATAAATTCATTTAGTGTTTGAACTTGCTCAGAATGATGATTCGTGAAGCGTTTGTTCGAAACCCTAATTTTTATTCAATTGCTCATTAATTGACAAATTGCTGAAAATAGGTCATGAGAGAAGGAGGGACCGCCCACATGGAATGATGGGTGTCCATGTGGTGCCCAATGCTCGAGTGAGTATGCACCAGAGTCCTCAGTTGAATAGTTGGTGAAAGAATGATGATTAAATGTCGGTTTCATCATTTATTGAAATATTGTTGGATTCAGCATTAGGTGATAAAACCTAAGTATGAAAAATGGGGGACCGACCAAGAGAGCATGAGACCGGCTCTTGGTGGTCATGGGACCAGCTGTTGGTCGTTTGAGCAATCCCGTTATAGGGAATTTGGGCCCAATATGAGCAATTGAGCAAATTAGGTCAGAATTATGAAAACGTGTGGGACCGGCTTTGTGCAAGCCCTAGGGATGACCTTGGTCGGTCAAGAAGGAATGCACGTGTTATCATGGTGTCCGTGTTTCCGTACCGAGAGTTTCAGTATTTTCTGATGTGCGTTCGAGCAACATTGTGAATTTTCATAAGAGTTTCATCTTGACAGAAATTCTTGATTTTTGTTGGAATGAGCATGTATGCTCAATTGATGAATATTTTGTAAATATTAAATAAGAGTATTTTAACATTTAAAATTTCCGTGAGAGGCTAGCCGGTCGTGTGACCCTGTTGGTTTTTTGGTTTTTCATGATTCGAGCAAAATTTAAGAAATTATGACGAAATCATGATTTTTGCTCAAACCAAGGAGTTTCATGAATTGAGGAAAATAGTAATTATAAAATATTAGGGATTGCAAGGTGTGGGACCAGCCACGGCTAGGGCATGGCCGGCCGTCTATGTTGCCCGGTCCCACAACACTTTCCCTAATTTTATATTATTATTTTTCATGAAACCGTGATATTATGGAGAATCCATGAGTTTTGTTGAAACGGGGGAGTTTCATGAGATTGGGAAATAATAATTATAAAAGGATATGGATTGTAAGGTGTGGGACCGACCATGGCTTGGGCATGGCCGGCCGGCTAGGTTACCCGGTCCCGCACACCTTTCCCTATTTTATAATATTAGTTTTCATGAATCCATGAAGTTACGGAGAATTCATGAGTTTTGCTCAAACAAGAAAAGTTGCTAAAATCAAGGAGTTTTCATAAGTTCATGAAAATAACAAAATAGGGAAAAATAATGGAAGAGGCATGGGACCGGCCACGGCTAGGGCACGGCCGGCCAGCCGGTGGGCCCGGCCCATGGCGCCTCTTATTATTTTATTATTATTTATTATTTTCTCCTGTTTTGCGTAGGATTCTTCATCTGTCCATATTTTTGAATGCTCGTTTGTGCATCCGGGTGCTCAGTCGTGCATCATTGTCGAGTACACTTGCACTATTTTTGTGGGGCTTACTCAGTGTTGGTCCAGATGCCCGGTTATTGAGTATTTATTATTAATTTATGAAATTCAGTGGAGAATAATTCATGAAACTGAGCAATAAAAATGAGTAGTTGTTTTATTATCAATTCATAGGATCGGTCGTGGATTCGACCATGAATTCGGAATAATAAAATTCCCTATTACCATTCCATGAGATCAGCCGTGGATTCGATCGTGAAATCGGAGTAACGAGATAATATAATATAGTTGTTTATTGCCATTCCATGAGATCACGTCGTGGATTCGATCATGAAATCGGAGCAAAAGATAATTGTTTATTGTCATTCCATGGGATCAGGCCGTGGATTCGACCATGGAATAGGAGCAAAAATAGATCATTATGGGAATTCAGTGGTGAATGTCACGGCAGAATTAATCTATTGCAGAAAGGATATTAGCCAGTTAAAGCGTCACATCCATCCTGAATGGTGCATAGTCAGGGAGTCACGGGTGTTTGCTTACAACCTGAAGGCGTTAATGTTCTCAATCTACGGAGAACTGCCTGAGTCTATACACGGTCTCTCCACATAGTCAGGGAGCAGTGAGTGTCACCGACGTCCTAAAGGCGTTAACGCTCTCAATCTACGGAGAACCGCCTAATCGTTTTTCTATGTGAAGGGGGGTCTCTCTCATGTAGTCAGGGAACAGTGAGTGTCACCGAAGTCCTGAAGGCGTTAAGCTCTCAATCTACGGAGAACCGCCCAATTATGTTATTCTACATATAAGGCACAATGAAATGCCAGGGATCGAACGCTCAGCTAGTGGAGGCTTTTCGAAAGACATATTCATCATTGCTTCGTAAAATATGAATCATCACATGCCTCAAATCCGTGTCAGAAACATGCAGTATCATGATTTTACGGTTTTGTCCTTTGTTGAAAATTTACCATCTACACATATTCTAACAGATGTTGTGTGAAAACGATGAGACAACCCTTCAACATCACGATTATTGATGTTATCAGTTTCTTCACAGAAATTTTGTAAAATCTTTTTATAAAAAGTATTATTTTCTTGATAAGTACCATTGATTTGATCTAATGTAAATAATACATAATTCCTACAAATTGACTCGTCTTCATCCATCGTATACTTGATACCACGAATTCGTGTGTTTCTTGGTTGTGATTGTTGTATTTCTTGTTGCGATTGTTGTGTTTCTTGTTGCGATCGTTGTTGTGATCGTTAAGATGATGATGCCATATTTGTTAGAAATGAAATTTATAGAGATTTTTTCTGGTAGATTAAGTTGATATGAGTAGTTGTGTTTGAAATGAAGGAAAAGTAAGTTTTGAGATGGTATGAAAGTGTGAAATTTTGATGTAGAAATGAAGAAGGTGTGAGTTTTAAGTTTGAAGATGGGGTGAATTTATAGGAAAAGGAATAACAGTCATTGGATGACGAGATTGGAAAGTAACCGTTGGCGGTTTTGGATCACACGCTGGAGGATTTACCATAGATGCTGGCGTGTGAAGGAAAAACTGACTGTTTTGGATCACACGCCAACGAGTTTGGTTCAACCATCCGGTTTTCCATCAAGCGCGCGTTTGTTCTACTAAAATGAGTGAATAGGAAAGGTTTTTAGATTAGATTCCAACAAATTACAGGACGAGCCTTTATAGAATAGGCTGAGACAGTTAGAGACACAGGCTGGCAAAGCCAGCTATTTTTAGTTAACGGAAACACAAGAAATGTACAGACATAGACGAAACAGTTAAAGATAACAGAAGTGCTATCAGCACACACATATATGAATCTAGGCAAGCACAGAATGTATGATACTCTTGTACTATCCCCCCTCAAGCTGAAGTGATCTAACTTTCAGCTTGTTGCGTAAAAATTCAAATCTAACAGTTGAAAGTCCCTTGGTGAATACATCTGCAACAAGAGTGTCAATAGAAACATAGTGAAGACACAACACCTTGGACTGGATCAATTCTCGAATGAAGTGAAAATCAATTGCCACATGCTTCATCCTACCATGAAGAGTATGATTGGAAGCTACATAAATTGATCTTTTGTTGTTACAACCTAGTGTAGGAGGAGATGAAACAAACACATTGAGATCTTTGAGAATTTGACAGACCCATAACACCTCAAATGCAGTATGTGCTAAAAAACGATACTCAGCTTCTGTGGAGCTTCTAGCAACAGTAGGTTGCTTCTTAGAATACCAAGAAACAAGATTGGGCCCAAAGAAGACATGGTATCCACTTGTGGAATGACGATCATCTGGATTCCTTGCCCAATCTGAGTCAGAGAATGAAGAGATAGCTTGCATACCTTGTTGAAGAATAATACCATAGTCCAGTGTACTCTTTAGATATCTCAAAGTTCTCTTAGCAGCAACTAAATGTACATCAGTAGGATTTCTCATATGTTGACAAACTTGATTCACAACATAGCATATGTCAGGTCTTGTCCAAGTAACATATTGTAAAGCACCAACTAAGGACCTATAATTTGTAGCATCTGGGAGTAATGTACCATCAAATTCACTCATTTTAGAGTCTGCAATAGCTGGAGTGGAACAAGGTTTGGCCTCCAGCATATTTGTTTTCTTAAGAAAATCCAAAATGTACTTAGTTTGAGAGAGATGCATGGCAGACTTTTTAGAGCACTGCTCGGTCGAACTCGCAAGCGTTGATATCTCTATCTTGTTTGTCAATGTTAGTGATCAAAACTATAAGTCTTGATTTATAGTCTACTTATAGATGTCTCGGACTATGATAGATTGTGTAGTTGAGCATTAGACTTCACGACGTTCATCATTGAAGACGAAGAACTACTAAGGCGAGCTTGTGGAACTTCATCAACAAAAAGGTATGTGGAGACTGAAACTTATCTATCACTTGGAAAATCTATTTCTACTCTATCTCCTATATTGAGACATAAGTCGTGTTACGATATAGTTTTCTATTATACACATTTGAGATTTCGAGCTGAGTTTAACTCGCTTACATATTTCTCGGAATATGTGTTGGCAAGCTTTCGCTTCGACCAATTTCATCTTGATCATGTGAAAATCGTCGAGTAACATCTTACATGGTTTGTGTGATACGATCATTTGGTGTAGACTTGGAATGTTTCGTTATGATTATTTCAATAACTTGAAAATTGCTTTGATGCTAATAAAGTGTGAAAACGGCTATTGTCATCCTCTAAGAAAGTTTCAATGATTGAAATAAAGAGTTTAGAACACTTAAACATTATTGGATTGTGACATGTTGTGTACTCTTCCACATATGTTGTCCATGTCCGGGAACCATAGTATGCGTACACATATGCGTACATGTTGGTTTGAGAAGTTTGGGAACCTAGTATGCGCACCCGTACGCGTACTGGCGTAAGGTTCATGTCCAAGATTTTCTGCTGGGATTGGTGGTATGCGTACTTGTTCGCGTACTAGAGAAACCCAATTTCAATCCGGGTATTTCAAGTATGCGTACGTGTTCGCGTACTTGAAGGTTAAAGTTCTAAAATCTGTTTAGTACATGAACTAATACATTTATATTTTAAGGAATGAATTCTTTGCAAACCGTGGCTAATGTTCATGAATTGATTCGAGTGAATCAAGCCGATTTAGCTTTAACTGTGTTCTTGTATAGTTCTATGAGAATATAACAATTGAACAACTCTTTAACTAGTTTCATTTGAGTCATTTGAACTAGTTATGGTTAATGGTTAAGATGAATAAGGTTGATATGAGAGTGTTCATATGTCTAACCTTGGTTAACTATTGTTGAGCCAACATGTTGTACACGTTTAGGTACGACTACATAAACCTAAATGAAGGTACATTTCATTTGTGTGTAACAAGTTAAGTTCGATCTAACGGTTGAAAGATATTAGCTTGAAACTAATCAGGTTTTCATCTAACGGTGATTATTAAATGCTTTGTTACCAAGGTAACTTAGATTGCAAACCCTGATTTGAAAACTAATAAAGGAGAACTCTAGCAACTGGGAAAACTAATCCCCACACCTCATGTGTGATACTAGTTGCATAAGCTAGAGTCGATTCTCCTTTAACCTTAGGTTTTTCACGAAACCCTGTAGGTTAACGACTTGAAGACTTCATTGGGATTGTGAAGCCAGACTCAACTATTTTCTCTGTAGTTGCGTGATATGATCTTGCATCTTCTATCATGTTTGGGTACGATCTTCTTTAAGATTGTCTCGAGATTTATTCTCCGATAGGCAATATAAAAATTAATCACAAACATCTTCGTCTCATCGTTTGTGATTCCACAATATCTTGTTTCGCTACCATACGATTAAGATTATTATGAGGTGATTGATATTTCTAGGTTGTTCTTCGGGAATATAAGTCCGGTATATCAATTGGTTCATGTTCACCTTGATTTATCAAAAGACGAAACAAAACTCTTAGGTATTTCAGTGGTAGACAGATTTATCTATTCCTATAGACTTTTCTGTGTGAGACAGATTTGTTTATCAAGTCATCGACTTTGGGTCGTAACAACTCTTGGTTGTGGGTGGGATCAGCTAAGGAAATCAAGTGCATAGTATCCTGCTGGGATCAGAGACGTAAGGAGCGCAACTGTACCTTGAATCAGTATGAGATTGATTAGGGTTCAACTACAGTCCAGACTGAAGTTCATTGGTAGTAGGCTAGTGTCTGTAGCGGATTAATACAGTGTGGTGTTCAAATCTGGACTAGGTCCCGGGTTTTTCTGCATTTTCGGTTTCCTCGTTAACAAAACTTCCGTGTCTGTGTTATTTCTTTTCCGCATTATATTTTGTTATATAATTGAAATATCACAGGTTGGGCGTTGAATCGATCATTTGGGAAATCCAACCTTTGGTTGTTTATTGAAATTGATTGATCCTTGAATATTGGTCTTTGGTACCGTTTAATTTATTTCTCTTATATTCAATCGGGCTCGCAAATTCCTATTTGCTGACTACAATTGAATTGAGAGATAGAGATATAAAACTCTTGGATATACTTTTCTCTAGATTTAGTCTAATGTCTAGTTGATTCTCTTGAAAGTATATTGGAGTTTGTCTACTCAGATTGCCAAACGAATTTTTGGGTGTGGTTGTTGTACCCCCGCTTCTTTTTATATTTCTGCAATCATTTGTTAGGTGTCCATGA
>JAJJWW010002614.1:0-25252 GCA_023531295.1 Papaver armeniacum | reverse complement strand
AAATTACAAATGAAGGATAGCCCTTAACGATAATCTGGGCACTCAACAACAAGGGTTGTACCGTCCACCTAGGAGAACTTCAGAAGAAGTAACAGACGGTTGTGATTAGTTACAAAGCAACGAATCGTGTAAGCCCACGTAACACCAATTTTATATGGTAGGAAAGTAGAATCTTTCACTATATACCTTTTACTTACGTGTAATGATTTCTTTGTTTTCATCAAACCGAAATAAACTATAAAAACCTTAATTTTTATTGTACAAATTTCCAATAAAACCATATTATTTTCCGTTATTTACTAAATAACCATAACTTTTGATTAGCAACCTCAAACTTTAGGGGCATTATTGTAAGAATAAAAACAGAAAAACCGAATAAAAGAAGAAAAATATTTGAAATTTGCTTTCAACGAGGATGAAGTGCGACGTGTCAAAAGCTCAACCCACCTAAAAAACAGAAAGCAGAAAGCTTTCCCTTCAACGATACACTCTATGTAATCCATCCTCTCAAAGTGAGTGAGTGACTCTCAGAGAGTGATACATAGATATTTGAGTCAACTCAAGAAGAGGAAGACGAAGAAGAGATTTCGAAGAAATTATTTACTGTTGGAATTAGAAATGATTTGAGTAAATAATTGAATTTGTGTGTAAAATTGTTAGGTTAGAAAGGCAATGGCTGCTACTACTACTTCTAGTGGAGTGATTTCGAACAGACATTTTGGTTCTTTCCTTGGTTCAGGTATACCTCCTTTTTTTTCTTTGGATTAGTTTTTTTTTAGTCACTGTAAGTTGTTTAATGAAATGGGTGAATGAAAAATGGCTTCAAGTTGCATTTCTTGTTTGAATCTTGAGTTGATGTAATGATTTTCAGTTACTTCTTGTTTATCATTCGGATTGATTTTAGTGTTTATCTTTTATTTTCAGAGCGAATTTTTGAGCTGAAATTTTGAAATTGAATGTACATTTATTTTTCATGTAGCAATGAACAGGTTTAGTCTTAGTTATTCGGTACATTTATCATGAATCTGAAGTTAATGAATTTAGTTAAGTTGTTGCTTTTATCTGGCTATTATGAATCTGACTCGACTTCTTTTAATGGGAGATTGTATTGCATGTACTTCCTTTTATAGGTTCTTAACTTAAATGCAGCTAACAACGGATTATCTACAAGTTGGAGTCCGATTGTTGCTTGTTTTGATGTTGCTTTCAGATTGTTTAGTCATAAATTGGAAAGTCATGTATTTATTGTCCATCTTTAATGTGGAATTCATCTTCAGAATCTTCATACGGACTCTAATGTGACGTAAAGGGGATGTACTACTATCTCAATTGCGTATTTATATGTGTCTTGCAAACTGCTAGTGTTGTTCTTCTGATGACTATGGAGATGAATCTGATTGTTTGCTTATGAGATTGATCTTGACATTTTACGTTTGATGCAGGAAAATCCTTCCAAAAAGAGCAGGCTATGATGCATAAAGTAGACAATTTGGCCGTTTCGGGTTCAAGTTCTCCATGGGGAAACATTGTTCACAATAAGTTACACGTTACCAGTCGATACTACTCATCTATGCCTAGATACTCGTACAGCTCAGCTGCTCATCTTGTTTGTTCCACAAATAAAAGCAGTGCTAACCAAAGGACCTCATTCCTTGGTGAAACGGAGAAGCCTTTATCAAACACTCTTCAATTCAGTGAAAAGAAGGTAGATCTGAAAAGAAGAACTCAGGGAAGATACCGATGCTTTCTTTCATTTAATTCTTTCAATAATAGTTGGGGCCAGCAAACAAATCTAGATAAACATGGTTTGCCAAACGGGCGAGGTCAGCAGTCTGAGTATAGGAAGGGAACTTGGACCCGTGCTAGCTATCCAAATGACATAAAGGGACCAAACTTTGATCCACTGAGTGCTTCAGAAGCTTCAAATGAAATTGCAATAGTGGGAGAGAGTACCCAGGTTTCATCATCTCCTTGGTGGCAGTTGCCAAAGCGCTGGGTGATTGTACTGCTTTGTTTTACAGCGTTTCTTCTCTGCAACATGGACAGGGTAATCTATTGTTGTTTTTCTCTCTTGTCTGTGTTTTACTTGCTAATAGTCTTTGAACCTCTATAAAACATATTTTCCAAAAGAGAGGTGCTTATCTCCACCAGAAGCTCTTCTTATCTCTTTTGTAACTCCAATGACTGTGGCAGGTGAACATGAGCATTGCTATACTACCTATGGCAGCGGAGTTCAACTGGAATCCTGCTACTGTTGGTCTCATCCAGTCATCTTTTTCTGGGGATATTTACTCACTCAGGTATGGCTTGGAAATTCAAATTGATTCTTGCACAGCACGTCTGTCTTGACACTGATACTAAGTTTAAAGTGCATTTAATTGTGTTTTATAGCTAAGGTAATTCAGATTGTGGGCTCAGTCCTTTAAATTATGCTTAATTGTACTCTCTTTCTACCTTTTGATGTTTTCTTCGTATGTTTCATTTCCTTGAATAGATTATCGGAGGCATATGGGCGATAAAATTGGTGGAAAACGTGTTCTTGGTTTTGGGGTGGTTTGGTGGTCTCTTGCAACAGTTCTAACACCTATAGCTGCAAGACTTGGATTGCCCTTCTTACTTATGATGCGTGCTTTTATGGGGATTGGTGAGGTTGGTTATAACCAATATTTCTTCTTATTTACTTATTTTAGATAATATTCAAAATATCTAACAATGCTCTGCAAGGACCCCCCTTGATAAGTTCATCAACTGTACTTGTTTGAGGTGATATGTCACAGCTGTGCGGCTTGAAAGTAATATTGTTATGTTTATCATAGTTCATGCCTGTACAAAAGTTTGCTTCTAACTTCGTTAGGAACATATTTAAAGTCCTCAAGCCATTGGAAAAGCAGTTATCTGATAACTTTTTACATGGTTGTAGGTGATTGAAAATATGTTTAACTTAGAGTATGAGTTTGAGCAAACAATCTATCACATCTAATTCATGAGAAGAAAGATGTAATTAAAAGAGAATCTCTGCTATTATTCAAATCCTCCCTTAGGTAATCATGTTGATGAAATATGTCATTAGGGGCTATTCTCTGACATTGTCAACACAGTCAACCTGGATACTACATGGTTTAAATTCATATTAACACCTTAGTAACATGAACACAATCTTCCCTGTCAACTGTATTTCTCTTTGATGTGTATTACACTTTGAATAATGACTAGCCTTTTGGTGCGGCTGAATGAGTGACCGCTGTATATTTCATTCAATTGCTAGTGAAATTTTGCCTGATTTCGGTGTTCAGTATGTTGCATTTAGATTTTGTGTTCCTTGGAAACAGGAGTTTTATCTAATAAATGATTATTTTGTCCATTCAGGGCGTTGCTATGCCTGCTATGAATAATATTCTTTCGAAGTGGATTCCAGTAAATGAGAGAAGCAGATCTCTTGCGCTGGTATATAGTGGCATGTACCTTGGATCAGTGACTGGCTTGGGCTTTTCCCCTATGTTGATCCAGAAATTTGGATGGCCTTCTGTGTTTTACACTTTTGGTTCACTTGGAAGTATCTGGTTCGTGCTGTGGCTGAAAAAAGTAAGCAGTTACTCCTTACCTATGTCCTGTTTATAAGTATGATAAGACAGATCTACCAAGTTTGTTTGGTCTCTTCCAAATAGACCCAGCCCACATCCTATTCTCTCTTCTCCCTTCTCCCTTCATAAGTATGATAAGACAGATCTACCAAGTTTGTTTGGTCTCTTCCAGTATCAGAGCATCAAGGCTACACTGGTTGCAATGTTGCATTTTAACGATCTGAAAGCACTTAAACCCTTACTTTCTGAAAAATTGAGTAATGGTTGTTTGATAACTTGTTGATGTTCCTTTGGCTGCCTGAAGAATTGCTTCCAGCAATTTCTGTTTCCATCTTATTAAGATTTGCCAGATACTCTTTTTGTCTTAATAGTATTGAGTGATTTCTTTAATTAAGAGGGATTTTGGTTTTATCTCTAGCGTAGATATGTTTGAGCAAAGATTACTACCTTTTTTTATCCATTTCTGTCAACAACCAAATAACTATTCTGTAGCATCTTCAGTGTGACATATGCTTTAGTCTCTAATAAAATATGCTAGTCAATATCTTTTAGCAGTCATAATTATTAAAATGCAGTAGTAAAAAACTAGCAACAACTGAACATTTCTCTGTATAAATTTTTTCTTAATAGGCATACAGCACACCCGAAAGAAGATCCAGACCTTTCAGCAGAAGAAATGAAGCTCATCATGGGAGGAAGTGTATCAAAGGAACCTGTTAAAGAGATCCCCTGGAAATTGATTTTATCCAAGGGACCTGTTTGGGCTTTAATTGTCTCCCACTTCTGCCATAATTGGGGAACCTTTATTCTTCTGACATGGATGCCTACATACTACAATCAGGTACTTTGAGTTCTCAAAGAATCTGGGGAATCTACAATCTAGTGTATATGCTATATTGTCTAGTTTTTAATCAGTATAAGTTGCTTAAATCCGAAAATATACTTTACGTATAAAACAGATATCCATTTACGTGTTTAACAGTTTACAAATGCAGTTCCATAACCATGTCTTATATTGGATCCGCTTTCCTCAGGTGTTGAAGTTCAATCTTGCTGAATCTGGACTATTCTGTGTTTTACCATGGCTTACCATGGCGGTGTTTGCAAATATAGGAGGGTGGATTGCAGATACACTTGTGAGCAGAGGGGTTTCAATAACTAATGTCCGCAAGGTAAGAATCGCTGATGTTCCAAATACTAGCACAGAAACTCTAGTTAGCCTATAGAGTAAGAATCACTAATGTTCGTAACAGAAAGTGTTGAGCAAAAATTCATCAATTGCTTAAAAGTTAAAACTTTCCTAGAGATTTGTACTCATTGCTCCAGTAAGCATTTTTTCTTTTTTCGCTATTTAAATGCATTTTTATCCCATTTCAATTGCTTGAAATATTAATATGCGAGGGAAGCCAGTAGCTGAACTTAGATAAAGATACAAGTGTGAATTTCCTTTAACTTACGGGAACATAAAAGATCTGGAATGGATTATCAATTTTCCTTGAGCATAACTCTTCTCTCTGAAACATTTTATGCTACAGATCATGCAATCCATTGGGTTTCTAGGGCCAGCCTTCTTTCTCTCTCAGCTGAGCAAAGTCCGAACTCCAGCCATGGCAGTTTTATGCATGGCGTGCAGTCAGGTTAGAGCCTTAAAGTTCTTCATTTTACATTGTTTAATATAAGTTTTGATGTGGGACTTGAATATGCAACTGTTTGAAGAAGAAAACCTGTCTAAGTTTGCGCAGAAGATTGCATATGTCATATTTTGGTTATTAAACGTGAATACTTGACAAAGATCAAATTCTAATTAGAAACTAGAGCTAGTTGTGATAAGAGAAGAAAAATGCAGAAAAAGTAGCATTGTGCATATAAACTAGCATCATTTTGCTGACTAAATCCTTGTTGAAGTTTAGGAAGAAACATATGTATCTCTGATTTGTCTAAGAATAAAAAGAAGAGGCGTCGGACTGTTTCACATTTATGACGAACCTTTTATAACCATGTAAATACGAATGAGTGTGTTCTCTGTTATCACATTCAGAAACTTTCCTGTATGAAGTCTTGAACATGTAGTACCATACACGTGCAGAGGATTTTTTTCTTGAAAGATCTTTTGTGGAAAAACCTATTGTTATGATTAACTAGTGCGATACCAATGGATTAAGAACGGGAAACTTCAACTGACTCTAAAAAAACTTTAGGAAACTTAAGATGTACATTTTTGAAGTTTGACAAATCAAACTAGCTGTGATTGGCATTTCGCAAAACTTGATATGATGTCAAACAAATAAAAATGGATAAATTATGTGGGGAGAGTGAAGCGCTTTGGGTTTGGACACCAATGAAGAGGTGGTGGCTGGTTGTATTTTCTTTTAGCCTTTGCTCTTGGCAATACTTCCTGGGTCTTATTAAAGCTGAATATTTGTAATAAATTTGTCTTCACAAGTTCTTAAGTTTTATTTGTTTGTTACAGGGGGCAGATGCCTTCTCACAGTCTGGCCTCTATTCAAATCACCAAGATATCGGGCCACGTTACTCTGTAAGTTGCTTGAAATCCCATGTTCACATAATATACTATTACATTATTAGATGCTCAGTATTCAGAAAATAGTGCTAAGCATCAATATAGCCGTTGCTGCTCTGCTTAATCAAAATGATTACTCACACAAAACACTTTCGTAAACTATGTTGCAAATATGCACTTTTGGGTTATTACAAAACAATTGTCTGATAAGTCGTTATTTCGGTGAAGATTTGGCAGCTTTATCTAGAATGACCTCGGTGGTCTGAACATGGCAGACTATAGAAATCCTTTAAATATTGGCATTGAGATAATGAAGAAACTGAATAGGAGCATGTACTAGGAAATATGGAGTGGTCATTGAGAACCAGAATATTTCAGTCAGTGAAGCTGCATAAGTTAGAAAAACAAAACAATATACACATCATTCTATTGCTTCTAGTGTTTCTCTTTCACTCAAGTCTTCAATTCAACTTTTATGATAGTTTAGATATTTTGAACTACTCGAACTGAAAGTGGTCTCTAACTGCAAGTGTGAATATGTATGTTGGTGGAAAAACAGGGAGTACTGTTAGGGTTATCAAATACCGCTGGAGTCCTTGCCGGAGTCTTTGGTACTGCTGCCACAGGATACATTCTCCAAAAAGGTGTAATCCGTCGACTCTAACTCCAAATCTTTGTCCCCCTCTAACTTATCCTGTCATGCTTAGTTAATTAACCTAAATTCTCTATCTCAAAATTATCTAGGTTCATGGGATGATGTAT
Organism: Papaver armeniacum; assembly: GCA_023531295.1. NCBI lineage: Eukaryota > Viridiplantae > Streptophyta > Magnoliopsida > Ranunculales > Papaveraceae > Papaver > Papaver armeniacum. Next base: position 18,388 of record JAJJWW010002614.1, on the reverse strand, counting down.
TTAAGGTGGCTGTTGTTTTGTACCTCGTGGGCACGTTAGTGTGGAACTTGTTTGCTACTGGTGAAAAGATTCTTGACTAGAATCTAAAGTAAAGCTGGTGAAGCTAAGATGCAGACTTACAGAAAATGAGAAAGAAACAAATGACTGAGAAAATCGTAATAGAATCTGAAAGCTCAGAGAAGGGAAATCTTGGTCGGATCAAAAGAGAATTCCTTGTCTTACCGTAAAAATGAAAAAAAAATGTCTCTTTTGTTGATATGCATGAAGCCCAAGGTTTCAGCTTCTGGGGGGTGCAAACTTTGTTTAGAGGTTACAACTTAATTTTGATTATCATGCATTTCTAGTTTTTAGTTACTGTCTTGTTGATTGTGCCCCATGAAACCTCTTTTACTGTGGAAATGCTTTAGGAATCTATCCATATTATGGTTTTCTCCTACCAAAGTTTTCACACCTTGGTTTATTTGTAACCCAAGTAGGCTCCTGAGCGAAAGCTATGTTAAATTCCGAAAATGCATTTCCCAAATGCTGTGGCAGCCAACATGCCATGAATGTATTTCGCGCAATTCATTTATGATGAAATGTTATCTTGGAGTTATGCTGGAGGCCCCCAATAATGGAATACCATTTATGAAGAAAACATTATACAAATCACAAGGCATTGTTACAAGTGCTGGAAAGGGAAGTAGTGGAATCCTTATAATGTGATTTGCAAGCTTGCAAGATAGAACAATATATATTTATGGAATTTTGGATTAGGCACTTGAAAAGTAGCTTTTTTCCAACTTGTGATCTACATGAACAATGGCGTTGCGAGAAGATCAAGAGAGACAAGCTTGTCCTTACATATTTGTGTTTTCACGTTGACAACTAATGAGATATATCTCGCTTAACTTCATGTACTGATAAAATATTCCCCCACTTGGAATTTTGCCCATACACCTAATTAATCGGCTATAGACCAGTACTTTTGAGTTGGGACCAAAATCTTGATTGTGGAAATAAAATCCTTTATCCGTATGTCCTTCACACGATCAATTTCAATGTACACCATTTTTGTTTGTATGTGACTGAGTATCTGAGTCGGTCTAATCAGATGTTGGTTCATCTATTTTTATACTTTTCTTATGTCTGACTCGAGGTTTGGCACAACTCATATGTTTCCTAGGGGCTAAGCAAAGTATTGTGTTGAACCTAGCTAACTCCTGGATACATATCTGACTGGAATAAAGAAATACCTATGATTATTCTATTTTACATAGTCGGTTTTAGATGAATCAGATCCAGATGGATCAACTAAAGTCAGAAAAAAATAAATAACCTGTTGCACAGGTTGTAGGTTTTTACCCTCACTCAACTTACTCGTCTGCATGCGAGTAGCTGCGATTCTGCCACTCGCAGAATAAAAATAAAAATGTTTATATATAAACTTGTGCACACTATTCTGCCCAACAGCATGCGAGTAGCTGCGATTCTGCCAAATGTTTGTACTACATGTTTAATATGTAATGAGCATAATGAAACTCTAACTCACATGTTCTTGGAATGCAATTTCGCCTCTCAAGTGTGGAACCATTTAAACTTCAACATGAATTATGTCAAAGGCACAGCAACAAGCTGCCATGATTGGATAAACGAGTGGTTTACTTCAACTGAAAAAGATGGTTCTGAAATGAGTTTGGCTGAACTCTGCAGTACTATTGCCTGGCATATATGGAAGGCCAGATGTAACAAAGTTTTAAACAAACAAGAACAAAACAGCTTAACCATGGCCACGACAATTGTCAAATATATAAATTCAACCTTGACTGTTAATCAAAAGAACTACAATCTCAACCAGACCTTATACTATAACCCTCTTCAAGATACTTCTATTCACATTACCAAAGTTCCTACTTGGCAGAAACCGGGCTTTATGAACTATAGGATTAACATTGCAATATCAATGCTTCCTGATATTAGTGATTGTGCTTTTGCTCTAACACTAACTGATGATGCAGGAAATTATAAAGAGGCAAGAGGAGAATCATCAGGATGGAGGACTAAAGATTTGCTAGAGCTCAGTGGTGCAGAGGCGGCTTTCCAGTGGGCAACGGAGTTAAGTGGACACAACATCGAATTCCAATGTGATTCCGAACCAGTCCTGCTGCTGCTAATTGGAATATATGCCACTTGCTAAAACTCGAAAGATTCAAAAACAAAGAACTTCTTTGGAGATTCTACTTATAAACTTTCAAATTTTAAAGCAACTTCGTTTAGTTTAGTAAACAGAATTCAGAATGCTATTACAACAAACATTTCGGTATTTTGTAATAAGTCAATTCTTTGTAGGAAGATGGGAAGGGACTCATTTAAACCAGCTGATTAATCATCTCAACATGAGAAATGATATAATCACAGAATTGTACAAGCGGCATACCTCTGGTTAGAAGTATGTTTTCATTAGCAATATATTTTCTTATAAAAAAAAAAAAAAAAAAAACTTACTCGTCTGCATCCGACTAATCTTACTCATAAAATCTGACTAAATAGTTATTAACCGGTAAAATTAATTACTTTTTTAGTTCAATTAATAAATTTGTTCCCAACAAATCACATACAAAATGACCCCAACTCAAATAGTTCCAAGTCAGATATCATATCAACAAAAATAAAATAAAATGAAAATAATCTGACATCTGAATTTGGCCGACTCAGACGTCGAGTCAGACCCAAACAAATAAGGTGTCAGCTAGTTCAGTTGGTCTTAATCACCACTTCACCAGCCTAGAACTTTCTAGGCCGCTTAAATGCGCAATATCGCTGATAGAGATGCCAATCTTCTTGGGGTACCAAATCCATGTTAGGTACGTTTGTCTTATGTGGATTTTGCCGAAATGTAACGTAAATAAAAATATGCATTGCAGCACTAACCTCGAAGAAATCGTACAACAAAAGCCAATATGCTATGTGATCTGCTTAGCGGCCACATGACCGCTGGATAAGGCCATGGCTTATGGTCTATCGAATTACACAAGAACCTGCCTCATAATCCTCAATATATGTAGCGAGTCTGTGATCCCAAAGACGGGTGACACATAGGGGCATCCGTGGCACTTGGACAACGTGCCATTTGTCAAGACCAACGGTCAGAGATGAAGGAGCACCCGAGATAGGTGATCCCGCGTAACACCAAAGGATGGCTTTAACCCATCACGAGGTTAGATATAATCAACGGTGCAGGGGAAGTCCGGCGACCGAGGCGTGACAAGAGGATCGACGACACCACTCGCGCGATCGACCAGCCCCAACCACCCGCATTTAATGCGGCTCGGAACACGTGTCGAACGACCAACGGAGGAAACGAGGGTTGGTGCGTGATGAACTTAGGGATACGGTAAATGCGGGGTGACATAGAAGTCCGCGGACCACGCGCGAGCACAAGAAGATAAGATCTCAACGGCTCACGCGTCGGTGGACCCACCCAATTTAGCTATAAATATGTATAACCCCTCCACGAGAGAGGATCGAAACAGAGAGAGAATAGGAAGAAGTAAGTGGAGAGCTTCAATTTTAGTAGTCAATGAACACAAGATCTTGGGATGATCTTTGTAAATCATTTATCTTATAGTAAATCTCCCCGTATCCGTGGATGTAAGCCTTAGTCTTCGAACCACGTAAACCGGTCGTCTCTTTTACCTTTAGTACGGTAGTTTCATTTACATTAGATACCTCGGACTATCACCTTGGGGGATGATGATGAGATCATGACAAACTAAAAGGGTTTGGAATCTATGAATCATCATCTACCTAGGCACATTATACTCTTCTCACACCTCAATGCACGTATTCAATTCATATTAAGATTGTTTGTGATCACGCACACCATGCACGAGTTCCGTGCTCACAATTTGGCGCTAGAAACGGGGACCTTGTCCCCAAAAAGATTTATCTTTTCCCGTGACTTCACAGCCCTCAACCTCAAAAATGTTATTTAAAAAACGCAAACAGTCTGTTCTTAGACTCGTTTTTCGCACGTATTTATTTCTACGTGTTTTCTACCAACAGATCTGCGTATATGTAATCATTAAACCAACGAGATCGGGTTTTAGCGGACAGATCTGTTCTTAGACTCGTTTTTAACATATTTATGTCTATTGTGTTTTCTACCAACAGATCCGGGTTTTAATCGAATTTCAAACACAATTTCCATCAAAAGATTTGGGCTTTTTGCAAACAACGACCCATGGACTTTATCCGGTTAAAACCGCATCTGTCTATGTCTTTCATACTTTTCGCCGAACTAACGGCCCAAGTACACTCATTACCACTAGAAATCGAGCTTATGAAATCAAAGTTGAACTAACAACCAACCCGTGGACTTTTGGGTCTCGGATTACCTCCCATGTTCTTTGTGCGGTTATTGCAATGGAAAGGAACAAAGATGCCGGAAGACAAAGATAACTCCAAGAGATGCTCCAAGGACCACACCAGCAGTAACAAGGAGCGAGACAAAAAGGGCGAAGGACGCACTGGCCACGGACAATATGTGAAGGCAAGGCGGAAAGCACATGGCTCTTAGATGCGGGCACCATCGCACCGAAGCAAAAAGGCTGCGGCCGCAAGAGCGCTTGCACCAAACGAGGGGGTTTCCCAAGTGATTGCTTCCCAGTGACAGCCGCAACCGGGCCGGTCGACCCTCGGGAGGCTATAGCCGAATCAGTGATCCAGACCATCCCTACGGGATGCGCGGGACAAATGAACAAGACAAACAACTACGGGCGGGATCCGACGGAATAATCGAGCCGGACATACCATTAATGGGAGAAATCAATACCACAATCCCACGAGGACAAGCTCAACTACCTAAGGAATCCCCAATCAAGCGTCGAACCAAACGGTGCAAATATTGGCGCAAGCGGAGGAGCTAAAGAGGAATCGGCTAACGTACGCGGATGCGGTGGCCTTGTTAGCTCGGGAAAACCGGAGAACTAAGAGAGAAGATCCTCAGAAGCTCAACTAGAGAATCGGACGACGAAGCTAACTCGATGCAGACGAGGGACCGAGGGACGATCTTCGAAAACATCCCTGCAACAACTAACCAGGAGAAGAATACCCCAAAGAGATGCGCGGAACAATGCAGAAGGTCGGACCCGGACTACCGGCCAGAAATGGGACTACTACGACACGGAGGAGGCCACAACATCACAACCCACAAGAAAGACACGGTCTTCCATTCGGGGCGAGCACCTTGTTTGGCAATGGAGAACCTCCGCGCGGAGATGCTAGCGAGAGATCAATCAACTCAAGACCCGAGGCAAGGAGGTGGAAGACTAGAACAGATTATGAAGGAGGCCAACACTACCCCCCTTGCACGACGGTTAGCTACGGCTACCATTCGCCCGAAAATGTCCTGGTCCGACCTTTGAATGTTACGACGGGTCCATGGACCCCTCGGCTCATCTACGATATTACAACGGGGTAATGGCCAAAGTGGGATTACGACGAGGCTATACTATGCGAGATATTTCCCTTCAAGCCTCTGAAAGGATCCGCGTTATCTTGGTTTGATAACCTCGAGCCGGGATGCATTGATTCATATGATCACTCACCGAAAAGTTCTTGGCCACCTACATGTATAACAAAGTTGTGAACACGGGGATGGACAAGCTCTTCTCACTTGCAATTAAGTACGAGGAGTCCGTTCGAGAATACGGATAGATGGCACAAGGTATGTCGGGCCATTGGACATGTGGATCCGTGGTGAGTATTAATCTTGTTACAAATGGGGGCTTGACAGGATGAGTCCGTTATTCGTTGAAATCCACGGTACCTCCCCAACCACCGAGGGAGATTTGAGGATAATCATTGAAAAACATGCGAGGTTGGAAGAAATTCAAAAAGATAACCCCGAGCACAGGCCTGTGAACCCCACGGACAAATTCCGCGGAACTAGTAGACAGGCCCAGCCAACACCAAAAGGATCGAAAAGACGATCACAAAAGGAGCGGCAGAAAGTTTGAAGACCGGGTCTATACGAAACTCAATACCAGCTATCCGCGCGTATTAAAGGAGATCAAGGATCGCGAAGACTTAGACTGGCCCTGGTCTAAGGGAAACAACCACCGACCTCGGCGAAATCCAAAGAAGATTGCGATTTCCACTTTGCTTCTACGGACACACAACGAGAGAAATGCAAAAATCTCAAGATAGCGGTACAAAGGCGATAGATGCGGGGATCTTAAAAAATATGTGGAAAAGGCCGGAATGGAAGATAGAGCCAAACGCAACAAAACGGGTCCAACTACACGAGGGTAATCGCATATTGAACGCTATATCCTGCTCAGAAAGCAAAGAGACAACCCTAACGGCACAAATAGGGAAACGGCGAAAAGAAATTTGAAGATTACGTGAGCTTACGGTATAAATGGGAAGGAAGTGGAAGAGCACGAGGAGTGGATGAACGCCTCCTCGACTTTTGAAGCCGAGGATATTGAGTACGATATGGAAGATCACAACGATCCATTAATCCTCACATTGCCAATCGCAGGATGCAACATAAGGAAAATCCTCATCGATGGAGGAAGCTCCGTAAATGTTTTGTTTTACGATACATTCAAACGCATGGATCTTAACGATGAGCAACTCCACTTCACACTACACCATCTACGGGTTCAATGGCACGGCTCACGAAGCCCACAGGGATATTATCTTACAGGTGGATGCATGCCCCATGAAAGTCGACACTCGCTTTAGTGTGGTGAACACGCCTTCGCCCTATAATGCCATTATTGGACGAAGATGGGTCCACAAGCTCAAGGGAGTCGCAGCTACCTACCATCAATACCTTAGATTTCCCACTCCCCTAGGAATAATGGAGATAAGGGGTGATCAACCTTCTGTAAAAGAATGCCACGCGATGCAAATACAACTCAACAACGAAGAAGATGAGAAAAGGAAAACCCGCAAGGCTCGGAGCAAGGCGATATCCAAAGACAATGCCATCGACGAATATTTGGAGGAGATCTCGGAAAAAGCTTGCCTAAAGGGAACTCTGTAGGAAACACGGAGCCTCAACATCAAAGGTTAACCGGGGCGTTCCGCAAAACAAAGAATCTAAGACTACCAAATAGCAATTAAAGAAAATCCCCACCTTGGGAACCAAAGCCACTTTCACATCCTTGGAGGCGGTGAAAGAGATCAACATAGAACGGAGCGAGAATCCAAGAAAGATCAAAATAGGAACTCTAATGGACGAAGAACGCGCAGCTTTGCTAATAAAACTATTAAGGGAATACGCGGACATCTTCGCATGGAAACTATCTCGATATCTGGGAATAGACCCAAAGACGATCTGACATGAGTACAAGATTAAACACAGCACACCCCCCATGCGACAAAAGATACGAAAGGTGGCCACAAAGCATCACAAAGCGGTAGAAACGGAGCTACGAAAGCTCTTTGGAAGCCGGTTTTATAAAAGAAGTCAAATACCCCACTTGGATCTCCAACATGGTAATAGTACCAAAGAAAATGGAGGGGTCTTAATCGCATCGACTTCACCAACTGAACAAAGCATGCCCCAAGGATAGTTATCCATTACCCGACGTTGACCGAATAGTCGACGCGGTAGAAGGATATGAAGAGTTGTCGTTCATGGACGGATACTCTTGATACAACCAACTATTTTTGGCGAGAAGAAGACCAGCAACATACCGCATTTTACACACCCCATGGTCTTTATTGTTACGTAAGAATGCCTTTCGGGCTCCCGAAACGCGGGAGCAACATACCAAAGGATGGTCGATGCTATTTTCAAGCCATGGATCGGCGGGACTTTAGAGGTCTATGTCGACGATATGCTCGTAAAAACGAGATTAAGAAAGAACCACCACCGGGACACCAAGGATATCTTCGGAGCTATGAGAGAGCACAACATGAAGGTAAACCGGAAAAATGCACTTTTGGGGTGACCTCGGGAAAATTTCTTGGATACACAGTAACAAAAAGAGGCATTGAGGTAGATCCCGCAAAAATCCGAGCCATAACAAACATGCCATCTCCGAAGAACCTAAAGAGGTACAAAAAGCTCAATGGATCCTTAGCGACTCGGGAAGATTCATCTCAAGATCCTCGGATAGGTGCAAACTCTTCTTGAACATACTTGAAAAAGGGACTAAATTTGAATGGACGACGAGAATGCGAAGAAGCTTTTTTGGCATTAAACAATACCTAGTAGAAATCCCCATCCTTCAGAAACCGGACCCTGAGGAGGTTTTGGCACTCTACATTGCGGCAACAGACGATGCAGTAAGCGATGTGCTCGTCAGAACCCATACAAAGGAAGAGCAACCGATCTACTATGTCAGCAAGACCACGAATTCCGCGAACGAAACTACACGAGAATTGAACACTAATCCCTACCCGTCGTATGGTCTACTTTAAAGCTGAGGACGTACTTCTTAACGCATGACATACGTATCCCATGTCGGGCACCCTTAGAGACCATCTGTAGGACCATAATATCGCAACGTACAAGACTCGCGGGGTTAATAAACAACGATGTCGCGAGGCAGTCGCAGAGAGCTAAAATAAACGACCTTGAAGAATAACGACGGTGAGACATAAAGAAGATGTGAGATCGCGAGGTTAAAGTGTCGCGAGATTGAATAGTTGTCACCGACACTTCGCGAGGCATTCCCCGAAAATAAAGGATAGCTTAGCTGTCATCCACTATGTATTACCCTATATAAAGGGTCGAGTGAGTCTGTTGTAGGGAGAGATCTTTTTGGAATTGTTGGGCAAGTCATTAGGAGAGAGAAAGTTCAAGAGTATTTTATTTCCTAAGTGTAATCCTACTTTTCCTGTGTAAACAACTGGTGAAATTAATCAATAAACATTCTCAATTATGCAACTTTCAATGGACTAATTAACCAAAATATAGTGAGGGGTGTAGTGTGGGAAAACCTGCTACTACAAATATTGTAAAAATCTCATGGTACTCTTCCCCTCGCAGGAGAGATAAGAGACGATACTTCATATATATCTCAAAGAAGCTCCGGAACTTCGCAAAAGAATAGAGGCAAGTACGTACTTTTTCAAGCACAAGATTCTTCCTCGTTCCTTCATCAAAGAAAGACCAAAGATTATCATGAATAAATTTTTCCTTAAAAGATCGCTCTTCAAGCAATATTCAAGGAAAAAGAGGCAAGATGTAGGACCATAATATCGCAACGCATGTGACTCGCGGGGTTAATAAACAACGATGTCGCGAGGCAACATGAGAGCTAAAATAAACGACGCAAAGAATAACGACGGGTGAGACATAAAGAAGATGTGAGATCCGCGAGGGTTAAGAAGTGTCGCGAGATTGAATAGTTGTACACTGGCGACACTTCGCGAGGCATTCCCAAAATAAAGGATAGCTTAGTCGTCATCCACTATGTATTACCCTATATAAAGGGTCGAGTGAGTCTGTTGTAGGGAGAGATCTTTTTGGAATTGTTGGGCAAGTCATTAGGAGAGAGAAAGTTCAAGAGTATTTTATTTCCTAAGTGTAATCCTACTTTCCCTGTGTAAACAACTGGTGAAATTAATCAATAAACATTCTCAATTATGCAACTTTCAATGGACTAATTAACCAAAATATAGTGAGGGGTGTAGTGTGGGAAAACCTGCTACTACACCATCCTCAAAGGGGTAGGAAAGGTAGGACGTATAGCAAAATGGAGCACGTACCTCGACCAATTCAACATCCACTATGAGCTCCAACACTCCCAGAAATCGCAGGTATTAACGGACTTTCTAGCGAGACTCGCCTTTGGACAACGAAGAAGAAGTACGCATACAAGGATGGAAGGCTATGGGCGCCCCGAAAATAGAAAAACCAGAACAAATAATATTCTTGAACCGGTGAACCCACGGAAATGGGAGGTCTTTGTTGATGGCTCCAAAAATAGAGGGGCGCGGGGATAGGCATCGTCATCACCACACCCACGGGGACAGAATCGTGCACGCATTCAGATTGGAATTCGAAGGCCATACTAATAACATCGTAGAATACGAAGGAGTGATCCATGCTCTCCGCTTGATAATTGAATTAGGGATACAAGAAGTGCGGTTAACAAGCGACTCACAACCGATCATACGAGCGGATAGGCTACGAATACAATGTGTATGACGAAACACTAGGGCATACATGGCTCTAGTGCACGAGACGTTGGCCTCCCAAGTACCAAAATCAATTTCCGACATCTCAACGCAGAAAGGAGCTTAGACACGCGGATGCCCTGGCATATATATCGTCTATGCTTAAAAACGAGGATGTCAAAGCAATCAAGGTAACAAGAGTGTACGAACCATCCATCAAACTCAAGAAACATGCGCGGCTAACCAACGCAAACCTAAGGAGAAAGATATCTCTGATGAGGATGTCGGAGAATACATATTCGACGATTTCCGGCGATGACATTACGACAAGCGGAGGAAGACGACGATTATAGTCGGGGAAACGATTGGAGAGCGAGAAATCCACTCTTTCCTCAAAGAAGGGAAACTCCCCCGACACCAAACGGGCTAGGAAAGTGCGGTCCGGAAGCGAGGATGTACGAGCTAAGAGACCAAACCTTATACGAGAAAATCATTCCTCGGACCACTTCGTCGCCGCTATCCAGAAGCGAGAGGACATATTATTCTAAAAGATATACACGAGAGGAGACGCGGGAATCACAAAGGAATGAGATCCCTAGCGAGATAAGGCAAAGACACGAGGCTATGCGCCAACCATGACCTTGAGATGCGACGGGAAATGGCGAAAAGATGCGAAGAATGTCAAAGATTTGGTAAACGAATCCACGCCCCGGCTACAAAGTTGAACTCGGTTGACAGTCCATGGCCCTTTGGGAAATGGGGTATCGATATAGTAGGCCCACTCGTATCGGGACGGGAAAAGAAGATTCCTAATAGTGGCAACGGATTATTTCGGCAAGTGGGTAGAAGCAAAGGCACTGGCAAGAATTCGGGATTCGACGTCTTCACTTTTATTTTCAAAATATCATCTGCAGGTTTGGCATCCTCAACAGAGATAGTCTCCGACAACGAACAACGGCTACAAGGAAAGAATATTGACTTGGCACATTCGACACCTTCAAGATTCGAAAAAATAAATCCACCCCCATATACCCACAAAGAAATGGACAAGCGAAGCCACAAACAAAACTTTGGCACTCATTCTTAAAAACAACTAGATGAGTACAAGGGAAGATGGTGTGAACAAATGCATAACGTTTTATGGGCATATAGGACGACTCGAAGATCACCACTAGAATCCCCATTTCTACTCACCTACGGAGCGAAAAACGGTAATCCCCTGAAATTCTACTTCCAACTACAAAGACGAAGCATGGGAAAAGAATCTCACCACGGATATGATGTTGGAAAAGCTCGACGACCTCGAAGAAAGGAGAGAAGCGGCAAAAAGAATGGAAAACTACCAACGCAGTGGGCCAGAAATATAACAAAAAAGTGAAATTTAGGAATTTTGTAGAAGGGCGGTATGTGTTGAGGACCATTCCCCAATACCGGCGAGAAAAGAAGTGGGGAAAATTAGCACCAACTTGGGGAGGACCCTACATAATACACGACATCGCGAAAATGGCTCTTACTATCCCGCGCAATATGAAAGGGGAAATCCTCATGCATCCGTGGAATGCCAAATACCTCAAGCCATACTACCCATGACCAACCACCTGCGTGTGCATTTCGGAAAAGAAAATGGACTTTCTAGTCCACATGTTTCTATCTCTGACAAAGGAGTAACGCACCTTAACTTTTCAATCAATCCAAGTTTTCATTTTCAAGTATCATATCCCATTCATTACCCACGCACATTTCAATTTATTCAAAACCCACAACCTATACGAAACACATGTATATACTACTTACACAATGTACATTGAAAACCATGTCACACCTTAATAAAATATCGATGCTATTGTTACCCAGTGGATGTAGGCCTTAAGGCCAACCACGTAAATCGTTGTACAATTACTATTATTGACATTATACTTAGTAAGAGGGATATCTGCACAAAGCGTGGATCATACCCACCGCAATATATCAGGGTAATATCCGTAAAAAGCACACACACGCAATATATCGGAGCATACACATGCAATCTCTCGGGACTCCTCCGTAAGTGTCTATAAGTGTATGACCGGGAGGCGACTTCTTACGAGAATGAGATATCCGTGCAATATTACAAGCCGCGAACTTAATGGAGTACATCCTAAACGTCGGCCAGACCCCCACCGTCCGAGAGATCCTCGGCCAAGGAGTTAAACGGACGGGGTGCAAGGTCACAAGACAATTCGGGGATACCAACCTACGGAGTTGCACGAACAATACACTTTATCAAATTCAAAGATTGATATCATGGGTTACAAATACCGCGAATTTTTCATTATGTTTAATATGCAAAGATGATAGATGTAAATTCAACAAAATTCAAAATCGGATTTGAACACCAAAGTTTGATCTAATACATGGCGGTTGATTACAAGCCCAGTGGCAAAATAACAAAAATGCCAAAAAGGATAAGCAACCGAGATCAATCCCTAGCATCCTAGCTACGGTCTGCTTGAGAGTAGGAGCGTTATCCACAGGTTTATCCTTCAAATGAAGGAACACTACCACCCGAGAGGGTCCCGAAGAACTTGATGGGAGCACGAGCACGGGGCGCCGAGTATAATTCTTGGTTAGCCCATGGCTTTTCTTGAGATCCGGCTCAATCTCACCAAGAATCTTATTAATCTCTTCGACCGATTGTTTACGCCATGAAACCTATAGCTACGTTCCTCATCTCGGCTGATTTAAGGAAGAAGAAAGTTTGGTCTATCCTTTGATTAGCTTCTTTAAACATTTCCTCCCGAGACGAGGCTAGACCGCGATGATAGTTAGCTTGACCCTCCAGTTGAACTACCTTAGCCTCGAGCTTCGGCAAACTTTTCATCTGCGACTTTAAGGCGTACTTGGAGCTCTGCGGACGGTAGAAGAAGACAAAGAGTTATGACAGATGCAATACAAAGCACACTCGATGACGAAACGTATACCTTCACAATGATCAACCGCGGAATCCCTCGCTTCGCGGCATAATCATATTCATTTGATAACTTATCGTAATCTACTGCGAGAAGATTATGAGCATACGACTCGCGCTTAGGTCATTTCGAAGCATCGAGCCCGAATGACGATGTCGATTAACCTCATCATTCTTCGATTCCAACCCCTTGTTAAGACGATACATAGTCACCTCTAAGTCTCTCTCACGCTCAACTTTGACGAGCCACATCACTCGAGACGCGGATAAAGCACTACTGAGAGCACTACATTCTGCCCTAGCATCGTCTCTTTCCTTGGCAAGACGCTGCATATAGGTCCGCACATCCGAGGGATGAGAAGACCGCGCTCGCCGCAGCTCGTCTTCCATAACATTAAGTTTAATTTCTAAGGAGGAAATCTGCCCACGGGCTTGCTCAAGATTATCCGCGTCCATAAAAGAGCCCCGTTGAACAAGTGGCGGTCATGGTTATTTCGATTTTGCAAATCTACCAAGCAATGCTTTTTCTTACGCCATTCTTCGGCCATAGCGTTATGAACGTCCGCGCGGGCATTCCATTTCGCCGACTCACTCTTAAGTTTTTCAACTAACTCAGCAATGCGACCCTTTTGATGTGCCCTCTCACTCCGAAGCCACAACAATTCAGGGACTCCGCCCACTGAAGACAGTACGGCGGGAGGAGGAAGAAAGAGAAAACTCAGAACAAATAACGAGCAGGAAACTATCAAAGAAGAGGAAGCGCAGACCTGAAATAGACGAGGAGTTCTTCTCAGCAACTAACTTGGCCTTAACCAGAGCCGGCTCGAACGTGGCGAGCCTCTTCCGTACCCTGCTTGCTCCTTACGCTTTAGCGGACTCTTTAGCTCGGTTATTTCTTCATCCTTAGCGAGACCGAAGCCTCGACACTCGTAAGCGTCTCTTCGCAATGTCGAAGCTTCCCTTCTAGCTTGAGAGATTTAGCCTTGAAGAGCCGGTAAAGATGGTGGTTACAATACTCACTTCTCATCATCTATCAGCAAAACAAGGGAAATTAGCTCACATCATAGTTGAACGAAATCAGGGATAAAAAGAACAGGACAAACCTCCAATAACCGTTGTTGGGGGTAACTGTACTGATACCCATCAGCAATAGCCATCATGTCAGCAACGGTGGGGGGAGGATCCACCACAAGGTCAAGCCCGCTGGCTACGAGATTCTTTCCCCACCCTCGATCTACCGCCTCCTCGGGGTTAACTCCATGTGCCTACGAGTAAAAGCATCGAACTCTTTTCCCCTTCAATCACGGGGGCGGGATGAGGTACAACCGACAAGTTTTTCTTTCGCACCACGCCAAAACGGATCATCGCCATCCGCGGCTAAGGATCGCGAGAAATCATCTAAAGGAGAGTCCGAGGTATTCCCACCATGAGAAGCACCAACATTACTTTGCACCAAAGCCCCACCAACAAAACCCTCGGAAGGCACTACCAAAACCCCGAAGATCGGACCAGGGATGGGTCACCAACGCAGACTATCTTTGAGAACACTCCGGTCATCATCACCGGAGGCAGTGAAGTCCAAAACAAGCCCCATAACTTGTGGACATGTCAAGTGATGGTCCCCAGATAAAACCTTACCAAAGGAGAACTCACAACAAGCATCCCCATCCTTGTCACTACCACCAAGAACAATTCCCTTACCTTTGTCTATAACATCCCCACTGGACTTAATAGCCCCCCCGGCCTGATCTCCACCACCACCAATAGACGAGTTGCCACCACCAATATCACCAGCGTCCGAACCACCTTCACCACCACCAGTGGTAGTGGCCGGATCACCATGACCACCGCCGGTGGCCGGATCACCTTGACCACCGCCAGTGGCCGGATCACCTTGACCACCACCAGTGGCCGGATCACCTTGACCACCACCAGTGGCCGGATCACCTTGACCACCACCAGTGGCTGGATCACCTTGACCACCACCAGTGGCCGGATCACCTTGACCACCACCAGTGGCCGAATCATCACCTTCACCACCACCAGCGGCCGGATCACCTTGACCGCCACCAGTGACCGGATCACCACCTCCACCACCAATGGCCTGATCACCATCACCTTCTTGAACAGGCGGAGAAGTCTCAATTCGCTCTTCCCTATCGGAAAAGTCCTCATCACCACCCACGGGACTATTCACATCCTCGAAGTGTGAGGAACCCTCGGTGGGAGAATTCGATGATTGCTTGGGATTAATCTTCTTATTTCTACGTACCTACAACACGTAATGATAAAAGAGCCATTGGCATCACCTTTCCTTGGCATAATCAACATTATTTAAGAAAACGTAGGGGCATACATACGTAGAAAACAAACAACACACCTTAACAACGTCAGTATCCCGCGGAAGAAGGTTAGCATCAGGGATATCTTCGTCTTCACAACGTCATCAACATCGCGACTATAAGCAAAGTCCATACCGGCAAAACTCATCCGCCGGGGCGAATGAGCGTAACGAGTGGGAGAAGCTTCGCGAGGAAGACTGTCAACAGTAGGCTGCCAACCATGGGGGCCAGGGACCCAACCATAGGCCCACGGACCAACGACCTCAAGAACAGTGGCAGACCACTCATAGTCATGATCGCGTTTGATTCTTTCCTCAGCAGGAATAGGAAAACCTTCGGCACCAGGAACCCTCGCCATCTTGGAATCACTTACCTCGCTCAAAAGGCGAACTTCCCCCTTAACAGGAGCAATGTTCCGCAGACTCACACACCACGGCTTACTAGTATTCTGTTAACATAATCTCCAAAGGATTTATTGAAATTTTCCGGGTATACCACCCTTGCTCTTTTTCCAATTTAGGAGCATAGCAAGTCATCATTGTTCGCCCCTTGCTACGAAGATAGCATTCTCGGAGATGGCGAAGATAGTTTCTGTCAAAAAATTGCACCCTCGATTATGACTTTTCTTGGCGTGATCGCGGCTAGACAAAACCCGATAGTAGAAATCATCACCTAGGCTTTATACAAAGGCAACATCAAACCAGCCTCGAAAGCACCAACGGTCGTCGGCAAATGAAAGGCATCATGCGATAATTGTTAACCATCTCATAAGTGATATCTTTGTCGGAGGCATAAAAACGCACTTGAAAGTACCTTGAAGACCGTGTTTTAACTTGAAGGCCTCAAGATCAATGTGCACAAAGTAAACTTCTTATTACCCAAAGGTAAAGGACGAAAAATAGCAATGAGAATCATCCTCAAGAGCATCTCCCGTAGTATCCTCCACAGACCCCACCTGCCTTCCTCTTAGGAGGAATTACATCCCCGAGGACTCTATCTCCGCAGCCTTTCTCTTGAAGAAAGAGTTTTAGTTGACTTACTTGAACTAGGCACGGGTGGATTAGTCCGCGGTGGAGGCTTCGTGTGGAGAGGTTGCACATCCAAAGGCTCATTGCGCGGATTTTGCTGCTTCTTAGGAGACCCACCTCTAGGGTGATTCACGGCATATCTAGATCCCTGCGGAGGATCACCCTTTTAAGCGAAGGCCTCTGACCAGAGGATGAGGATGTTCGTCCATCCCGAAGATTACCCTGGGTAAGTGGAGGCGAAGTTCCACCCCTTACATTGGGATCACTCCGGGGAGATCGATGAGGACTTGACGGGGGGTTTGGTAAGGAACCCGCGGATGATCGGACATGTCTACGAGCACAAACACGAATAGGAATTCAAATCAGAGGCAGGGAAGATCAAAAATCAAGAAAATCTCAAGAACAGCAGTACAAAAGAAGAAAACCCTAGATTTCATCTAACAGTCGCTTAAACTCTCAGACTATTATCCAAACTCAAAAGAAGAAATAAAATCAAAGCATGGCCAATGAAACACCCGACTCAGTAGCGTCGACTCTCAAAACCCAGGGTATATTTAAATTTAAACTCATCATCAACGCATCACCAGAAGATCAGAAACTCGACAGGCTTAGGCATGGTGATTAAACGGAATAAAAGATCATACACGAACCACGAAGAATAAATCAACGAAAGAAGAACGAAGGTCGCAACAATAGCGACCACAGTAGCAGCAACGGCGGCGACCACAGTAGCAGCAACCACAACGACCACAGTAGCAGCAACAGCAGCAGCAATGGTGTCAGAGGAAGTTAAGAAGATGAAGACAAGAACAGAGAATAAAACAGAGAATGTGAATTAAAGTCACATTCTCTCACTCTTCTCTTTTTTATATATAGAACCAGAAGAAACCGTCCACTACCCAAAGGGCAGTTATGGCCGGACATGGGAAACGTGCACAATAAATGCAGGTAGTACCTTTTTAGGAGAAGTTATGAGGGAGATAAAAACGTACCACACGGTTCTTCTTCCAACAAAGGCCAAACACCCAGTCGCAAGAAGAGGGGCAAATTGTAAGTACACTTATTTATCTCCATTGCCACGTGTACTAGCATAGTCCACGTGGAGGCCATTTCTCAAAGAAGGGTGACACATAGGGGCATCCGTGGCACTTGGACAACGTGCCATTTGTCAAGACCAACGGTCAGAGATGAAGGAGCACCCGAGATAGGTGATCCCGCGTAACACCAAAGGATGGCTTTAACCCATCACGAGGTTAGATATAATCAACGGTCGGGGAAGTCCGACTGACACGAGACGTGACAAGAGGATCGACACCACTGGCGCGGACCGGGACCGGCTCCAACCACCCGCATTTAATGTGGCTCGGAGAACACGTGTCGAACGACCAACGGAGGAAACGAGGGTTGGTCAGCGTGATGAACTGGGATACAGTAGAAGCCGCGGAGTGACATAGAAGTCCGCGGACCACGCACAGAGCACAAGAAGATAAGATCTCAACAGCTCACTGTCAGTGGACCCACCCAATTTAGCTATAAATATGTATAACCCCTCCACTGAGAGGAGGATCGAGAACAGGAGAGAGAATAGGAAGAAGTAAGTGAGAGCTTCAATTTTAGTAGTCAATGAACACAAGATCTTGGGATGATCTTTGTAACCGTTTATCTTATAGTAAATCTCCTCAGATCCGTGGATGTAAGCCTTAGTGCTGAACCACGTAAACCGTCGTCTCTTTTACCTTTAGTACTGGTAGTTTCATTTACATTCCGATATCTCAGACCTATCACCTTGGGGGATGATGATGAGATCATGACAAACTAAAAGGGTTTGGAATCTATGAATCATCATCTACCTAGGCACATTATACTCTTCTCACACCTCAATGCACGTATTCAATTCATATTAAGATTGTTTGTGATCACGCACACCATGCACGAGTTCCGTGCTC
>JAJJWW010002613.1:0-200156 GCA_023531295.1 Papaver armeniacum | reverse complement strand
ATAGGAGACAGAATTTGTTTTAGGGTAAACAATTAGTCATAAATGGACTTGGGAACCTAAAATTTTAAAACTGCCGGCCCTTATGATGAACCCGCAATCAAGGATACTATTACTAATTGGGACATAAATTACCATTTTCAACTACTAGCTTCTGTTAAGGGATGTTTTTTTAGAGTGGAAAGACCAAACTACTCTTTTATAAAATAAAAACTAAATAAAAACTAAATCAAACCTAAATATTTTCACTTTCTTTTAAATTCTAAATATTCCCCACTCCCCTTTAAATTCTCTTCGCCTTCTATGTCGCCTTCTCACTTTGAATACTTTTTTTTTATATATATATTCGGAAGTGATGAAGACCATGCCGCAAATGATTTTTTTTTACATCGCCGATATTTTATTAGTGATGCCAGAATTAATGAAGACCATGCCGGAACCGATGAAGACCATGCCGAAAAATGGTGTCGGCATGCTCGATAAATAACTTACAATGCTGGCATTGTAAGTTGGGAGTACCCATTTTTTGACATTGATTTTGTCGGCATTTTGTAAGTTGGGAGTACTCATTTTTTTAACTAAATTCTTATTATCTCAAATATTTTCCTTATGCTCTCACCAACTGAAGTGATTATGATTTATGCTAATCATTATCAATCTTTTTTTTTTTTTTTTTTTTTTTTTTTGAAACTGAAAGAAGAAGATATATTGAAAGTTTAACAGGTTACATGATGTACTTCCTCCTCTAGTTGAACAGTAATTATACTGGGGGATTCAATAACCAAACCTTGTTAAGCCTATTAACCCTTGCTAACTTAGACAATACATCTGCTATTTTGTTTTTTTCCTTTGGCACATAAACACATTGCCAGGAGATAAAGAAATTAAGTAAATTTTTAACGTCTCTAAGTAAATTATGAATTCTCCAAATACAATTATTTTGATCATTATTAACTAACCTCTACAACCAACCGTGAGTCAATTCAAAGCGTACTTTCTCCAAATTCCTCTCCTTTTCCCATGAGATCGCTCCCACAAGCTCCTACATTCCGCATGCTCTGGACTTGAAACCGCAGCTAGATAGATACATTTTGATCATTTATGGGTGCCTGCAAAATCACGAGTAATTAGTCCAACTCCGCCCTTGTTATTCAAATATGAACCATCAGAATTAATAGTAAGAAAACCTCTAGGAGGAAGTAACCAATGCACATTAGTTCTAATTTGTCTAGAAGAGATGACTGGTTGTTTGTTAGACAATTCAGCAAACTCAGAGATGTATTTTCTACATCTTTGTATAATAATTTCTGGTGTAGTAGAAATCCCTTTGAAAACTTTGTCACATCTCTGCATCCAAATGCACCATGCTGTAATAGCTATTCTGCAAATAACTCCTTCATCCATATGACCATCATGCATACTTGTAAAATGAGAGCAGATCCAGTCCTTGAGAGTAGTGTGAGGTTGAATGTGAAGACCCATTACTTCAAACCAAACCAATTTTACCAGAGGGCATTCTAAAATACAATGAGAAGCAGTTTCATATTCTTGATTGCAGAAAGTACAGGTGAAATCCCCATCTTGAATACCATGAAACAATTTGTCTTTTGTGGGAAGCACATCTCTCACTCACTTCCATAGGAACTGCTGTATTCTAGGAAGAAGGGGTAACTTCCATAACTTTTCATTCCTGCATCCACTGCCTGAGTTACATTTTTCTAGAAAGAACATCTTCATATATGCAGATTTAACTAAGAATAATCCATTCTTTTCCAAAATCCAAACCATCTTATCTTCATAGTGTGGATAAATGGGAATGCTGAGAATTAATCTAGCTGTTTGATCTTCAAATAGAGAGAAGACCAAATGGTTATTCCAAGAATTTAAATCAGGAGCAAAAACTTGATAGACAAACTTATACTGAGAATGATTGTTTGAACCACTTCTGGGAATTGGAGGATCTTGTAAACCCTGAACCCACTTGTATTTCCAGAATAAAACGCTTTGCCCATTGCCCAAAGACCAGAAACTATACTTATGAATGAATTCCACTTCAGAACTAATACTAGTCCAAGACCATGTAGAATTAGTATTCTTCTTCATGTCAAGTATCTGACCATTAGGAAAATACTTTGGTTTCAGAGATTTTGCACAGATTGATGTTTGGTCAGTGCATATTCTCCAAGTAGACTTAGCTAAAAGAGCTCTATTAAAAAGATGTAGATCCCTAAATCCCAACCCTCCTTCCTCCTTGGGAGTATTCACACTTTTCGATGTAATGAGTTGTCTCCCTTTATTTGTTTTCTTCTTCCTCCAGAATTTTTGTTGAGTGGAATTCAGTTGCTTGATGGTTGAGTCAGGGAGATTGAAACTTAACATATGATGCATAGGAATTGCATTAGTAACATTTCTAACCATAACTGACCTTGCTGCTTCAGACATATTGGTGGGTCTCCATCTTGTAAGCCTAGCTTCCATTTTAGAATTAAGAATAGAAAAGGGAATTTTCTTATTTCTACCAATGAAGAAAGGCAGACCTAGGTATTTTTCCTCATTAAGGTCTAACTGTTTTACCTGAAGAATACTGCTTATAGTCTGACAATAAGAAGAACTCATGTTCTTACTGAAATAAACAGCAGACTTGTTAAAGTTTATAAGCTGACCAGAGCAAGAGCTGAATTCCTCTATGACTTGGAGTAGTTTTCTTGTTTGATCCAGATTGGCTTTACAAAATAGAAGACAATCATCTGCAAACAAAAGATGGTTAATCTTTGGGGCAGACCTGGAGATTTTCATACCTGTCAGCTGTTTTGTAGTTTCATAGTGATTTAAGTTCCTTGAAAAAGCTTCCATTGCTAGAATGAAAAGATAAGGAGAAAGGGGATCTCCTTGTCTTATACCTCTGGTAGGTTTAAAGGAAGTTGATGGAGAGCCATTAATCATAATTTCTATCTGTGTGGTTGAAATGCACTGAAGTATAAGTTGACAGAACTTTTCAGATAACCCAAACTTCTTGAGAACTTCTATCAAGAACACCCATTCCAGCCTGTCAAAGGCTTTTGACATATCCATCTTTAGAGCTAAATGGTCAGTTCTAGCTTTCTTTTTCTTCATAGCTTGAACTAACTCTTGAACCAAACAAATATTCTCAGAAATTAATCTGCCAGGGACATAGGCTGACTGTATTGGAGATATAATATTCACCATGTGCTTTCTAAGTCTTAAAGCAATGATTTTAGATATCAGCTTGTACATTGTATTGCATAAAGCAATAGGTCTAAAATCTTCTGGTTTTTGAGGAGAGTTTGTTTTAGGAATTAATGTAACTCTTGTACAGTTTAGCTTCTTCAAAAGGAAACCAGAATGAAAAAAATGCTTGTACCATCTTACAAACATCTTCTTTAACCACTGACCATTGAGATTGGTAAAACCTAGGAGGGAAACCATCAAGACCTGGAGAGGTCCAAGGTTCCATTGACATGAGTGCATTATGAATTTCTTTTTCATTTGTTATGGCCACTAATTCATCATTGTCTTGCTGAGAGATACATGAAGGAATATGTTGAAGAAAATGAAAACTATCTTCTGGTCTTCCTGAAGTACTTATAGTCTTGAAATAATCAATATCAATCTAATCTTTTAACTTAGCTAATTATAATTAATCACTAAACATGATTAGTAAGGGGTAGATTAGGAATTAATTAAAATACATGGATAAGGGGTGGCTCTGATTTACTATTTAAATCCTGTTTTTGTCTTTTTCTTATATCCCTAGTTAGAAAAATTATCCCCCAATTGTGCGTTCCTTATCATGGGCTAAGCATAAAGCTCTTCCGAAATACTCCCTCTGTTTCAAAAAGAATAACCTGGTTTCATGTACAAATTACACATGAAATAAACTTATTAATTTGATACGAAGATAGTAGTCATTTTAATTGTTTTCAAATTATTTGATCACTCCATTAATTTAAAATGGACTTAAAATAACATAATGTTTCATGGTTATTTTAAAGGGTTATCAAATTTTATGGGATTACAAATTTAGTGGATTAAAAGGTTTTGTTTTATATAAACTTGGTAACTTTCTTAGGCCTATTCCTATGCACATGCCAAAACATGATATATTTGGCATATATGCACCCACTATGGGTATGCCAAACTGCCAAACTCATATGCCAATATGTTTTTCCTGGCATATAGGCATACACGACAGAGTTTCCAGCGAGTGATAGAGTCTCGGTCGCTCGATGGTCAACAAATCGCCGATGGTCTTGAAATCGCCAAATAGTCAAGTCAAGCCGCTCGCTACTATGATAATCGCTCATCAGATCTCATCTAATGGCTACCATTTCCCCCCTATAAATACTTGTTTTCTACCAATTCCAACCCAACTTCAAATTCATTTCACCATGCCTAGTGCTCGCATAACCGAAGTGGATTTTACTCCAGAGGAAGATGTTTCTATAATTCGATGTTGGGTTTTAGTTGCAAGCGATAGAGATTTCACTTTAGAGACTTTTAACTTATGGGACACTGTGTTTCAAAGGTTTACGGCGTTAAGTCATGTAAATCCAACAAGAACAAATGAGGGTCTTCAAAATCGTTATTGTTTCATCAATGAAAATGTTAGAAAATATCGACAAATTATGTGGTTGATAAAAGGGAATAATCCTGGGTTATCAAATAAAGAAATAAAAATTAGAGCTCGTACCAAATTCGCCGAAGACAGTGGAAGATGGTTTAGTCATGACGAATGTTATGAACTCTACAATATTCATGTGCAGGGATTCAAATTATAAGTATCGTGTTATGCAATCAAGGTTAATTTTTAATGAAATGTAAAACTGGTTTCAATCTGAATATTAATTTAAAAGATAGTTTCCATTAATTATTAATCTAAAAGATAGTTTTCATTAATTTAAAAAAACAAAATTACATTTCACATTTCACATTTCAACTAAAAGATTACATTTAAACTACTCATTTCCTTGTCCATTTCCTCCTCGACCAAAGATCCAATTGCCTCGCATTTTCTCGGATCCGTAGTTGTTCAAAAAATTAGTTATGGTGCCGATTTGAGACTCACTTGGTGCTTGAGTCTCATCAATCACCATAACCTTGATAAGCAATGGGATGAGGGTATGGGAAACTCGATACAAATCTTGAAATACATGTGGTTGATATTATTGCTGGAATGGTTGAAATGCTGATGAGGTAGAGGCAATTGGGGTATAGATATTTGTTTGCCTAACTACTTCCATGTTCACACCACCACCTGGAGTCATTATGTCAGTTTTCAAATGACTAAACATACGTTTAGGAGTTGTATCCAAGCCAATGTTTTTTTCACCACCACGTACTCCTTGACTATATAACACCGTGTTTGGGGTTGAACTTTCTGGTACCTCCTCCGCAGGACGACGTCTCAATCTT
Organism: Papaver armeniacum; assembly: GCA_023531295.1. Lineage (NCBI taxonomy): Eukaryota > Viridiplantae > Streptophyta > Magnoliopsida > Ranunculales > Papaveraceae > Papaver > Papaver armeniacum. The sequence goes on along the minus strand of JAJJWW010002613.1, from coordinate 194,726 downwards.
CTTTTACTTCTTTCACGACTTTGCTGACTTCCACCTGGACTCATTCCTCTACCATCTCCTATAACTCTGGGACTCAAATGAGTCATTCCTCTACCAGCTCCTGTAACACCGGGACTCATTCCCCTACTACTACCTGAACCATCATTACCTTCAAGTCCTTGACTCTTCTAAAAAAAAATGATTTCCCTCAATTTTTGCATCTCATCCAAGTGCATATTCTGAAATCCCTGAAATAGAGCCTCAAAATCTTTCAACCGGTCTCGATCTCGCAACTCGTAGTATTGACCCGAAGTATGGATAAGTCCTAGGTAGGTGCACTAGAAATAATTGGATAAGTAACAATCTCGCCAGATGTGCTGGATATAGTCTTTACTTCCCAAGAAAATTGTGGCATGTTTGTGATAGGTGTTGTAAAACACCGTAATATCTATCTATTGTTTATGCTTTCTTTGCGAATTTTCTTGTAAATTATGTATCTTATGTTTGCTTTTGAGTAGATTAGGTATCTCCGAGTCATTGGAGAGAAAAGAAGTAGAACTTTCTCAAATGTTGGATTTATTTTTCATCATGGGGACGAGAGCGAAAAGGCGAAGCTATCGCGGGAAAGAACGAGGCCATTCCTTTCCGTATGAGAAGGTTACGAGCAAAATCAACGGATTAAGCTTGTCGGTTCCCAAGGAGTGACAGAAAAAAGTAGTTGGTGGCTCAGATCATGTGTTGGGCGCCTATAGGAATAACGACTATTACCTAGCCCTGGAATTCGAGAGAAGTTATTTCTTCTCATTATTGTCGACACATGAATATCACGAAAAAATAGAGAGTAAATGATGGAAGCAGTGAACACGATGGGAATTAGATCGAGAAATTCACAAAGTGGGAGAAAAAGTTGATGGTAGATCGATGAAGAGGCTGCTGTGAGAGTTCAATGGAGAGGGAGATGGCGAATCGTGTAATTGCCTCTGTAGATGCTCAAATGAAGATCGGCTGAAGAAATTGAGAAGAAATTTGATTTTATTTTTGAACTGATGAAGAACAGATGGGAAATCTGAGATTTCAGTCAAGAGAAATTAGGGTTTTGCTAAATACGATCGATTGAAGAATCTGATGATTGTCATGGGTTTGGCTCGGATCAATGGATATTTGTATGGCTGAGATGAATCTGAGGTTATGTGGTTATGAATTTAGAAGAACACAGATCGTGGTTAAGAAATGGTGGGGCAATTGAGTCCGAGGAGAGCCTCGAAATGGAATTGGTCTCAGTTATGATACCGTGAAACCAATAAATGAGAAAATGGAGTTGATGTTTGAATGGTTAGGAGATTGATCGAGTCTTGGTATGGGTTCCAGTTGAATTCGAGAGATGATGATTGTTCGTAATGAATTTGAGGCATTGCAGAGCAGCACTGCAATTGCAAGCCCCGATGTGCGGCAGTGTTGTTGCTTATGAAGAGCTGTGTTGATGGGATCTCGAGGTCGAATGGCCGGGGATGCTGCAATTGGCTAAGCAAGGAACTTAAGGTCATGTACTTTTACGTGTTCAGCAGAGCTGGTGTTGCTCTCAAGTAGTAGGTCGGAAAAGATCGGGCATGAATCCAATGGTTATGTGCAAGAGTGAGTTGAGCATCTTAAGTCGAAGCGATCGAAGCTGGTGTCGAGTTGCAGTTGGTGGTGATGACAGGCAGAGTGGACAGAAATGGGGGTTGTTTTGAGTTCATGAAGTAGGTGGTAACTGTTATGATGTTCTCATGAAAGTTGAGAATTGCAGTTGCAGCGTAGATAGAGGAGATGATATGGAGTCACAACTGGTGGTAAGATGGGTTGTGTTGCTTGCAGTTTTAACAAAAGAATGGCTTGACAATGAATTTCAGGTGAAGCTGTGAATTGAACTTGGATTAGCCTGGCGTGTATTGCAGGCTAAGCTTAAGATGCAGGAAAGGGTTCAGGTGATGGCATTGATTGCAGGTGACTTTGAACTCAAATAGAACAATGATGGTCACCTCCAAGGTTGGTGGTAATTTTGTGGTTGTATAAGGGTCTTGCAGAGGATGAGATGATTCCAGGGTTGTTTGAGCTCAAGGAAAATGTTATTGTGGTACAGTTATGGAAGGTACTGAACTGCAATCTGCAGATGCAGTCCAAAATGGCTGTGCTGGTGGTGTTGGTTGGCTTGACATGGTTGAAATGGTGGTGCCAGAATGGAACTAATGCTGGTAAAGATGCATTGGTGGAGATTCAAGCAGCTGTGGGAGAATAGACCTGGTAACTGGTGGTATTGGCTATAGTTGCTGCCATTGAGGTGAATTGGCGGGAAGTGATTGAATAAGTGGAATGGTTGATGTCATGCAATGTTGTTAACATTGCGGTCTGAAGACCCAGATGGAACTGGTGGTGTGATATGGAGAGTGGTGGACTGAAATGAGAAATGATGCAGCTGGAACTGGAAGTGAGTTTGGGTGATTAGATTGAGAAGAGAATGGAGCCGAAATTGCAAACAGTGGATGAGACTCAAATGCAGCTCGGTGATGCTTGTGAAGCACCATGATTGTGCAACAACAAGTTAAGCCTTGCAACGGCTCGAGGACGTAAGCTGTTTAAACAAGTCGAGATATGTGACTCGGTTTAACTCATCTCGATCGGTTCCAAATGACTCACCGATGATCGACTCATACTCGACTCGGTGCTTGACCGAGTTGACCCAACCGAGTTGGATCGTTGGACCTGAGTTGACTCGCTGACCAAGTGATCGGGTGGACTTTGCCGGTCACTCGAGACGTTTTCCGATGATTTTTCCAAGAAAGTTCCCCACACTACTGTATTTCCCACGACCACTTTTGGGGCATATTTTCTACATGGGTTTCTCTCTCTTATGGGCTTGGTGGATTTTCATCTAATGGACTTTGAAGACTAGACCTAATTTTAGAAGTTGGAGAAAAGCTATAAAAGGGAAAGTCTTCTACAACTATATCATATCTTATTCTTGGAGTTTTGTAGGAGAAGGCGACTAGGGTTTGCTTCCAATTGTTTTTCATCTTCATTATTTTATTATTGAATATTGATTATGATGAACTCCATAGCTATGAGTAGCTAAACATATTATTGGTTATGGGATAAAAGTTGATTTCTCAACATGTTTTTGAATCTATGAATTAGTTTTGTCTCGGTAATTTATTGTTTGTGATTCACAATTAATAGTGTTATAAGATTTGAATACTAGTTAGGTTGAGTCCTAATCAATCCGATTTGCATTCATCTCTAGAGCTATATTAGGGTTTTCAATACGAAAAGTTGTTTATCCCCGATTCTAAGTAGCATAATTGTGGGTAGTTCTTGTAGTGATATATCCTACTAGTCACAAGTGAATCATAACTTTTGTTAAAACGTTTAGTGCTTTTACACATTCGTTTGCATTGATTAGTCTTATTCCATATAACTTATTGCTTTTAGTGAGTTAAATCTAATTGTTCTTTTACACTTTAGGTTGCTTTATAGGAAGAATTCACATATGCATCTTTTAATGTGGTTGTGATGAAATCGAGGAATTAACGTGTTATACTTGCGATCAAGGTATCCTAGGACTATTAGTAGATGAGAGATTAAAATACCAATTCTAATCATTGATGAAAATACATGTTTGTGAATGATACTATCCCGTGACCAATATCTTCTCCTTATTGATTATTCCAACTATTTGCTTTGCTCTATTTTGTTTTTACTTTAGTATTTCGCTTAAAACAACAAACATCCCCCCTTGGTTACCTTAGAAACTGAAAATTGCATAACAACAATTGCCTCTCTGTGGATACGAACTCTTCATTACCTTGTGCTTCATTTAAATTTAGTGAGTAAGAAAGTGAAATTATTTTTGATGCTTACGACCGCGATCAGTTTGACGATGAACTTTGAGAAGGATATGCAAATGCGTCACCCGTCTCTGGTGGAGGTTGGGAAGGAAGAAATTCATTGTCAAGTGGCAACCTACCTAAAGCTGGGATATCTATACGACCCAAACTTTGCGGTTGCATAGCAATATTTGGCTTGAAAATAGTGTTATACCAAGATAGGTACTCATTTCTATCCATCGGCTCCTGGATCAATTCACTAGCTTCTTTCCAATGATGACCTTCCCTTATCAATTTGAAGTAATCGTCTGTTGAAACATCTGAAATGGGATAAGGGTTGACATCTATCACTGATCTTCCTTGCAACAGAAGAAGATGTCTTTCACCATAATACCAAACACCCTTCTCAGAAATAGGGCTGTATAACACCATCCTTGTAAGGCTTAACTGTACCATTCTATGACCCAGTTCTTCTTGGAACTCAGGTAGTGCTTCATATGGCTGGGAGACAAGGTTATGGCTTGTTCTACTCAACTGCTGAATCTTATGAACAATAGCAAAGATGTTGACCATCTTTAATCTCAGTGCGCTTCCCAATTCTCGGAATCATAGTTCCATATTATCGGAAATACATTGGTATGATTCTTAATACAAGGTTCCGAAACACGGAAATATGTATACCACCAATACTGAAAATAATAAAATTCAGTGATTTAAGATTTTTCTTAGTTTTCGTAGTAGTAACTAAGATTCGTTCTCTCAGACTTGCGAAGATTAAATTTAAAGGTTTAACGAAAATAATAAACAAAAGGTGAGAGTGACTGGTCCTAGGATTCCACCGAATTCATATCAATAGGTTCAATTTATTTATTCTCAACGATTAAAGCTCAATAAATAAAACAACAAGGACTCTTATTTTTGCCAAGGTAGATTCTCCAAACATTAGTTATAAATCGTAAGCATGGGCCATCAAACATCTAAGCAAGCATGACCCATCTAATAAAATGATAACTAATTTTTTTCAAATCATAATTCTATTTTAATTAGTGCAAAAGTCAAATAAAGAATTAAATAAAATTACCCACGTATGAAATTCGGCTTCCTCCGTCGACCCTGGGTTAGTAGGGGCTTAGCTACTCATGATGTAGACACACTCAAAATTCATTTTTATTGCCCAAATGGTGTTTACAAAGAAGAGAAAATGAGAAAATCAAATTAAATCGGGAATTCGCAACGTTTATAACCGTTGCAAACCCACTATTACAAAGAATAACGATGTTGAACCTGCCGCATGATGTGATCTTATCTCTACGCACAAACGATCGTATTTTTTACGCATCACCCTTGCAAGTCTGTTCTTCGTGTTCTTCACTATTTCTCTCGTCGCTGCTGCAGATTTCTCTGCAGCAATTCTATCGACTCTGTAGCCTCCCCAATCACTCGATACCCTTCTCTGATACACCAGAAACATATTTATACTCAACAGGGACACGAATAACTCATCATTACTCCATATAATCTCTCCATAACTCTAAGTAAAGGAAAATAATCTCGGATATTTTCTTTCCAATCTTGCATGCGTTTGTGCCTGCAGCTGTCAAGAATCATTCAATCACGCATTAGCAAGTTTTCTACACGTCTCAGATTGCATCGAACACGCTGTAAACACACGCCAATCCTACACAAAATATCCCGAGAATAAACAATACTCTGTTTTACTCAAATACATTTCTCCAACCCAATTTCTTCGAATTTGATGTAGTTACCGGTCTTGTTTAGCTGAAACAGGCCCAATCCAATCTATTGTAGCACTTGAATCTTCTTAGAAATCCTCCGAATCCAAAACAGGGATAAACGGGTTTTAAAAGTCATGCTTTACCTTGTTTTTCTTCCACACGATTTTCTAGCCAAACCCCGTTGATTCCGATGATCATACCACGCCCGTTAAGCCACATAAACTCATCACAGAGTTTCACTTTGTTGAGTCTCTATAACCCGATCAAAAATCGAACCCTAAATTTTCCGTGTCTTTGCAACATTTTCCCGCCAAAAAAATAATTCAAACGGAGAGGAAGATGGTTGCCCCTTAACCCGATCCCGTATGCGAATAGCAATTAGGGTGCCCCTTAGTAAATGGGTGCCCCTTATCCAAAAGTGAGAGTCCGAATAACATGTGTCCTCCGGGTACAAAAACCACTTTTCGAGCAACTTTCTCCAAAAGAGCTTATTTCACAAAAACACCTACAAATAAGTTTATTAGTGATAAAATGAGTCACAGCTAATGTATTTATGGGTGAAGATGCGGCACTTTCGTGCTCATCAAATTCCCCCACACTTACATTTTGCTAGTCCTCGAGCAAAACAGAAGATTGACCCGCTACACAGCTGGTCATATAATAAGAGAGATTTAGACCCGCTACACAGCTGGTCATGACAAATGCCATATACACAAGACACACAATTTTTTTTTTAGACCTGCTACACAGCTGGTCATAATATATAAGGAAAAACAAAAGACCCGCTACACAGCTGGTCATAACCCAAAAAACCATACTAATTTTTTTTTTTTTACACCCGCTACACAGCTGGTCATAATATTTATATTTTTATTATCTTTTTAGACCCGCTCAAGAGCCGGTCACAATACGCAAGTGTTTATGGGTGAAAATCGTTTAGCTGATTTCGGTAATTTCCTTGGTGAGTGAGAAACCGATTCAAACCCTAAACAAATGTGTTGCACGTGAGCACTTTATAGATTCGAGAGATCAATCCGTACAAGTCCGGCCTAAACCAAGAAATGGCCGTTCCGGACTTGCTTTTCGGTCACAAAGTGGAGGAGAAGGGTTGATTTGGGGAGGGAAGCAAAGAAAGGTGTTGAGACCGAGAATAGTGCAGGAGAGTAGTATCTCGACTTGTATCGTAAAGTGGAAGCTTGAAGCTTGCAAGAGATGAAAGCTTTTGGGAGAGCTTGCAAAGTTGCCTTTTAGAGTGTAGTATTTTTCTCCCGACCGAGACTTGTTGTCCGGTGGAAATAGGTAAGACCTATTTATACAAGTCGAGATTGAAACGTACCCTCGCCTCATGAAAGAAGATAGTAAAGGGTGAAATAATGGGAGGAGGTGGTAACCGCATGGCGTTAATGGGTGAAAACGTTTTCACCATTATTTCCTCTTTTTATTTGACCGTTTTATTCCTTTTCACGCTTTCTTAATGTGAGCGTAGTGTACGCGCATGATGTGACCGCCAAACCAAAACCCTAGAAAGCATCCCCGGTTTGTGTTGACGTCTCGAGTGTTGGTTGCATCTTGAGTGCAAGTGGTGCCGCTGTAGGCGCATGTGGCATGTGCCAATGGCATGTGCGGAATGCCTTTGTTGCGAGTTGCACCTCGAGCGCAAGTGGCAATGCCGGAGATGCTAGTGGCGTGTGTGGCATGTGCCAATGGCGTGTGTGGAACGCCTTGGTGGTAGGTTGCACGGTTTGCAAGTTAGGCTACCGGCGTGTGTGTTTGGCATGTGCCAATGGCATGCGTGGCCGTTAGGGCCGTGGCCTTGGTGGCGGGTTGCACGGTTTGCAAGTTAGGCTACCAAAGGCGTGTGTGTTTGGCATGTGCCAATGGCACGTGGCCATGTTGACCTAGTTGCAAGTCTTGCAAGCCTAGGGCGCTATATTTGGCGCGTGTTAATGGCATAGCGACTTGAAATATGGCTTGCGATACGTGTTGGCATGTGCCAATGGCACGTACGGCCATGTTGACCTAGTTGCAAGTCTTGCAAGCCTAGGGAGTTATATTTGGCGCGTGCTAATGGCATAGCGACTTGAAATATGGCTTGCGGTACGTGTTGGCATGTGCCAATGACACGTCGGCCATGTTGACCTAGTTGCAAGTCTTGCAAGCCTAGGGCGCTATATTTGGCGCGTGCTAATGGCATAGCGACTTGGAAATATGGCTTGCGTGTACGTGTTGGCATGTGCCAATGGCACGTACGGCCATGTTGACCTAGTTGCAAGTCTTGCAAGCCTAGGGCGCTATATTTGGCATGTGCCAATGGCATAGCGGCTTGGAAATATGGCTTGCGGTACGTGTTGGCATGTGCCAATGGCACTTACGGCCATGTTGACCTAGTTGCAAGTCTTGCAAGCCTATGGCGCTATATTTGGCGTGTGCCAATGGCATAGCGGCTTGGGAATATGGCTTGCGGTACGTGTTGGCATGTGCCAATGGCACGTGCGGCCATGTGGACCTAGTTTCAAGTCTTGCAAGCCTAGGGCGCTATATTTGGCATGTGCCAATGGCATAGCGGCTTGGAAATATGGCTTGCGGTGCGTGTTGGCATGTGCCAATGGCACGTACGGCCATGTTGACCTAGTTGTAAGTCTTGCAAGCGTAGGGCGCTATATTTGGCATGTGCCAATGGCATAGCGGCTTGGAAATATGGCTTGTGGTACGTGTTGGCATGTGCCAATGGCACGTACGGCCATGTTGACCTAGTTGCAAGTCTTGCAATCCTAGGGCGCTATATTTGGCATGTGCCAATGGAATAGCGGCTTGGAAATATGGCTTGCGGTACGTGTTGGCATGTGCCAATGGCACGTACGGCCATGTTGACCTAGTTGCAAGTCCTGCAAGCCTAGGGCGCTATATTTGGCGTGTGCCAATGGCATAGCGGCTTAGAAATATGGCTTGCGGTACGTGTTGGCATGTGCCAATGGCACGTACGGCCATGTTGACCTAGTTGCAAGTCTTGCAAGCCTAGGCGCTATATTTGGCGTGTGCCAATGGCATAGCGGCTTAGTTTGGCATGGTTGCCAATGAGTGCGATATGTAGTTTGGTTTTGGTGTCGTTGTGGTGCGCAGAGTGTGCGGCTTGGTTTTGGCGTTGTTGCCATGGTGCGCAGTATGAGGCTTGGTTTGGAATTGCTGCCATGGTGCGCAGCGTGCGGCTTGGTTTGGCATTGCTGCCATGGTGCGCAGTGTGCGGCTTGGTTTGGCATTGTTGCCATGGTGCGCAGTGTGTGCGGCTTGGTTTGGCATTGCTTGCCATGGTGCGCAGTGTGCGGCTTGGTTTGGCATTGCTTTGCCATGGTGCGCGAGTGCGGCTTGGCTTGGCATTGCTGCCATGGTGCGCAGTGTGCGGCTTGGCTTGGCATTGCTGCCATGGTGCGCAGGGTGCGGCTTGGCTTGGCATTGTTGCCATGGTGCGCAGGGTGCGACTTGGTTTGGCATTGTTGCCATGGTGCGCGGGTGCGGCTTGGTTTGGCATTGTTGCCATGGTGAGCAAGATATGCGGCTTGGTTTTGGAATTAGGGTTACGTGTTTGAAAACCTAATGCTGGTATTTTGAAAAAATACCCCTATTAATTATTTACACACGAAAGTTAAATGCTCTTAGTTAATGTGTCGCGGTAACACTAGGTCATGGGGTTTTACGATTTTACCCCTTGTCTAAAAACCACCATCAACATTAAGTCCCCGCTTAGCTCTCGGAACAGGGGCTTTGTTGCGAGGTAAGCATAAGATGGTGACAAACTATTAACAACAAAACGTAAGGAAAATTGAAGGAGGCTTGTCGACCTTTTATAAATAGGGTTTGGAATCCTTGCCTCCGGTAGTTTTGCACAAATCGGGAGGTCGACACAATTGGTGGGGCCGGTGCGGCTTGGGCGACGTTGGGAAGTCGGCATGAGTTGGGAAGCTGAGTGTGCTAGCTGGTGGGACCGACGAAAAGTGTAGAAGTCTTGCGTGCTTGCAGGCGTGACTTGGGCGGTCATTGGGAGGTCGGCGCAATTGGTGGGGCCGGTGCAACTTGGAAACCGTGCTTGCGGGCGTGACTTATGTAAATAAAGAGGAGCAGACGTTTCTTGAGACAAAGACAAAGTTTCCTTATTTTGCTTTCCTTCACGTGCGGCTTCCATTAGGGCATCATCCATGCCAAAAAATCTGGAAGCATTATGTCTTCCATTACTCCCTTTCCTTTTTAAAGGTTCTGTATTCAAACCCAACGCAACTGCATCATCTCCTCGTTTGAGAAAAGGTTCTTCTTGTTGAATTTCTCTTGGTATGTTTTCTTCTTCTTTGGCGGACCGTCGTACACTTTTACCGCCGCTTGTTGTATAAATGGAAAATTTCCCTTTTGTGCGAGAGATATCCTGTTGGAGCATGCGTCACCGTTATCGACGAGGATGACCTAGTCGTTCCCCTTCCTTCGAATCCGTCCTTGTTGATTGCTGCTGAGACTTGGAGGACGCCGATTTAGGGCTCTATCTTACGAAATGGGATGCGCGAGAAGTCCCCGGTCATACTTCGGTTTGATATGATGGAATGGATGAATACGTGAATGTAACCTTCCGTACTCTTCTGGATGTGACACTGGGATGCTCAGAAATTACATGATGACATATTCTGGATAGTGCAGGCTCGGGATCCTCCGCGGCCTCGTAAAGTGTTGAAGGAGTCTTCTAGACAGAGAGGTGATGATGTTCTTGCGTTGCACCCTTGAAGAGTAGAGGACCTTGTTGTGGGTACGGATTTTTGGTGGACTGTTCTTCGTAGCTTTGACAAAGTGAAGGGATCCTGTATATCTTCGTTCTCAAGTATGGTTTACGTGTTTCCATCTTTGTAGTAATTGCTGCTGCGGTGAAGCTCTGGATGGTATCAACGAATGAGGGGCAACAATTCTTGGTAGGAGATGTAATCAGGAGAAACTACATTGTCGTGGTAACAAAGTAGGTTGGCTGATATTCTATGGGCTTCCGTGGAAGTAAAAGGATTGGCTGGATGCGTAAGCGAGCAAACAGTCTATGATTACGAGTTTTGGCGAGATGGATTAAAAGGTGTCCATGACTACGAAGATTGGCTGGCCGTGGCTATGTTCCTTGATATGGGGAGTGTGGCGGCACGACCCTTTGCGAGAAGGAGTGGCGTTGAAGCGAACGTTGAAGCGAAGCGTGCCGGAGAACGTTTATGCGTAGTTACTTATGGAGAGAACGTTGAAACGACATCTTGCAACTCTCGAGCCTTGACGGCTACCATTTTGAAGTCGGAGGCACGTCACGTTCTGTCAAACTCGACATCCCTCAAGAGAACAGAGGTTAGGAGTCCCCGTTTACATCCGTCGATCGTGCTTTCTAAGAGAGGTTGGGGTTTGGGAACGGCTTCCCCTGGCGGAAATGCCTACTTTCCTGATGTAGTGCGGTTGAGGGGTTCAAATATGCCTTGACGCTACACCTCGGAGAAATATAGAATCTCACATAACTGTTTCATCATAGACTGTACGACTTTGTGGGCGAAGTTCCCATTATGCGGGTCCTAATGGAAGAAGGGTCTCCGTGAACTCGGGAGAGTTGTTGATTTCCTTTGCTTTCGATTTTGGAGAAGTCTTCCTGATCTTCACGTGTGACGAAATTGGATCGCTTATCCCCTTCTACTGGCGTTCAAGAGCAACGCGGGCCTCTTCATCTATAAACGCGCGTCCTGCTGAAGTATCTTTTGTCTTTTCATCAAATCAACAGTGTTAAAAGGAGGTCGGCTTCTTCCGGATCTTCCAAGATCTTGCCCCGATGGTGGAGTAGCGTCTCCGGTGATGGTTGGAGCTTCCATGCTTGAAGAACCGTTGGGGTGGAGGAAGTGGCTGCGCCGGTGATCGTAAGTGTATCGTGCAGATGACACGGTTTTGATCACGAAGTCTTTGGAGCTATGGCGCCGTTTTGAAGGGCGAGGATGGTGGCCGGAAGGGCGCAAGATGTTAGCGCCGGACGGATGCAACTGTTAGCACAAAGTGTGGTCTTGTGGCTGGCATGCGCGTGCGGCATGTGTGCCCAGCAAGCGCGTCTGGCAAAGCGCCCCGGCATGCGCGTCCGGAAAGCGCATCGTAAGCGCATCTGGGAAACGCGTCTGTAGGCGCTCGGATCGTCTTGGAATGGGCGCTGACTTGGATTTCGGTATGGTGTGGACCATTGGCTTGGCACAGTCTTTGGCTAAGTATGAGGCGTTGTACACCGTATCCGGGAGAAGTACGGACATATGGCCACAACCAAGAAGGTCACTAGTCGATTTGCGGCGGTTAAGCGTGTGGAATAGGCTTTATCTTCCATCGAGGACATGCGTGAGGTGACCGGTCACACCGTTTCGAAGACGTTATTGCCGATCGGGAGCACCAACGCGACGTGTGCGTAGAAAAGGAGTTCAACACTTCGTGGTTTGTCGAAGGCCTTTCGAGATCCAAAAGTTGAAAGATGCGAAGAATCGAAAGCCTTTCCGTGAGGAGATTGCACGACGGGAGGTAGAACTCGAAAAGCTTTCCAAGATGTTGACTATGAAGAGAGCGGCTCTTGAAGATGCAAAGTTGACTTTCTCCAAGAAGAACAGACCTCCGTTGGATGATTTTCCTTGAATGTTTCTCTTAAACTTTCATTTAGGTTCTTTTTCTCTTTTTTTTTTTAAAGACATACCGGGATGTCTGGTTCAAAGTTTGACCGAGTTTTGGTAGACAATTGGTAACTTTTGAGGATATTGGATTATTTCTGGGATGAATGGTTTTGATAATATGACTCTGATTATGTTTTGGGAAAGGAATATTGCTTTTATGAAAGTGTGTGCTAGCAATAGGCACAATACTCGGTAGTATAGTGGTTTTACTAAAAACCTAAAACAAATCGTATATCTTGCGTAGTCTGAATTTACTCACTTCATAGGTTTTTGCGAACATGCCCCTCTTCATGTAAAAAGGCGGTTTCTTTGGTAGCATCGCCGATTAGTCCCCGATTCTTTGGTAGCGTATTCAACGAGTCCCCGTTTTCTCGTGTAGTTTTTGCAACCAATAACCGGTCGTCTGGCGATTGAGTCTGACCGAGTCGCAAGTCCCCAATCGCTGGTAGCATCTTCAACGAGTCCCCGGTTTCTCGTGTAGTTTTGCAACCCAGTAACCGGGTCGTACGGTAGTTGAGTCGGATCGAGTCGCCTTCCCTACTATCTTGACATCCGGGTCGAAGAACGAGATCAACGATCGACATTGTGGCCGATAGATCAATCCTCCCGCCGTGGTCGCCAATTGTTTATGGGTGAAAATCGTTTCGCCGATTTCGGTAATTTCGGTAGGTGAGTGAGAAACCGATTCAAACCCTAAACAAATGTGTTGCACGTGAGCATTTTATAGATTCGAGAGATCAATCTGTACAAGTCCGGCCTAAACCAAGAAATGGCCCTTCCGGACTTGCTTCGGTCACAAAGTGGAGGAGAAGGGTTGATTTGGGGAGGGAAGCAAAGAAAGGTGTTGAGACCGGAATAGTGCAGGAGAGTAGTATCTCGACTTGTATCGATCAAAGTGGAAGCTTCGGAAGCTTGCAAGAGATGAAAGCTTTTTTGGGAGAGCTTGCAAAGTTGCCTTTTCCGAGAGTGTAGTATTTTTTTCCCGACCGAGACTTGTTGTGCGGTGGAAATAGGTAAGACCTATTTATACAAGTCGAGATTGAAACGTACCCTGGCCTCATGAAGGAAGAGAGTAAAGGGTGAAATAATGGGAGGAGGTGGTAATCGCATGGCGTTAATGGGTGAAAACGTTTTCACCATTATTTCCTCTTTTATTTGACCGCTTTATTCCTTTTCACGCTTTCTTAATGTGAGCGTAGTGTACGCTGCATGCTGTGACCGCCAAACCAAAACCCTAGAAAGCATCCCCGCCTTGTGTTGACGTCTCGAGTGTTGGTTGCATCTTGAGTGCAAGTGGTGCTGCTAGGGCGCACGTGGCATGTGCGGAATGCCTTTGTTGCGAGTTGCACTCGAGCGCAAGTGGCAATGCTGTGAGTCGCTAGTGGCGTGTGTGGCATGTGCCAATGGCGTGTGTGGAACGCCTTGGTGGTAGGTTGCACGGTTTGCAAGTTAGGCTACCAGCGTGTGTGTTTGGCATGTGCCAATGGCATGCGTGGCCGTTAGGGCCGTGTCGTGCCTTGGTGGTAGGTTGCACGGTTTGCAAGTTAGGCTGCCAGCGTGTGTTTTTGGCATGTGCCAATGGCACGTACGGCCATGTTGACCTAGTTGCAAGTCTTGCAAGCCTAGGGCGCTATATTTGGCGCATATTAATGGCATAGCGACTTGGAAATATGGCTTGCGGCGTGTTGGCATGTGCCAATGGCACGCATACCATGTTGACCTAGTTGCAAGTCTTGCAAGCCTAGGGCGCTATATTTGGCGCGTGCTAATGGCATAGCGACTTCTTGCGTACGTGTGGGCATGTGCCAATGACACGTACGGCCATGTTGACCTAATTGCAAGTCTTGCAAGCCTAGGGCGCTATATTTGGCGCGTGCTAATGGCATAGCGACTTAGAAATATGTCTTGCGGTGCGTGTTGGCATGTGCCAATGGCACGTACGGCCATGTTGACCTAGTTGCAAGTCTTGCAAGCCTAGGGCGCTATATTTGGCATGTGCCAATGGCATAGCGGCTTGGAAATATGGCTTGCGGTACGTGTTGGCATGTGCCAATGGCACGTGCGGCCATGTTGACCTAGTTGCAAGTCTTGCAAGCCTAGGGCGCTATATTTGGCGTGTGCCAATGGCATAGCGGCTTGGGAATATGGCTTGCGGTGCGTGTTGGCATGTGCCAATGGCACGTACGGCCATGTTGACCTAGTTTCAAGTCTTGCAAGCCTAGGTCGCTATATTTGGCATGTGCCAATGGCATAGCGGCTTGGAAATATGGCTAGCGGTACGTGTTGGCATGTGCCAATGGCACGTGCGGCCATGTTGACCTAGTTGCAAGTCTTGCAAGCCTAGGGCGCTATATTTGGCATGTGCCAATGGCATAGCGGCTTGAAATATGGCTTGCGTGCGTGTTCGCATGTGCCAATGGCACGTACGGCCATGTTGACCTAGTTGCAAGTCTTGCAAGCCTAGGGCGCTATATTTGGCATGTGCCAATGGCATAGCGTCTTGGAAATATGGCTTGCGTACGTGTTGGCATGTGCCAATGGCACGTCTGGCCATGTTGACCTAGTTGCAAGTCTTGCAAGCCTAGGGCGCTATATTTGGCGTGTGCCAATGGCATAGCGGCTTCGGAAATATGGCTTGTGGTACGTGTTGGCATGTGCCAATGGCACGTCGGCCATGTTGACCTAGTTGCAAGTCTTGCAAGCCTAGGGCGCTATATTTGGCGTGTGCCAATGGCATAGCGGCTTAGTTTGGCATGGTTGCCAATGAGTGCGATATGTAGTTTGGTTTTGGTGTCGGCTTGGTGCGCAGTGCGGCTTGGTTTTGGCGTTGTTGCCATGATGCGCGATGTGCGGCTTGGTTTGGCATTCTTTGCCATGGTGCGCAGCGTGCGGCTTGGTTTGTCATTGCTGCCATGGTGCGCAGTGTGCGGCTTGGTTTGGCATTGTTGCCATGGAGCGCAGTATGTGCGGCTTGGTTTGGCATTGCTGCCATGGTGCGCAGTGTGCGGCTTGGTTTGGCATTGCTTGCCATGGCGCGCAGCTGTCACGTGCGGCTTGGTTTGGCATTCTTGCCATGGCGCGCAGATGTGCGGCTTTGGCTTGGCATTGCTTTGCCATGGTGCGCAGGGTGCGGCTTGGCTTGGCATTGGTGCCATGGTGCGCAGGGTGCGGCTTGGCTTGGCATTGTTGCCATGGTGCGCAGGGTGCGGCTTGGTTTGGCATTGTTGCCATGGTGCGCAGTATGCGGCTTGGTTTTGGAATTAGGGTTCTGTGTTGAAAACCCTAATCTGGTATTTTTAAAAAATACCCCTATTAATTGTTTACACCTGAGTTAAATGCTCTTAGTTAATGTGTCGCGGGTAACACTAGGTCATGGGGTTTTACGATTTTACCCCTTGTCTAAAAACCACCATCAACAGCAAGAAAATTCCTGAAAAAATTAAAAGAAAAAGTTAATAACCACTCCCCCACAATTAAATATTACATTGTCCTCAATGTAATTGAGTCATCCAACGTAAAAATTAAGATGGGAAATTAAAAATAAAATAAACAAAAGTAAACAACATAAATAAATAATTATACCTACTGGACTGTACAAAAACGGATCCCCATACACTAATAACCTGAAAACTTGGGGATCGACCCAAAATACAATATTTACAAACGACGGCTTCACAATTATGTCATTAAAACGCGGAAACGCTGAAACTATCAAGAACCAAGATTTACCCCTAAACCAAGTTTTTACTACACATGGAAGTGCGTAAAGAACAAAGTATAGGGATTCTATTGAGACTGGGAAAATTTCAACTGGCTCATGCATGGTATTAGAAATAGGCAAATCCTCTGGGTACTTAGATGCAAAGTAATCCAACAACACTTTAGAAGCACACAATTCTAACCCTAAATTAGGCAACTTTTGGAAGTCTAGTGGTCTATAAACAACCTCTAAGTCGGGTGAATGATCTTGTGAGGTAGATTCATCTATGGAATTAGGCGAATCATCCACACAATCATCCACAGGGTCATGTATACGTTCTGTTTGGAACACAGAGTCACTATAAGACTGATCATCATCATCATCATCATTAAATAACCTTTCGCATTCTACAATTCTCAATCTTTGTTCCAAACTAGGCGGTGTGTGTTTGTAATACTTCTCATATATAGTTTCATGTGATTCTTCACTTACCATTTGTGGAGCAAAAACTCCATACCGTTTCCTATGCATATATTCACCAAGCGTCATCTCTGATAAAGTTGCCTGATAATTTGAATTTCTACGCATATATTCTCACAAATACATTGCGGGTGACGTCTCCTCGGAAGAAGTCATCATCCTCAAAAATTCCCGAAAATAAATATAAAAAGAAACGCATAAAAAGGAAAAAGAAAATACTTGTACAAAAAAAAAAAAAAAAAACCTAAAAATTAATCTAAAAACAAATCCATCGTCAACGCGCCAAAATGATTTAAGATTTTTCTTAGTTTTCGTAGTAGTAATTAAGATTCGTTCTCTCGGACTTGCGAAGATTAAATTTAAAGGTTTAACGAAAATAATAAACAAAAGGTGAGAGTGACTGGGCCTAGGATTCCACCGAATTCATATCAATAGGTTCAATTTATTTATTCTCAACGATTAAAGCTCAATAAATAAAACAACAAGGACTCTTATTTTTGCCAAGGTAGATTCTCCAAACATTAGTTATAAATCGTAAGCATGGGCCATCAAACATCTAAGCAAGCATGACCCATCTAATAAAATGATAACTAATTTTTTCAAATCATAATTCTATTTGAATTAGTGCAAAAGTCAAATAAAGAATTAAATAAAATTACCCACGTATGAAATTCGGCTTCCTCCGTCGACCCAGTGTAGGGGCTTAGCTACTCATGATGTAGACACACTCAAAATTCATTTTTATTGCCCAAATGGTGTTTACAAAGAAGAGAAAATGAGAAAATCAAATTATCCGGGAATTCGCAACGTTTATAACCGTTGCAAACCCACTGTTACAAAGAATAACAGTGAACTGTCGCAGATGAAAGTCTTATCTCTATGCACAAACGACAGTATTTTACGACTGTCCTTGCAAGTCTGTTCTTCGTGTTCTTCACTATTTCTCTGCTGCTGCTGCAGATTTCTCTGCAGAAATTCTATCGACTCTGTAGCCTCCCCAATCACTCGATACCCTTCTCTGATACACCAGAAACATATTTATACTCAACAGGGACACGAATAACTCATCATTACTCCATATAATCTCTCCATAACTCGGAAGTAAAGGAAAATAATCTCGGATATTTTTTTTCCAATCTTGCATGCGTTTGTGCCTGCAGCTGTCAACAATCATTCAATCACGCATTAGCAAGTTTTCTACACGTCTCAGATTGCATCGAACACGCTGTAAACACACGCCAATCCTACACAGAATATCCCGAGAATAAACAATACTCTGTTTTACTCAAATACGTTTCTCCAACCCAATTTCTTCGAATTTGATGTAGTTACCGGTCCTGTTTAGTAAACAGGCCCAATCCAATCTATTGTAGCACTTGAATCTTCTTAGAAATCCTCCGAATCCAAAACAGGGATAAACGGGTTTTAAAAGCTGCGCTACCTTGTTTTTCTTCCACACGATTTTCTAGCCAAACCCTGTTGATTCTGATGATCATACCACGCCTGTTAAGCCACATAAACTTATCACAGAGAGTTTCAGCTGTTGAGTCTCTCTATAACCCGATCAAAAATCGAACCCTAAATTTTCCCGTGTGCTGCAACATTTTCCCGCCAAAAAATTAATTCAAACGGAGAGGAAGATGGTTGCCCCTTAACCAGTCCAGAAGTGCGAATAGCAATTAGGGTGCCCCTTAGTAAATGGGTGCCCCTTATCCAAAACTGAGAGTCCGAATAACATGTGTCCTCCGGGATACAAAAACCACTTTTCGAGCAACTTTCTCCATAAGAGCTTATTTCAGAAAAACACCTACAAATAAATTTATTAGTGATAAAATGAGCCCCAGCTAATGTATTAATGGGTGAAGATGCGTCGCACTTTCGTGCTCATCATTCAGCAGGTTAATAAGTTTTCCATATAAAAATGACAAATAAATACATAATGTGAAAAATATTGGTTCTTACCTCCAGAACTCCCCAAAAAGCATTAAAACTATCTTTACCACACGTGGAGTTATCACCGAGGGCCATGTAAATCTCTGATAAAATCGCAGACCCCCAATCATATGTTGGTGTTTGCTCTAAATCTTTTAATGCTTCGAGAAACCCAATTAACACTACTGAGCTAGCATTTGGAAACAGACATTGGCCTAGTGTCCACAATACAAACAGACGTTCTAGCTCCTCATAATGGTCGGGGATCAAATATTCATTACCAGCTGCCCTGTTTTCATTCATTTTCATAGTATAACGCTGGAAAAAACTTTTCAATCCAGACACCTTCAACCCATGCGCTTTTATTTGTCTATGTGTAGGATTTCCTCCTAATTCATTTGAGTATAAAGCAAGTCTTTGTTTCCATCTATCTTCTGATAACCAATTTAGTTTGTCAAATGGAAGTAAGTTTCCAGCACATGGAATTCCAGTTAACATGTACAAATCTATCGGTGTAACTCCTATTTGTTGATTTTTATGAAACAAAACACATAATCTAAATATTAAATTACTAGAAAAGACTGACTTAGTGCATTCAAAGTCCTTGAAAAAGAACGTGTTTGTAGTCTTCCACCATCGTTCTAATATAACTTGAACACCTTGAGTCCTGTGGTTTCTAGGTTGTATTTGATATAGATGTTACCGAGGATACCTTCTAACTCTCTCTTGAACAACAAGGGGAAATAATTGAAAAATTGTATGTAACTCAGTCCATCCACCTCTTAGATTTATCGAGTTAGATCGCTCCTCATGATCAGAAAGGTGATTAGAGAATACACCTTCACCGGCTACTTGTCTAAGATTATTAAACTCATAATTTGTATCCACAATAAAACTTACTCCACTGCCTGGGGTACTAGTACATCCTTTCGTTTTTCTGTTTCTTTTTCTTCTCTCCATATTTGTTTAAGAAAATCAAAAGATAATCTTTTAAGTTTAGAAGAGATGTTTAAGAAAATCAGTTGTTTTGAGAAGAAGAATTGATAAGAGTTGAGAAGATATGTGCGGTATTTATAGGCGTCAGAAACTCGAACGGTGGCGTTATTGATTATAACGTCAGCGATGGAGTCAATTTCGAGCGATATTAACAATATCTCCATCGATAAAGACTTTATCGCTGCAGATATTGTAAATATCGCTCGCTAGAAATTCGATCGCTCCGTGGTTTTCCCATAGTGGCATAGATGGTTTGCCATGCCACCTGGTATGCCAAACTCCATTTTTTTGTCATGTGCATAGGAATAGGCCTTAGTCGTTGGTAATCCTTAAATTTGGTAACCTTCAGTGAATTATTATGACTACCTTTTTCAACAATTCTCTACTCATTGAAATCTCATTATATGATTTCTAGAATGGGATGCTCAGAAAAGTACAGATGCATTCACCTAAGTTTATTTGGAAATTTATAGTGGCTTCTAACGTATCTTTTTTTTTTTTACCTTTCTTGTAAAGTCTACTCTTTGGATCATACCCCAATTCGTGATAATCTGGTGGCACTAAACCAAAAAACACATCCTTCCTCCTTGCTCTCAAGGGACGAGTGCAAGATCTTGTTGCCTCGAAGCCAACTCTTAAATTATCCCATCATATGTCTTTTGGTATGAACTATTTATGTTTCATCCCTATCATATTCCGAGTGTGATATAGCTAAGCCAGATGAAACACAATTTGTGTCAAATTTGAGGATGTTATTCCGTGTTTGTTTGGGTAATTTGGGTAAAAAGAATGAAACAAAGTTCAATAAAATATATTTAAGTGATAAGTGATATGTGATGGATTATTTTCAATGATGTTGTAGTAATAGGTTCGTTCAAGACTTGTGAAAGCAGATTTTTTAGACTTAATTTTTGTAAATAAAAATAACAAGCTCAATTAAAAAGTTGTTTGGAAATTATGGAGAGGTTGGGGCTAGGATTCCGCTATTTACCAATTCCAAAGTTACTAGTTACAATCATGCAATTTCACACGTTCAATTTGATTCTCAACTATTGCAAAAGTAGATTTTTAGAAACAACAAATGTTAATCCAAAGCATGGGATATCAAAACCTTAGGCTAAGCATATTCCATCAATAGAAAATACAATTGTTTAACAAAAATCATAAAATCTATTTTTAATCTAGGAAAATAATCATAATTAAAATTGCACAAATTAAATAATTAAGAATTACCACTTTTTCATTGGAAAGATAGCTTCCTCCATCGCCCCAAGGATTAGGTTTAGCTCATCATGTGGGAAACGCGCTCAAAAGTTGATTTCATTGCTCAAAAGGTGTTTACAAATGATGAAAAGGAGAAAATGATGAAAATCGGGTGTTTGCAACGTTTATAACTGTTGCAAACACCATTACGAAGAACAATAAAGATAAACTGTCATTTATTGCTTTTAAGATCACCTTCTTACGTATTACGACCCACGTCTGTGATTCGTTATCACCTGTTGAGCGACGGTCTTTGGTCATTTGTTCTTCGTGTTCTTCACTCATGCGGCGACGAAAAGATATTCTCGCAACTTGATTCTCTCGACTCTGTGGTGTTCAGCAACTCTCCCTAAAATCCTCTGTCCCCGTTCTACTGATCCTCTACACCTTATATAGCATCACATGCAAGAGAATCCTCCCTCATAACTCCGCGTACAAAAATATTCTCATGCAGGTTACGGGAATATCTTCCCTGATTCATCTTCTGACGCGATTATTCCCTCTTAAATCTCTCCATCTCACTTTTGCACGTTGCTTGATCGAGTTAAACACACCTCAAACATCGGAAACCTCACAGAAAACACGGGAAGTGTTTAACAGACCCGTGTATAGCTGAACCCCTGTTTTATCCAAAACCCGATTATTCAACCCAGATTTCTCGAATCCAACGAACATACCTTCTCTGTATAGGCCTAAGAAGTTAATCCAAATCAAAAACAATGATTGAATCTCTTCAGAAATGGCCCAAAACTCGAACCCTAATCTGGTAGTAAGCTGTGCACTTTTCCCGCCAAAAAACAGATTCAAATGGAGAAGATGACCTCCCCCTAATCCTGTACGGGCGTCCCTTTAGCACTTGCCTTATGGGTTGTAAATAGCAGCTAGTGTGCCCCTTAGTAATTGGGTGCCCCTTATCCAAAGTAGGGGTCCATTTAGTAGTTGTCCTCCGGGGGTCTTCCGAGCAACTTTTCGAGCCGATTTTTTTTCCAAAAATGTTTATTGCCCAAAAATACCTACAAACACATAAAACACCAAAATTAATACAAAATCGAGTGCCAACAATATATAGTATTGAGATCAAATTAGACACAAAAATGTGTCTATCAAATACCCCCAAACTTATTATTTGTCGGGTCCTCGAGCAAATTTATTTTAGAAAATAAAATGACTACACTTAGCACGTGGGAAAGCCGTTAAACCGCTAGGTGGCCCTAGTGGCGGAGTGTTGTCTCCGGAGGGTTTACCAGAGGTGTACCCACAAAACCTTTACTCCAGAACCTAGCTATCTACGCAGAACCTTGGAAGGCACTAAAGAATCTCCTTGGTTGGCATACTTATTGACTACAGGAGGAAGTACCCTGATGCGAAATTCCAATTGTTGTACACGAGTTTGCACTCAAGCATACTAAAATTCATATAAAGTGACAGAGCTCTACTCGGATAGTTTCGGACATCATAAACCTGAGTCAACCAATCACATGGAAAGATTAAGAAGATGGATGTAGAGAAAAATGTGGATGATGTTGACTAAGGTGAACCTATCCTAATGGATGAGATAGTAGTCTGACTAATATCAACACACCGGCATATACAAGGGGACCAAAGGATCGATAATCCTAACTCTAGGTTAACTCAAATTGGCATATACAAGGGTACCAGTGATCGACTTTATTGTATTTATTCCGGTTGGTCTAGTGGTCTGGTCTCAATTTTTTTTTTTTTTTTTTTTTTTTTTTTGGTATCTCAGTCACTCTATTTCACCCTAGCAATGGTAAAAAGAAAAACAAAAGAAGTGATTAGGATTCTTTCGATGTTTCCATCACGAGGATATGGCGAAACTACCATGTTTTCTTTTCTAACACCTGAGCTCGTGCTTTTATGAATAGACTCTTCTAGATGTTTCCATCTAATCGATTGGTTCCTCAACTCCTATAACCAAGATGCTTCCATCCACTTAGATTGGTTAGTGCCATCCTTAATAAACATAAATTTCTAGGCTCGGAGTTTTATTTATCGCAACTAAAAAGTTTCTCCCATACCCCAAACTTAAATCTAACATTGTCCTCAATGTTCTAAAGATGAAATTAAAAACATGAACAAGGAGAAACCGTTACCACTTGAAGAAAAGAGATAAGGAAAGATATTACCGTGTCGCATGAATATTGGGTTACCTCCCAAGAAGTGCTAAGTTTAAATTCTTCAGCCAGACATCAAATACCTCAAAAAGGATCTTCACCTTCCAAAGTCATACACCAATATCCGAAATAGTTGTGGGTCCATAAGACCAAATAGAGCTAACACCAATATCGGACAACCGCACCGGTTCGAGAAAAATGAAATGTAAGGAGCACATCCTCGTCTAAGGTTTCTGTCAAGACAACTAGGTTCATCTGGGTAGCAAAATTGAGCTTCATATGTGTATCTTGATAAATAGATTCATCCGAGAAACGGGTCTCTAAAACCTGGGTTACCTCCTGGACAGTATCAGGAGGATCGGGATGCTGAGTCTGAATAGACTCGAGTAATATCTCAGACGCACATGGCTCGAGTCCCAAGTTAGGGACTTTAATTAGGGATACATGACAATCACACGAACCATCACTACCCCCAAACGTAGGGATTTCACTACTCATAGACAAACCTCTAACTATTGCTTGAATTTCTCGGATCCTCGAGTCCTTAAAATACTCAAGAGCTTCTTCTAGTTCTCTACCCCAAACTTAGGGTCATCATTACTCTTAGAAAGACCTAAAACTATTGCCTCGAATTTACTGGGTCCGTAGAGTCTTTAAAATACTCAAGGGATTCTTCTAAAGATTGATCACACATCCGGTCTAAGAGAATGGTTTCCGCAAATTCATCTAAAGAATCTCCCAAAAGAGAGTGTCATGCCAATTATCCTGAACTAAATCTGAACTAAAGTGCTAATCATATTCACTTCTTCTAAATCATCATTCTCGAAGGTTGTCTAGTAACATTAAAGACATTTAGTTCAAGTGGTCATATTACCAAAGGATATGTTCATAAGCCCTGGTCCTACAATTGATGACAAACGTTAGGTCGTGGCTAAAAATGGGCGACCTAGAATCACCGGGATTTGAGCATTTGGGTCTTGAACAGGTTGGGTGTCTAGAACAACGAAATCCACCTGGATAAATAAACTTATCAACCTCAATCAACATCCTCTATGACACCACGAGGGACTTTTACTGAGACCTATCGGCTAATTGTAGTGTCATTTTAGTCGGTTTCAACTTACCAAGACCTAGTCAAGTGTATACATGATACGGGAGTAAGTTAACACTAGCTCCTAAGTCAAGTAAAGCTTTATCGACCATGTGATTACCAATTGCACAAGAAATGGTGGGGCATCCAGGGTCCTTATACTTAGGGGGTGATTGGTTCGGAAGAATGGAACTTACTTGACCAAATAAAAAAGGCTTTCTTTTGGACATTAAGCTTACGCTTTCGTGTACAAAGATCTTTAAGGAACTTGGCATAAGCAGGCATCTACCTAATTGCTTCTAATAATGGAATATTGATGTTCACCTGTTTAAATGTTTCCATTATCTCGTTGAATGTCGACTCCTTTTTTGTTGGGGATAACAACTGTGGATATAGGGCTCTAGGCGCAAAGGTAGTCCTATCAGGAATTTCTTGGGACTCCTTAGGGATTGTTTCAGTTTCCTCAGCTACGGGTTCCTCTTGGGATGTAAAAGGTGGAACTTCAGTATGTCCACTAGGCATGGCTACCTTATTGTCTACCGTTTTACCGCTCCTAAGGGTTTTTATCGAGTTCACATGGTTTGATGATTCCTCACCAACTAAAGATATTTGATGGACCCCCCTAGGATTGGGTTGAGATTGACTAGGAAACTTACCTTCTTCTCTCTCACTTAAATACTTAGCTATTTGGCCGACTTGAAGTTCTAATTTAGCAAGAGTCCTGGGAATTATCCTTATGGTTCCGCCTGGTTTCTTGTTGAAAGCTAAGGTGGTTGGTCGATAACATAGTAAGAGCTTCTTCTAAGGTAGAGATCTTTTTCTCGAAGTGTTACAAACTGGTTTGACTCAAGGGTTCCGAGTATAACCAAAACCTGGGGAGGTTGAGAATTACTAGACTGTCCTTGATTCTCGGCCCTTAGACCAAGAAAATTAGGATGGTTTCTCCAACCAGGGGTTGTAGGTATCCGAGTAGGGGTCAAACTTCGACGGTTCTCAAACCTAGCGTTGTTATAGACAAACATGGGCTTGTTCTTCACTAACATGACCTTCCCAAAATGAGTTATCTGGATCTATTCCACAATTAGAGACTTGAGAGGTTCTATTAGGTTCATCAAGGGACCTATTTTTAGACTGACCTATTTCCAAAGATTCTAACCTTCTAGACATGGCAGCAAACTTAGCATCTGACTCGAAGCTTGTATCTACCACATTGGTGCTACTTCTATTGACCAAGAGTCTTTTAGGGCGTTCAACACAAGGCTACCACTGTTGGGATTTTTCAAATATAGTTCCTAAGAAGGTAAAAGCATCATCAGCAGTTTTATTTGTGAATTCACCTAAGACACATAGACTCGACCATGGATTTAGTCGAATAGTCTAAACCATTATAAATAATCTCCACAAGTTTCATATTATCAAATCCATTGTGAGGACACTGGGATAGGAGATCATTGAATCTCTCTAAAACCTATAAAGAGACTCTCCTTCTTGTTGCACACTAGCACTAATTTTCTCGCCTAACAATTGCTAGCTTTATGCTTAGGGTAGAATTTCATATAGAAAGTCGCAATCATTTCTGCCATGTTTCAATGTATCCAGATGGTAGGTTGTTCAAAGTCTTGGCTTTATCTCTCAAGGAAAAGGGAAACATCTTAAGTTTCAAGACTTCATCGAGAAGGTCTTTTATTCTAACTGTCCCATAAATTTCCTCAAAGTCCCTAATATGAAAATAAGGGTTCTCATCATCTTTTCCTAAGAATATAGGGATCATCCGAAGAAGACTAGGTTTTATCTCGAAATTAGCCGTATTGGTGGAAATTTAATACACGAAGCTCGGTTGGTCCTAGTTGGGAACATGTAATCTTTCAAAGTAGCCATCACGGCACACGGTGAAGTACTAGGGGTACTTTCCTCACGAAGAGACAGATTCTCAAAATTGAAGTTTCCAAAAACGGGGCTCTCAAAAGAAGAGTCTTCGAGTTTCCCGCATTCACAAGAAAAACTACTAGGTTTGTCACTAATCAAACGACCTAGAGTGTTTCTTTTCCAAGCCCGTTATCTAACGACCTCGGGCATACACTAGAAAAACAAAACAAAAGAAAAAAAAAATCTTAAAAGGAAGGGAAGTTCTATGCAAACACAAACAAGGCTGACTCCACCATAACAAACCTATTGAATTCTAGCAAACAAAAAGCATGATGGCTCCACTTAGATTGTTTCTAAACCAGCTTCTAATCGTTCGAAAGGGAATTCGTTACAATTTAAGCAAACCCCTCTGGATCAATCCGAGTCAAAGTAAGTTGAATCAAGGCGAGGGAAGCTCCGTGGAGCTTTGATACCCAAGGCCTCACCGCTATTACAAGGAGGCGCAGTCACGCATTCAACTTCACAGAAACCTTCATGAACTTCGAAGTATGCTAAAAGGGTAACCAATATTTTTCGAGCGACTTTCCTACTAAGCTCGTTACCCTATCGGTCTCGTTCTATTCCAAATTTTAAAGCTTAGGTTCGTGTTAAGTATCGTTTTCCTAAGGCGGGCAAGAAGAGAACGGTGATGAAATCCGAACCCTTATCTTGTATGGCCAGTCCTTGCCCTTTACTAGGAAATTAAAACAGCCGTTTTCAAGTCCTCGACATATATGCAAACGAAGGAATACAAGAATCACGCGACGAGGATTCGCGAGTGTTTCGGCAAACTTACCTCCGTGCACTTTGAGGGGGATGAACCGTTGTAGTCGACTCGGGCCACGACTCCTATGTCATGTACGAACCCGAGGGGCCGAGATGATATCGTAATCGTCTTCCTTCTCTGCACACAGTTTATATTTAATACTACCCTTCCGTAGGGTTTAAAAATAAAATGTCCAAATGTCCAAGTCCAAAAAGTAAAAGTGCAAAAGAAAAAGAAAGTCTAAAAAAAATATCTAAAAATAAAATAAAAAATGCCTCTCTTTTTTTTTTTCTCTCTTTTATGAAATATATAAAAAAAAAATCTTCTTCTTTCGCTCCTTTCGCTTTGTCTTTAACTCCAAATCTTTAAGTATCCACCAAAAGCTTTGGCAAATTTTTGTTTCGCTCCAAATCCCAAAATCTGAAAGGAAAAGACAAAAACCCAAAAACGTAAAAAAGAACAAATAAATAAAAACCTAAAAGAAAATCTAAAAACTCTAGCCTAAAGACAAGTCCGCGTCAATAGCCACAAAAATTGATGGATTATTTTCAATGATGTTGTAGTAATAGGTTCGTTCAAGACTTGTGAAAGCAGATTTTTAGACTTAATTTTTGTAAATAAAAATAACAAGCTCAATTAAAAAGTTGTTTGGAAATTATGGAGAGGTCAGCTAGGATTCCGCTATTTACCAATTCCAAAGTGATACTAGTTACAATCATGCAATTTCACACGTTCAATTTGATTCTCAACTATTGCAAAAGTAGATTTTTTAGAAACAACAAATGTTAATCCAAAGCATGGGATATCAAAACCTTAGTCTAAGCATATTCCATCAATAGAAAATACAATTGTTTAACAAAAATCATAAAATCTATTTTTAATCTAGGCAAATAATCATAATTAAAATTGCAAAAATTAAATAATTAAGAATTACCACTTTTTCATTGGAAAGATAGCTTCCTCCATCGCCCCAAGGATTAGGTTTATCTCATCATGTGGGAAACGCGCTCAAAAGTTGATTTCATTGCTCAAAAAGGTGTTTACAAATGATGAAAAGGAGAAAATGATGAAAATCGGGTGTTTGCAACGTTTATAATCAAACAAACACTTACGAAGAACAATAAAGATAAACTGCCGTTGTTGCTTTTAAGACTGTCTTCTGTATTACGACCCACGTCTGTGAGTCGTTGTCATTGTTGAAGAACGACGGTCTTTGGTTGTCTGTTCTTCATGTTCTTCAGCTCATGCAGCAGCAGAAAGATATTCTGCAACTTGATTCTCTCGACTCTGTGGTGTTCTGTAACTCTCCCTAATCTCCTCCGTCCCCGTTCTACTGATCCTCTACACCTTATATAGCATCACATGCAAGAGAATCCTCCCTCATAACTCCGCGTATTCTCAAAAATATTATCATGCAGGTTACGGGAATATCTTCCCGATTTATCTTCCGACGCGATTATTCCCTCTTAAATCTCTCCAACTCACTTTTGCACGTTGCTTGATCGAGTTAGACACACCTCAAACACCGAAACCTCACGGAAAACACGGAAGTGTTTAACGGACCGTGTAAAGCTCAACCTGTTTTATCCAAAACCCGATTATTCAACCTGGTTTCTCGAATCCAACAAACATAACTTCTCTGTATAGGCCTAAGAAGTTAATCCAAATCAAAAATGGGCGATCGAATCTCTTCGAAATGGCCCAAAACTCGAACCCTAATCTCAGTAGTAAGTTTGTGCACTTTTCCTGCAGATTCAAATGGAGAAGATGACCTCCCCTAATCCTGTACGGGCGTCCCTTTAGCACTTGCCTTATGGGTTGTAAATAGCAGCTAGTGTGCCCTTAGTAATTGGGTGCCCCTTATCCAAAGTAGGGGTCCATTTAGTAGTTGTCCTCCGGGGGTCTTCCGAGCAACTTTTCGAGCCGATTTTTTTCCAAAAATGTTTATTGCCCAAAAGTACCTACAAACACATAAAACACCAAAATTAATACAAAATCGAGTGCCAACAATATATAGTATTGAGATCAAATTAGACAAAAATGTGTCTATCAATATGTCAGACAGATCAAGGGAGATCTAGGAAGCTAGACAAGCATAGGTAGGGAAAATGTTCTCCTAAGTTTTAAGGTAGAAAAAAGTGATGACAAGTATAGTAATAGTCCAAAAATAAAAATAAAAAGATTGCTTAGATGAAACTTGGGTTATTGGAGAGAACTAAAAAAGATAATATGCCTCCTGTGTACGAGGGATAAACATATACCGGTTCAATGTTATCATTTAATGAAACTTTCAAAAGGGTATAGAAATAGGATTCTAGTGAAAAGTTGTTGGTAAATAATGTCGCCTAACATTTACAGAAGAGCATTACAAAAAGCAGCAAATTGATTATTGGGTGCATAATAAATTATTCCTAAGTAAACTCTCGATGGATCTGATGGTGTCTGATGAATTAGTATGTAAGGTGTGGTTTCTTTTGTATATGGTTGGTCATTGGTGTCTCTAAGATCTGAGGTCTTTGATCGGCGGTTCTAGTCTTATGGATATATACCTGTTTATTATTCTAAACAGTAGAGAGTTTGTGGTTAGCCTTATACATGTTTTTGTTTCTAACCGTACCATTTATGGTCGGAGAGTTATCGTCTATGTAGTACTGTGTATCTTGACCCGTATCATCCCTCAGTAGTTCGGCAAAATAGTCGAATTTGGTCTCCCCTAGGATAAAAAGTTGGATATCTTCCCCGAATTCTTGTACTATGGCTTTTGATTTCTTTGAGAGGATTATGTTTCCTCTTCTAAATTTTTGATTTGATCGAATAAACTCATAGATGACAATAAATATTACTTTCTCCGTACGATCGAAGTTGAAGATTTAGGTATTTTCAAGCAAATTATGAAAAATGAAAGAGATTAAATTTTTCCCAAATAAACCCATTAATATTAGTTCTTAAAATATTTAAATTTCCTAGTTTTTCGTTCGTTATTTCTAGTGTCTAATTTCAATGTAAGGATAAATCCTTCATCTGATTGGGTACAAATAAATCCTAAACCTTCATCTGAAACGGGATTGAGAGGTATTTTTTAGGCGTTTTTTTAATTATATCGTTATTGAAAAGGAGAGGGTATCAATATACCACAACTTTTTCATTCCGTAAACTATATGGTCAAAGCCTAATATATAACCGCAAGTAGGTCAAAAAAAAAAACTCATGGAATAAGATTGTATATAGAGTTTTTTTTTTTCACAATCAATATGTTTAGACTAAAAGTCCGTGAACCTGATTGTGTAGAAGAGTTCTTGTATGATCTCAAAAAATCAATATCCAACATCAATTTAGTCGTATTCAAATCAAGAGGATCCGAATTCTAACAAGTATGAAACTTGCAATATATCTTTCAATATACAAATTCAACAAGAGGGAGTCTTGTTTTTTATGTTATTTAATAAGGAATTATACTATCTAGATTGATTATGTACTACGTGTTATATTCCTATTATAAAGATAAAACAATATAATGTGGGAAAGGAAAAACACAAGACACTATAATTTTTGTTGACGAAGAAAACTACACATGCAGGAAAATCCCCAGGACCTCGTACAACTTTGAACACTACACTGTATTAAGCCGCAAGAGACACTAGCCTACTATCAGGCTTGAGACTGAATTAACCCTCAAAGCAATTCAGTTGCAGTCATGTTCCTTATGCCTCTAGAACCTCGCAAGATTCTATGCACTTGATTCCCTTAGATGATGTTCTTTACAGCCGAAGAGTTGTTTCAATCTGCCTATAACAGATAAGCATATTTGATTTTCCTTCTGATTTTTTTAATCTAGGTTTGGAATTCTATTTGCAGCAAACAAATTCCAGCAAACCTGGCGAATCGGAACACTTGTACTCTGTTAGCTGAGATGCCTGGATTACTAACCACTTCTCCAGACCAATTCAGATAAATCAAAGAAGAGTTTAAATATCTATCTTGAGGAATCAGAAAGTTTGAGACGAATATAACTTTGTGATTTCTACTTATCTTGTCCTTGTCTGAGATTACTTAAACCTCAAAGATCAATAAGAACTTTGAGATTATCTCAAATCGAAAACTCTAATCAATTACTCTAAAAAAACATTGATGAAACAATCACTCACTTGTATCCACTAATAATGAAATCTTATCTTTTTTCTTTTGAAAAAACTTTAATAAGCGACTCACTCTAACACCTTGTATTTAACAAAGCTTATCAGCATAAAATATTCTTTCTCTACAACAGTGTTCATACCATTCTAGCCTAAAGATGCCATGAACCTTATATTAGGAATTAGGGATCTAATGAAATTCTTGAAGCGCTTTGATTTTTAAAAGTATTGCATAAATGTTTTTATAGAGTGCCTTTGATTATGGGCTTTTTATCCGTGGACGATCTATTTGGTCTTCTTGCAAAGTCCACAATGGAATACGTTATGATGCAATGGTGGAGCCACGGAGCCAGAAATCTTGCAATGGGGAGGCAGAAATTTTTTAGGGTAGACAATTAGTCATAAATGGACTTGGGAACCTAAAATATTAAAAATGCCAGCCCTTATCATGGACAAGCGTCGATGTTCTGGAAAAACCTCTTTAACAATTCTAAGGTCGGTTATGCATGGTCGCTCAATTGTTTAAAGCAGACTCAAAATACAAAATTTGTTTCATGATTGTGGTAAGGGGTCGTCAAATTCCATGGGTTAAAATTCAGTGCATCAAGAGGTTTTTGTTTTACATAAATTTGGGAACCTTATGAGGAATTTTGTAATCTTCAGTGAAATTATCATGGCTACCTTTTTCACAACTATCTACTCATTTAAGACAAGTAAAATTGCATTTAATTAAGTTTATTTGAAACACACAATTGGGATATGAGAATTAATTGGGGGATATGAACTACTTTTTCCATCCTAACTATCCCGCTAAGGGGTGTTTTAAAAGTATAAAAACTCCAAGTTAACCTTTTCAATAAAAATTTCAAATTTTAATTTACTTTCTTGAGTACTTTTTTTTTTAAATTTAATTTAGATAAATTTAATTTTTTAAATTATATTATGTTTAAATTATTTTTTATTTTTAAAATCTAAAAAAAAGTTACAAGAAATGACTTTTTTTCTTTTAGAAAACAAAGATTATTTTATTAATAGATTTAAAATTTAAAATTAATTAAAAGTACAAGGGCAACTTAGCCATTATATAAAGTATATAGATAAGGGGGTTCTTGATTTTACTTCAAAATGATCCTATTTTGTTTTACTAATATTCCCCAACTAGTCCTCGAATCCCCCAATTGTATATTCTTTATTTGGAATGCTACGGTGCCTTTTAGTGTATTTTGTTTATCATGCCCTGATTCTAGGTAGTCTGACACTAAAAAAGAAACCAATAACCACATCCTCCTTTATTGCTTTTCGAAAATAACTTTAATAGTATTTAGTTGCCTCGAAGACAACTCTTAAATTATATAATCAC
Organism: Papaver armeniacum; assembly: GCA_023531295.1. Classification (NCBI taxonomy): domain Eukaryota; kingdom Viridiplantae; phylum Streptophyta; class Magnoliopsida; order Ranunculales; family Papaveraceae; genus Papaver; species Papaver armeniacum. The sequence goes on along the minus strand of JAJJWW010002613.1, from coordinate 162,702 downwards.
ATGTCTATTGTATGAACTAGATGAAACACTATATTTATGTTTCCACACTAGATGAAACATATTCCTAATGTGATATAGCTAAGCCATGGATGGAACATTATTTGTGTCAAATTTTGTAGGATTTTATTACCTGTTTGTTTGGGTAAAAAGAATGGAATTAAGTATATTATAAAATATATTTAACCGATTACTGCTATGTCAAGAAGATCAGGGGAAGAGTTGGGAAACTAGATAAGGATAGGCAATAAAAAAAAATCTCCAAGTTTTTAGGGTAGGCAAAAGCGGAAAAATGGACTTAGAGCCTAAAAAAAAGAAGAAAAAAAACTTGGGAGCCAATCTATAGTGAGGGCATGCAAGGGGTGACTCCGCACCAAATTAGATATATTGTTACACAGGTTATGTGACACAATAGCCAGCCCAACTTAACATTTCTAGTTTGATGATCATAAACCATCCGGAACCAAAAGATGGGAATATATAGTCTTATGACCAAAAGGTTTCTGAAATTATTAATTCTCGGGGAAAATGGAACGAAAGTCTTATTCATAAGTTGTTGGATGATTATTTATTTATTTTTTGATAAGTTGGAACATGAATATTGGTCCCTAGAACTACAACTAGGTACACTAACTTAGGATTTATGTGATTAAAAGGATTCGATCCCTAACCTCCCTTGATGAACCATCAAACCACTTGATGGTTTCCTTCACCAATGGCATGCTTCTTAGAATCATCTACCATACGAAGGTTTTCCCAATCAGAAATTAGGTTTTGAACCCTAGCTTCTTTTTCACAAGTATTCCCTTCAAATATGGTTTCTAAGATATCCCAGACATCTTAATTTAGACTTTAAGCACGTAGTCAAATGATCTTTGAAGATCCGGGTAATGGCATGTATGATAGCATTTAAAATCACGAGCTCGAATTTTGCTTTTGCGGCAAGGATTTCTTTAAACGTGTTTGCTGGAGTATATTTACCAATATCCTTAGGTCTAGACTAGTATATCAAAGAGTTATATCTCAATTGAACGGTCCTATTAGGTCAGGGTCCTCCTTTTGACCAACCATGGGAAATAGGTTTACATGGCCTTTTGTCGCCTCGTGTTTCCGACAAAAATGGCTCCACTTTCTATATATATCAACATCTTCTTCGGGTCCTCACGGTTCCGGTCCGGTTCCATAATGTGTTGGCAACCTAATTCGACCTACAAGTTTAAAGTCCCAAATACCGTTATTCCGGTACCCATTTCTTCTGTATTAAAAAAACTATTAAAATCTTAATTTCTTTCTCTTTTTAACTTGAATATAAATTATTTTTATAAAAATTTATTATTATTTCTTTATTAATGTACTAAATAAAGATTAAATGTAAGAAAAAAATCAAAAATAAAAAAAAAAAAAATCAAAGCCAAAACTAGCAAAATACCTATAATTTTTTGCTAAAAAAATGATCAAAAAACATCAGTTAAATAAATTGTGCTTGTCTTAAATAGTTCATTGGTTTAAATTGATGTCAAACCATTACCCACAACAAAACAATTCATTATATTTGCTTGTATCAAACTTTGTTTTTATATTTGACCATCTATTATGGAATATGTGGTAGGACTTATGTGGTGTGCTTCTTTCCAATTGTTGGACCCGATTGATTATAAACGGGTCCGAGACTATTTGTTAATCTCAGTAGACATATATGTAATTACATAGACCTGATTTTTTGGGTATCATTTTGTAGGTCTTAAGTGGCTAATGGGTCCAATGTTAATGATGTAAGAGATTTCTTTAGGACCCAAAACCGACCCAATTATGACAGCGGGTCCGGTTAGACAAGGTGGAATTGCTTGAAGACGTATTTTTAAGGTACACTCTCATGCTTGGTAATAATTGTTTAATTGATAATTTTGTGGGAATCCCATAAATGATCTTTGTGGTTGTACATATGTTGTGGCTTCTTACTTTAGTCTAGACACATTTATTAAAGATTAGTGCCTGCATGGTATCTTATATGATCATATCAACCTTAAATGAGTATATCCATTAACAATACGTACCCATATTTGAAAATCACGAGCTCGAAGAAAAGCATGTATAACAATTTTCCATTAACAACACGTATCCATGTTAGATCGCTACAAACACGGACTTATAAGGTCTTTAAACGTGTTTGCTTCAAATTTCTTTTGCAACATTTGATTGTGATTCGATACCAATTGAAAAAGTGGGGTACAACAACCTTACCCAATATTTCGCTTAGCAATCAGTATGGACTAACTCCAATATACTTTTAAGAGAATCAACTAGACAAATTTTAGATGAAGTAAGAATAAATGATTGGTAAATACAGACTCAATCTTAATGAAAAGTATATCAAAGAGTTATATCTCAATTTTCTTTAAATGTTTCGATTCAATCCTTACTCAAACAAAAAGAAATCTTGTTGGAATGGTTTTTATGTTCTGAGGACTGAAGCCTGATTGAATACAAGAGAAATTAACTTGAACGGTACCAAATACCAATGTTCAAGTATCAATCAATTTCAATCAACAACCAAAGGTTGGATTTACCAATCGATCGATTCAACGCACAACCTGTGATATTTCAATTATATAACAAAATATAATGTGGAAAACAAATAACACAAACACCAAAAGTTTTGTTAACAAGGAAACCGCAAATGCAGAAAAACCTCGGGACCTAGTCCAAATTGAATACACAAAAGAAATGACACAAACACCAAAAGTTTTGTATTAAGCCGCCAAATTGAATACACATCAGACACTAGCCTACTACAAACTAACTTCTGGTCTGGGATGTGAGTTGAACCCCAATCAATCTCATACTTGATCCAAGGTACGGTTGCGCTCCTTACGTCTCCGATCCCAATGAGGATAATACGCACTTGATTCCCTTAGCTGATCTCACCCACAACTAATAGTTGCTACGACCCAAATTCGAAGACTTCAATAAACAAATCTGTATCACACAGAAAAGTCTACAGGAATAGATAAATCTGTCTCCCACAGAAATACCTACGAGTTTTTTTTCTTCTTTTGATAAATCAAGGTGAACAGGAACCAATTGATATACCATACTTATATTTTTACGAAGAACAACCTAGAAATATCAATCACCTCACAATAATCTTAATCGACTAGCAAAACAAGATATTATGGAATCACAAACGATGAGACGAAGATGTTTGTGACTATTTTTCTATCTTTCCTATCGGAGAAATTAATCTCGAGCCAATTTTATAATTGTGCTCAACACGATAAAAACAACAAGATCACATCACGCAACTACAGATAAAATAGTTGGGTCTCGCTTTACAATCCCAATGAAGTCTTTATGTCGTTAACCTACAGGGTCTCGATAGAAACTTAAGGTTAAAGGAGAATCGACTTTATCTTACACAACTAGTATCACACATGAGGTGTGGGGATTAGGTTTCCTAGTTGATAGAGTTCTCCTTTATATATTCTCCAAATCAGGGTTTGCAATCTAAGTTACCTTGGTAACAAATCATTCAATATTCACCGTTAGATGAAAACCTGATTAGATTCAAGCTAATATCTTTCAACCGTTAGATTGAACTTAGCTTTTTATACACACATGAAATGTAACTTCATTTAGGTTTGAGTAATCATACCTAAATGTGTACAAGTCGTTGGTTGAACAGTAGTTAACCAATGGTTAGCCATATGAGCACTTTCATATCAACCTTATTCATCTTCACCATAACTAGTTCAAATGACTCAAAAGAACTAGTTAGAGAGTTGCTCAATTGCTTAGATCTCATAGAAGTATACAAGACACAATCGAAGCAAAAACAGTTTTGATTCACTCGAATCGATTCATGAACATTATAGCCACGGTTTGCAAATATTGCATTCCTTAATTTATAAATGTCTTAGTTCACGAATTAAATTGTTTTTAGAAAATAACCCACTTAAGTATGAACACTTAAGTACCCAAACTGAGCTTGTTTTCAGTTCACAAACTCTAGCGGAAATTCATGGGATATGAACTTCCGACAGTACGCGGACTTTAGTTCCGGTTATCCTGAGCAGCAAAGTACGCATACTTTGGTTCAAGGATTTCGGACTTACACAAATATGAGTTACCACACAATGTTTATATCCAACCATTGTTATATATTCTAAACTCTCATTTCAATAATTCAAATATTCTTAGAGGACGTTATATAGTTGTTCACAAACTATTTTTCGTCAAAGCGATTTTCAAGTAATTGAAAATAATCATCATGACTTTCGTCAGTAGTAAAGATGAACTTGGCCAAAGCGAAACCTTACCAATAGATAGTCGATTTAAACTCGGCTCGAAATAGCACATGTGTATAAACGAAGTCTATATAGCAATACGACTTTTGTCTCAAGATAGGAGATAGAGTAGACAAAATTTTGAGCGATAGATAAGTTCAAGTCTCCACACACCTTTTAGTCGATGAAGTTCCACCAGTTCCTTGAGTAATTCTTCATCTTTGCATGATGAACGTCATGGAGTCTAGAGCTCAACTACACTTTCTATCCTAGTCCGAGACTTAGCTATAAGTAGACTAGAAATCAAGACTTATAGTTTTGGAAACTAAACTTGACAAACAAGCTTGAGATAACAACGCTTGTGAGTTCGACCGAGCAGTCCTCTAACAGCTTTCAAACAACGAGATTGTTGGTCTATTGGAACATCTCCTTATATGGTTAGCTTTTAAACTTATATATATATATATATGCAAATAGTTTCTTGGTTTCTCTCTTTACACTTTATCCTCTCTCCTGACATATGTTTTTCTTTGTACTAGAAATGCAAGCCACTGGTTATTTTTAAGTGAGACTTTGGCAACGGTGTCATGAATTTACTTATTGTGCTATAATTCAAATTTCATCATTGTATATTCACTTTCCAATGATTTTTTCACACTTGTTTTATAATTCAGTGATGTTGAAACCTTTTGTTTGTTGCAGGTGAGCTATTCTGAAATTTTTGGGTCAGTTCATCACCCGACAGAATTTTGTTGGTTTGCACTTGTCTTTATGAACCTTAGAACTTAGATATATGACCTGTATGAATTCCGGACTTGATTATATATTTTCTTTTGTGATTTTGAGACCAAGTGTAAGTAGAATTCAGTTATGAATCGTGTGACCAATACAATAATTTTTATTTAAATGTATTTCAGGGTGATTTGAGTTTAGTTCTGATTTAATTCATCCCAGTCAGAAACTCTGCAGTCAGCCAGATCTGATTTGGAATTCAGATGATTATATATATATTATAAATTTAAATATACGATGTAGTCCCGGTGTTGTACCTAGCGACAACTTGAAAGTATCGTAAATCAAATTTATTCTGAGTCAACTTAAAATATTCGTTCCAGAAAAAGACACTAAATCTACGGCACTTTCAGCGGCATCTCTAAAGTGTCGTATATCTCTCAAATACGACACTTTCCAACTTTCTTAAAACGACTTTTTTTCACTAGTATAAGGAGCACGAATGCAGCTGAATTGCTCGGCGGGTGAATTCGGTCTCAACTACATTCCAGTCTGAAGTCTGATAGTATGCTAGTGTCTGTAGCGGCTTAATACAATTTGGAGTTCAAATCTGGATAAGGTCCAGGGTCTTTTTTGCAGTTGTGGTTTCCTCACTAACAAAACATATATAGTCTTGTGTTTTCCCTTTTCCGCATTATATTGTTTACCTTTTTAATATGAATATCACAAGAAGTACGTAATCAATCGTCGTGGAAAAGTCCTTATTGATTGTGATCGACTATAAGACTTGTTCGTATAGAATTCGTATCTTGAATGATAGATAACAAGTTTCCTACTTGGAAGAATTATGATCTGGTTATTTGGATACGACTCGATTAATATTGGGTATTGATTTTTGAGATTGTCCAAGAACTCTTACATATAATCAGGTTCACAGAGTCTTAATTTTCTGATAGTAAGAGAAAGAGAAATAAACTCTATATACATATTGTTCAAGGATCATTAAGTTGGTCTACTTGCAATTTTATTGGGTTTTGTCCATACAGGTAGTCGAACGAAAAGTTTGGTAGTGTCTTGGTACCCTCTCCTTTTCAATATCAACATTTAGATTCTCCTCTTGATTGTCCATAACAATATCAGCATTAGGAGGATTATCATTTACAATATCTGAAATAACAGGTGGTTGTGGAGGCATCCTCCTAGAGACCTTAGGTAAGGTGTATTTTGAACTAGAAGAATGACTAGCTTCACCGTGGAGGTCTTCCGTTTAGCTTTTAATTCTTGGAAAGACATCATCTTTGTGATCAATAATGCGACAAGAAGCACAAGAAAATCTTGGGACCATGAAGTATTTTTATTGAGAAATGTATTAGTTTATTCTTCCTCTTGTAACAAGTGGAATACCAGTTGGTAGAGGTTTTTGTAGAGGAATATGAACACATATCTTGACCTTTTTCTTCAGACATGGTTACCATAAGGCTCATTTTCTTAAATAATCTCACCAAGTTCAAAAGTCAGTTTTCTAAGATCTTCGAATTATGTGCATTCATTTGGGATACTACATAGTATAAGCCGCATCAACTTAACATAAAATGTAGTTTGGCTATCAACTGACCATCCAGTTGGGGGAACAATTCTTAGAACAATAAAAAACCCACAAGTAAACTATGGACGTAGTTCCTCAAATTTGTTGAAATCACTTTCAACAAAAAAATCTTATTGGAACCTTATCTCTATGTCAGAACCAAAGTGCGTAGAGAGCGACTACGCACTTTGGTGCTGACATAGAGATAGGGTATTGGCGTCTTCAGGGATTCAAGCTTAAACTAGAAAATATTTGGGAGTTGAATACTTTCTTCGTGAGAGTTGGAGAAGGGAATTGGTGAAAGAATTTTTGTCGTCTGTCTGGTATTGGGTCGGTGTGGTCCAAGATTCCCTTGTAGTGATTACGGACTTTATGATTTTGAAAATTATCAAAATAACTTAACAAACTGGGTTATTAGCCCTCGTGGGTTTGGGAAAGATGATTTTGCCAGTTAGATTTGATAACGTCATAACGATATCCTTGCGTTTCATCCACATGACATAGTCCAAATACTCCTTTATCCAAAAGCTTTTGGTAGCTAAATGATGAATGTACTTGTTTTATAGCCAACAAGGCAAGCAAAGGATATGAACCTCGTTTGATTGGAGGCTATGAATACTAATTTGGGGCCTCCCACTAGAGGACAAAAAAGGTCACCCCATCCTAATTTGGGCCACCCCTTATCAAATTCTTTTTTAAATGGCTAAAATGCCCTTATTCTAATTAGTGATAATCTCACTTAATTAGTGTTAATCTAACTTAATTAGAGTATAACTTTTTCTTTTCAATTTTTTTTCTAGTTTTCCGTTTGCAATTTTTTATTTCTTTCTCAGATTTGTATGAAAAGTCGTCATGGTATTCTTTTAATTTTCTTAAAACAGTGACGACTCTAAAGTGTCGTTAATGTTTTCAATGACGACTCTAAGTGTCGTTACTACTTTCAATGACGACTCTACAATAACAACACTTTACAGTCGTCACTGAAAACTTTAACAACACTTAGAATCGTAACTGAAAACATTAACGACACTTTAGAGTCGTCATGAATATAGTGACGACACTTAGGGTCTTCATTTGAAAACATTAACGACACTTTAGAGTTGTCATGAAAACAATGACAACACTTAGAATCATCATGAAAACAGTAACGACTCTATAGAGTCGTCATTGAAACAATGACGACACTTTAGAGTCGTCATTGAAAACAATAACGACTCTTTAGACAGTATTTTCACTATATTATTTATTTATACGCCCTAAAAAATTTGGGGTGCAAATAAAATAGGTGAGGCCCCAATTAGTATTCATGGCCCCCAATCAAACGAGGTAAAACCTCCAAACAACGTCAATACTTTACAGGTTGGTTGAGAAAAGGTGATAGCCATACAATTGGCAAGGGAAATACAAATATAGGGGTATTTTGATTTTGGGAGGTACTTGGCTAAGCTAATAAATTTGGTAAAGCTTAAATTAAACAAGACACACAACTAAGAGGTATTAAAATTTCTGGGATTTGAGGATTGGGACAAGTGGGATAAACGTAGCTTAGCCAACATACTCCAATCAAAAATAATGCCTCTTAACAAGTGCTACCTAATCCGTATCTGCAAAGAAAAATCAACCAATTTAATTAGTTCCCATAAAAACTCATAAGGATGTGGCGTCCTTAAGAACCTCTTAATGGAAATACTTAGAAGAAATTAGTCCTAATGAAACGTCTAGTCTTAAGTTTTAAATGAGAGTTTTCCCGGGAAACGACGGTTCTAAAGAAGGTGTGCATGACTTTGAATAGCATGGCAGTTTTAGGGCGACCCCAAAAGAATTAAGGACGACACTAAAATACAAAAAAGGTCACCCAAACGTAAATCTAAGCTACCCCTTATCTTCGAATTTTCGAAATGGCCGATATGCTCTTATATAATCGGTAGCAAACACAACAATCGGTAGTTAACCAATAATCGGTAGTCATTATATAGTAATTAGTCTCCGATTATTGTGTGCATATTTCGGCTAATATGCCATTCTATAATCGGTAGCTAAAATAACTTATAAACCTACCGATTATGAGTATCCCCATATTCAAACTTGGCCAAATTCCATAGGTTTTGAGGGTACATAGCCCTACCATAACCATGTGGTTTGTGTTTTGGATGTAGCCATAATCGGAGGTCGAATTGGTTACAAAACCTCTCGATTATAGGTTGCCCCAAAATGAGTTTTTGCTTAATTCCTTTTTATTTTTCAAAATTTTGAAATCTCCTATAATCGGTAGATTATCAAACTTATAACCCTACCGATTATAAATGACCTCTATGTTGTGGTAACTGCTCATAACCTCTCGATTATGGGTTGCCCCAAAATGAGTCTTTGCTTAATTCCTTTTTTTTTCCAAAATTTTGAAATCTACCATAATCGGTAGCTTATCTAACTTGTAAACTACCGATTATAAGTGGCCCCAGATTCAACCTTTGCCATATTGCATAGGTTATGAGGGTACATAGCAAACCATAACCACTTGGTTCGTGTTTTGGATGTAGCCTTTATCGGAAGATAAATATATTACCCAAACTCTCGATTATAGGTTGCCCCAAAATGAGTTTTTTCTAAAATCCTTTTTTTTTTCCAAATTTTGAAATCTGCCATAATCGGTAAATTATCAAACTTATAAAACCTCCGATTATAAGTGGCCCCAGATTCACCAAAACTTGGATGTAGTCATAATCGGAAGACCAATAGGTTACAAAACCTCCGATTTTAGGGTGTCGCATATTCAAATTTTGAAAGCTACCATAATCGGTAGATGTTCTAACTTAAATACCTACCGATTATTGGTTTCCCAAGATTCAACCTACGTAAAATTCGCCGTTGCAGTTTAAACCAAATTTAAGAAATAGCCGTTGGAGTTTTTGGGAAAAAGAAAAAGAGCCGTTGGACCCTAAACCTATATAAAGAAACTCATATCTATCAACCCATTTGCACCAAACTCTTTCCTCTCTTCAGTTCTAACTTTGAAAACAAAAATATGGATATTGCTTTTGCCGAAGAAGAAGATTGTGTTATTTATAGAGCGTACGTTGTGGTAACTGCTCATGATCGTGTTCACAAGCTCCATAAATCGGAATCCCAAGAGCAGCTATGAAACCGTATTTTAATGGTATTTGAGGCGTTAGATGGTAATCGAATAAGGAGATCATCCAATGACATTAAGATGAGAATGAAGACGCTCGATAAGGAGATTGACAAACTTGAAGATGACGAACGATTTGTTAGGAACGCTTTTCCTTAGTGGACGTATGGAAAACGAGTAAGTGTCTTTGTAACTCCGGCTCACATTAACATAAGTGAGTACTAACTTGTTACTCATTCGTAATTTCAGAGAAATCTTGCGGATCGCCGGTATGTGGACCTCTACGGGAAATGATTTGAACATGAAGGATGCTACAAAATCAAGAGGGACAATTTCTATGGTCACTGGAAGTTATGATCTGTTTTAATACTTTTAAGTGATTGTAAGAGTGGTTTTAAAGTGATTGTAACGTTTACGTCTTTATGTAATGGCTACAATCGGAATATTATTAATATAACAGCCTACCGATTATTTATACGCGGTAGTTTAATTGGTTAAATAAGCAACCGATTACCACAATCGGAAACTTTATGAGTTAATTTAATTTCCGAATGTTATGTTGTTTGGATACAGAAAACAAATTTTTCTTCACATTGTCATAATCGAAGGAAACATATAAAATAAACCTACCGAATACTATAATCGGAAGTTTAAGAAGTTCACCTCGTTCAGAATATGGTGTTGTTTGGTTACAGATCACAAAGGACTTTAGAGTGTCATAATCGGAGGCTAAGGAATCATGTTAGTTCCCGATTATGGTGTTGTTTGGATACAGAAAACAAAATTTTCTTCACATAGAATAATCGTAGGAATAATATGAACTAACGCCGCCGATGATATAATAATCGGAAGTTTAATAAGTTACATTAGTTCCCGAATATGGCGTGGTTTGGTTACAGAACAAAAATTATTTGTTCACAAATCAAAATAAGTAGGCAACGAAATTCATAATCTTCTGAATCTGATGTTTTTTTGCAAAATCCCCAGATTCGGTAGGTACATAATATAAATAGCTCCCGATTCTGACAATAAAATTGCAATATCCCCAGAATCGGGAGTTATTTATATAAAGTAACCTTCCGATTGTTTGTATAAAATTCAAAAGTTTCATATCTCTGCATGTGATTCGCTTGCGAGTCATCGTTAAATGCATAAAGATAGCAATAAAACCATTCATAATTCATAAAACAAACCATTCACAAAACATAAACATAACGTACCAACTTATAATCCAACACACACGACATAATCCGACATAAACAAAGTTAAATCCGACATAAACAAAGTTATCCATAAAGTTAACAAAACACAGAGAGTTTAGTTTTTCCTATTTGCTTTGACTTTGCGAGCTTTACTACCTCTACGACTTGGACCAACATAATCATTGGTTTCATCAACTTGAGTGCTCGATGACGCCCGAGTTCTTTTGGTCACCTTCTTTGTAGGTTGCTTGCCTTTTTCCCCAAACTGAGATGCATAATCTTCATTTTCAACGTTATCAATCAACTCTTGGTGCTTTTTTATCTTCTCAAGTGGCACATGAGCTCTCCTGGCGTTTATGCAATCCAGTGCACTATTGGACAAACGCTTGAAACTGCTCACCTGTTTTAAAACATAGCATACCATCAAACGGTTATTACTCTATTTTGACCCATAATATTAAACTAAATTAACAAAACAATACGTACCAATTTACCAAAACCCGCAGGTTTCTCTTTGAGGATACTCTTGTACGAAGCTGGCTTTAGTTTAAGATCACGGATTACATGAAGATGAGAAACATTCTGGTACCAATCCATATAGTTGGGAGCATTTTCAAAACCTTGGTTGGCTGCCCTTCCTTGGTTAATCAAGTAATGCGCCCTTATATCCCAATGGAATTTACAGGATGGTGTACCCTTGTAAACCACCGTGATAGAATCTTTATCAGACTCGCAGTTCTCCATATCCATAGTGAAATTGCCATGGATTTTCTCCTTTGATATACATTGTACAAAACCGTGTTGTCGCAGCACCCTTGAAGCATTGTACATCACATATCCCGTGGGGTGCCACAACGGTCCAAAATAAAGGGCCAAATCGAACTGACCCGCGATATGTCCATCAGCTCAGTCTTCCTTGTATGGATCAAAGCATACGTCTTGGGCTTTCAGTGAGTCCAAAATCTGCCTCAAACGAATCAGATGCTGCTCCTTCGTCCTAGAATGGTTGTCATCGAAGACGTACTTTGTTCCTCTAGGGTCACCTTTCTCCCATGCCGGGTTTTCAATGGCCAATCCCAAGATAGGGAAGTGGTCGTAGATCCATGTCTATATTGTCATTTTTGCAAGTATTAGGAAATTGATTCTTCAATGGTATAAAAATAAAAAAATAACCAAGTATGTAGAGTTAATAAACAATACCTGTAGTAGACTCACGTTCCCGGCCACTTGGATAATTCCAAGCCTCGACGCTTTTCTCAACTCTTCCATCAACCACACATGGCATGCCGTGCCCCAACAGTACTCATGTACTTCATCGAGAGGATCCAGAAGTTGTAAAAGGTTGGCGTCGACCCGATTGCCACTGGTATTGGGGAAAATGACACATCCCAATACACATAGGAGATATGCGGAGGCCGCGTGGTTGACTTGCTCATCCGTTAAAGTTCCTTTCTCTTCTTTTTCCTTGGAGCCCTTGAACATATCCATCAGAGTACCCATGTTGAACTGTCTAGTTCTATACTTCATGCATCTTTTGAACTCAGTTGTTGATGTTTCTTCATCCCAACCCAAATACTTTTTAGTTAGAGCATAAAGTTTGGTCCATTCCAACTGCTTTGTGAACTCAGCCCTAACACCTTTTCCATGGATAGGGAGTCTAACAATCTGCACAACATCATCTGGAGTAATCGTCATCTCCCCAAACGGCATATGGAAGTTGTCGATCTCAGGATAAAGTCTCTCCACAAATGCCGATATAGCCACCCGGTCATGTTCCAACATAGAGTTCTCCGCAGCATCAGCCAACCCAGAATTTGCAATAATTATCTTGAACCTTTCACATTCATCCTTCAAGGCCAATCCAACATTTTAGTTAGTGTGGCGGTCGGTTTGAGTATACGAACCGCATCGGAATGATACTATAAACACATGACAAGTTAATTTTTTTTAGAATAACCTAAAACTATAACCCTTAAAACTATTACGAAGAAAAATAAGGCGAGGTAAATAAAATGGAAACGATTATTACCTCGGTTTCATATATTTCTTTGGCCCAGGAGTCTTTGTATCCAAATAACAATTGTCCTCCATCCTCCGAAAACCCAAGGATTACACCTTCTGGAATATCCTACACCTTAAGTGTTTGTGGGACAAGGTGTTTCGCTTTCTTTCGAGGAGGATTTTTCTTTTCGGCTTCTCCTTCTTCTTGCGCACCACTAACTTGTCCTACTTCTGGTAATCTATCTTCGGGTGCTTCTAGTTGAATTTCTAGTTATGATTGTGGAGCACTTGGTTGAACACCTTCTTGAACTGGTTGTGATTGAGAGGCACTTGGTTGAACACCTTCTTGAACTGGTTATGATTGAGAGGCACTTGGTTGAACACCTTCTTGAACCGGTTCTGATTAAGGGGCACTTGGTTGAACACCTTCTTGACTTGCTTGTTGAGTTCCATCTTGAGCACTTGAAGTGGCTTTAGCAGTCCTAGCTCTCTTTGCACTAGCTGTTAGGTTCTGACGCCTTTCCTTCCTTGCACTAGCTGAGACAATTGCATCTTCAATTTTTTTACCTCGCCTATCCCTAACCAACAGAAGAAAGTACAAAAGGTTAGTAAACTATATAATCGGAAGTTAATGTAAAACCAACGCTCCCGAATATACATATTCGGTTGGTTGAGTTAACCAATTGCCCCCGATTACTCTCAATCATAAATATAAGTTCACCTAAAGCTACCGAATACGTATAATCGTAAACAAAAGAAAATTTTTGGTGTTCAAATATGTTTATCTACACACAATAATCGCAAGCTAAATTTCAACATAACCCTCCGAATACCAATAATCGAAAGTCATAAAAAGTCCACCCTTCCGAGTGCATCTCAATCGGAAGCCTCACAAAACTAATTTCTACCGAATATGCATCACTTTGTGTCCAGAAATTACTCAAGTGGTTCATCCTAAACGATCGAAAGGAAATTACAAAAGATATCACCCGATTATTGTGTCTCTAATACTTGTTCTTCCCTAGCATATTCGGAAGGCAAAAACACAATTAACTTCCGATTATGATCGATTTAGGCCTCAGTAATAAAAAACGTTCTACAATCGGTAGGCAACCTAATCATTTACCACCCGAATATGACAAATGTTCTTGTGAAATGAAGAATTCGACCACAATCGGAAGTTTAAAACAATAACTAACCTACCGAATCTGGTAATAACCGAAAACCCTAAAAAAAAAACAAACATGGATTCGTCGAATTGAAGCAATATAAACCAAATTAATGGTAGAATCTTACCTAATCGGCGCCATTTCAAGTTGCATGAGAGTTTGGCTATCAGTGTCGCCTACATCAGGGACTTCATCTTCTTCGTGTTCTTCGGGTTCGTGAGTTAAAACCTCTTTATTACGGGCATGCAATCCGATATTCGGATCCTCACCGCACTACGTTTTTGGTTCGAGCTTTCTTACGTTCCTTTTCTTTCATCTTTATAGAGAATAATCGACGATGATTCGATTCGACGATTAACGATGTATAGCACGGAGTTGAACGAGGGGGGAAAGTTTTCCTCTCTGCAATCGGAGGAGGAGAAGAGGAGTTGAAGTTGAAAAGAAATGAAAATGAAATGAATTTAGGTTGACATTGGTTTTATCTGTCAAGCGGTTATTAATTGGAAGGTAATACCACCTTATAACCTACCGATTATTGGAATCCCCAAATTGACCATTTGCCAAATTCAATAGTTTGGAAGGTACAAAGCCGACCATAACCATTTGGTTCGTCTTTTGGATGTAGCCATAATCGGAAGATAAATAGATTACCCAACCTCCCGATTATAGGTTGCCCCAAAATGAATTTTTTCTATAATCCTTTATTGTAGGAAATTTGAAATCTACCATAATCGGTAGGAATTGTTACTTTTACCCTCCCGATTATTGGAAGCCCTAAATCGTTAGCTTAGACATTTTTTTATTCGTCTGATTATATAGGAGCCCCAAATTTCACCATTGCAAAATTCTAAAGATTTCTTATTTCTATACTTTAACAATCGGTAGTCTCATGAGGTTCTTTTTCCTACCGATTGTTATAGAATCCAGATACGCGTTTGGCACAAAATCGATATTAATCGGTAGTATAATATCGTTACTATGCTTCTGATTGCTTTATAATAATCGGGCATAAAATAACTTCCGATTATGTAAGGGCATTAACGTATTCTCCGCGTTTTGGACATCCCTTAACGGTGTATATTTTGGACATCCCTTTAACATTTCACCGCCAATCCCAGATGACCATATATTCTGTTTATAATTGAACAAATTGAACTAAAATAGGAAAAAAAAATTAAAAAAGAGAAAGAATTAAGAAATGGCAAATGCAGCAGGAAACAATCCTCTTTCTGCCACTTTTGAGTTTCCGATGAGTGAAAAGACAATCGGAAACCATAAAAATTCCGCCAGGTTGAAAAGATAATCGGAAATTCTTTAAGTGTTTCTGGGTTCGAAGTGATTATGGCGTTTGCTTCTTCTTCTTCTGGTAATCAACAATATGTTCGATGTGGTCTAGATTTTCTCAAAATATATAAAACCACCACCGCCAACAACAACTGCAACGATCCAGAGTTATCTCAATCTCAAGCAGCTACTATTGCAGATGAGCAGGAAGCTGCTTCTATTGATCTTACGGCTGAAGTGGAAGAAGATGAACGACCTCCATATGTTATCGTTGTTCATGGTCCTCCCAAGGTAATTTAACTTATCAAATCCCTATTGATTAGCTCACTAATTGACCTCCATATAATAGTATAATTAGTGCTTCTAATTGGGTATTTTGTTCTACTAGGTTGGGAAATCCCTATTGATTAGCTCACTAATTGAGCATTATACCGAGGAAAATCTTGATTTACGAGGCCCCGTTACCATCACATCAGGTATACTGAGTTGTTTTTAGACAAATTGGTGTTTATGTATTTTGGTAGAATGTATTTTCATTGAATTTTGTTTTTGGTCCGGGGGGAAAAGAAGAATACAATTTGTGGAGTGTCCCAATAATGTTAATGGTATGCGTGATGCTGCAAAGTACGCTGACGCGGTAATATTGCTCATTGATGCATATGTTGGGTTTCAAATGGTAAGTAGAAACTTCTGAATGTGTTTTTAATTGACTTTCCAATGATTGCGAGTTATGATTGCTGCCATTCTCTGTAGGTTCATATTTGATAACAATTGGGACTAGTCTAGTGTTCATTTCGATAAATTTTCTTTTAAGAATTTGGATATCCACTCTGATATATCTTTCTCGGCATTTCAGCATCTCTTGTGCATTTGTTTCTTCTTGGAGACAATGTGAATAGAATTTAATGTTTGTTACAATATCCCAAATGATACCTCAACATAAATACCTTCTTTACTGCGTCCATTAGTTCAAAAAGTTAGTATGTTATTGATATATGGTTGTATGTATAGACCCATTGGAATTCCTGGAACAACTACTAGGGGTTGATTTAGAACTTGTTTGGTTTTCTTCCAAATAGCATGCCCTTCATCGATTTGATGGTAACATTTGAAATTTTGCAATGTATTTTTAATTCTCTGTGCCTATAAAGTAGGATCGATTTTTAAAAGAAGCAAGTTGGTATGGTAATTTTAATTGCAAGATGCTTTTGCTTATTTCAGGAAACATTTGAGTTTGTTAACATGTTACGAGTTCACAGCATGCCGAAGGTTATGGGGGTGCTGACAAATCTTGATATGTTCGAAAATGTTGAAATACTAACAAAAACCAAAGAATGCCTCATGAGTCATTTCTGTACTCAAATATATGAAGGAGCAAGACTATTCTGTTTATCTGGACTCGAACATGGAATGTAAGTTTCTTATGATTTAATAATATTGCAAATTGGCTTCATATATTTCAAAATTCAAGGGACTCACTCAAAGTAAAATAGATTTAAGAATAGTCCATCAAGGTTTCTTATCTATTTTAACAGGTACCCAAAGCATGAAATTCTTGATCTGGCAAGCTTCATATCTGTTATGGAATTTCATCCGCTGCCAAGGCGGGCTGCACAACCTTATGTGTTGGTAGACCGTTTTGAAGATGTTACTAGGCCAGAAAGAGTGCTGCTGGATAACAGATGCAATAGGGACATTATTTTGTACGGTTATCTTCGAGGTTGTGATATTAAGAAAGGAACTAAGGTACTTCTCTTAGAGATGCTAATTGATGTCATTCTTTCTTTTTATCCTGTCACTTTTTGGAACTAGAGCTGTAATTGCACCAGTCACTTTGTTTCCTGTAAACACAATAAACTCTGTTTGTTTGTCCCGTTTTCTTCTGTGTCGATCAGTACCTGAAAATTTTCACTTCTTCTACCATGAGTTTTACTCGAGTATTCTCATGCTAATATGAAAACTGACTTGAGGAATATTATGCCAGGTGCACATTGCTGGTGTTGGTGATTTCTCTCTATCTAGTGCAACAAGCATACTCGATCCTTGCCCTTTACTGGCTGGTCCCAGAAGGAAGAGATCTCAAATAGGTGATATCCTAGCTCCATTTTCTCAATCTAACGAGCTGTATTTTTTTTCCCCATGGTGTTTGTAGTATGATTGTCTGAATCTCAGAAGAAACATCACTATCTTGCTAAACACGTACTTCTATGGATATATATTTGTGTATATTAGGAAAAGAGCATGATGAGAGAGAGGGTTTCAGACCAGGAACTTATCTAAGGTTGGAGGTTCAAGACCTTCCATTCGAGATGGTTGAAAATTATGATCTTTACCATCCTATTCTTGTGGGAGGCATCAGTCCTGGAGAAAACAATGTTGGATACATGCAGGTTAATATGCCTTCTCATTTTACTATCGTAAAGTTTGCTGCACTGTTTATTGTGCCCGTGGAATGCAAGTATAACTTAATATCGATGTTGCTGCATATGAACAGCAAGATACAGCTGCTATTGATCTTATGGTGGAAGAAGAACGGCCTCCATATGTTATTGTTGTCCATGGAACTCGCAAGGTAATTTTACTTATTAAATTTGATGACAGATAATCAGCCAGGTTTGGTGCTTCCAACTGACATTGTATTTTGTTCTAGGTTGGGAAGTCCCTATTGATTAGGTCAATAGTCGAGCATTATACCAAGGAAAATCTCTTATACATGCATGGCCCAGTTACGATCATATCAGGTATATTTATTTTGATTGTTTCTTACTACCTAGACAGATTGGTTTGGTTTCATGGTCTCACTATGTGTTTCGGTTTTTGTTAGGTGAGCAAAGACGAATACAGTTTGTGGAATGTCCAAATAATATTAATGGTATGCTTGATGCTGCAAAGTATGCTGACGCTGTCATATTGCTCATTGACGCATATATTGGGTTTGAAATGGTATGTAATGTTGGAAAGGCCGGAATATATTTTTTTAGTAGCCTTTCCTTCAGCAACAATTTTGAGTTACCATTGCTGCCATTTTCTATTGATTCGTACAACAATTAGAGCCAGGTGCCTAGGTCACAGTAAGTTACTATGGTATTTTAATTGTAAGATGTTTTTGCTGATTCCAGGAAACGTTCGAGTTTGTGAACATTTTACGAGTTCATGGCATGCCGAAGATCATGGGAGTGCTGACATCTCTTGATTTGTGCAAAAATGTTGAAAAACTATCAAGAACCAAAGAATATCTCATGAATCATTTCTGTAGTGAAATATATGAGGGAGCAAGACTATTCTGTTTATCTGGACTCGAACATGGGATGTAAGTTTCTTATGATTTAATAATATTGCAAATTAGCTTCGTATATTTCATGCGAGTATACCATGTTGTAAGATTCAAGGGACTTACTAAAAGTAAAATAGATTCAAGAATATTCCATCAAGGTTTCTTGTCTATTCTAACAGGTACCCAAAGCATGAAATTCTTGATCTGGCAAGCTTCATTTCGGTTATGGAATTCCATCCTTCGTCTTGGCGAGCTGCACAACCTTATGTGTTGGTAGACCATTTTGAAGATGTTACTCAGCCAGAAAGTGTGCTCATGGATAACAGATGCAATAGGGACATTGTGTTGTATGGTTATCTTCGAGGTCGTGATATCAAGAACGGAACCAAGGTACTTCTTTTAGCGATGCTAAACGACGGCAATCTTGCTTTTTTTTCTGTCACTTTTTGGAACTGTAGCCGACTTCTGTAAATACATCCTTTTAAAATCAGCCACAGCCACATTGGCATATCCAATTGTTATAACAAACTCCGGAATCACATATTGCTCGTAATTCTGCATGATTAGAATCATCTAATTATCTGAAACCATTTTAATTTAATCTATTTTCTTCATATTTTATGAACTCATGCGGATTTGATAAATAATAAGTGGGGACTGTTTTTAGAAATTTTGCTCACTGTTAGAGCTCAGTAGCTTACAGAGATTTACAGTAGTAGGAGACTCGTGTCGTCTGATGCTAAGTTGCCTGGGTCCGTTTCCTTTGTTAGTTGATATTTTTGTCTCATTCCTGATTCTCTTATTAGATTCTAAAAGGACAATATTTTCTGGAAATTTGTCAGTTGATGTCATTTTACTCTTGTAGTATATGAAATTGTGAAAAAAAGGAATCCTCACTGGTAGAGGTCAAGACTTCCATCGAGTATCCATATCATCTGCTTTCTTCTTTTTCTTAGTTCTGTAGAGATATGAAACTCAACATTTTAGGTCGATGTTGTTTTTGATTTTGTTCTTTAATATGCCATAGTAATTGGACAGTTTTGGGCCAGTGCTTTCTGCTAATTTTTTTTGGTCTCATTCACAGAGTGGCTACTATATTGTGTTGATTTTTAACTATTGGTAGAGGTCAAGACTTCCATCGAGTATAAATATCATCTGCTTTCTTCTTTCTCTTAGTTCTGTAGAGATATGAAACTCAACATTTTAGGTCGATGTTGTTTTTGATTTTGTTCTTTAATATGCCATAGTAATTTGACAGTTTTGGGCTAGTGCTTTTTGTTATTTTTTTTTTTGGTCTCATTCACAGATTGTTGATTTTTAACTATTGGGTGCCCAATATATTGTCGGTTGACTGTATTAGTGAATTTTGGCTCCAAGTAATACCATGAGTTTTACTATAATGTTGTTTCACCAATATGCAAACTGACTTGAGGTTTATTACGTCAGGTGCACATTGCTGGTGTTGGTGATTTTCCTCTTGTTGGTGTAACAAGCTTCGCCGATCCTTGCTCTTTACTGGATGCTCCCAAAACGAAGAGATCTCTGCAAGGTGATGTCTTATTTCTTTGTCATGCAATATTTGTAGAATGACTAATCAGAGAGAACTAACATCATGTTCTTGCCACAGATTTCTATGGATCTTTGTAGTAATCTTTATGCTATTCTCACATTTATTTTTTAAATTCTCTAAACTTGCATATATCAGGAAAAGAGCAGAATGAGAGTGAGGGTTTCAGACCAGGGACTTACCTAAGGTTGGAGGTCCGAGACGTTCCTTTTGAGATGGTTGGAAACATTGATCCTTGTCATCCGATTCTAGTTGGAGGAATCAGTCCTGCAGAAGTAAATGTTGGATATATGCAGGTTAGAATGCCTGCTCATATTACTAGCGTACTGTGAAGTATGTTATACTGCATGTTTACATCTCATGACTGTTTTCGGTTGTTCTTCCAGGCGACACTTAAGCGACATACTTGGCACAGGAAATTGTTGAAGACAAAGGACCCTATCATTGTTTCCATTGGTTGGAGGCGGTACCAGACGACCCCTATATATGCCATGGAGGATCGCAGTAAGCGGCTTCGAATGCTCAATTACACCCCCGTAGACACGCAGTGTCTTGCAATGTTTTGGGGCCCTCTGGCTTCCCCCAATACAAGAATTGTTGCTGTACAGAGTCTGCCAGAAAATAAGGTTTGATATGTTCTATTATAAACTAAAACAACCTACTGTGTCTAATTGCATATTTTGGATGCCCCTGATTTTCTGAAAGCATCTAGTTGGAAATCAGGAAAAACAATAAGTTGATACCTCCCCTCCTAGACCATTAAATTCATGAAAAATGGGGGATGTAGCCTTTCGATTTAAGCAGATGTAATTAATCTATACCCGATGCATAAGAGAATTTATGATTTACTGATTTGCATCATGTGATAAGTGTGTTGTAGTCCACTTTCTCTGAATGGCTTCGTTTGAATCCTCAGGCAGCATTTCGTATTTTAGCTACTGCTGTTGTTGTTGATTTGGACCATGCTGCAAAGATCACAAAGAAGTTCAAACGGTCTGGAACTCCCTGGAAGATCTCTGGGAAGACTGCTCTAATTAGAGACCTGTTTAAATCGGATCATGAAATTAATAGGTTTAAAGATGCAAAAATTTGGACTGATAGCGGAACTCAGGGGAAGGTTAATAAGGTTAGCATTGTAAGTGTTAAATCTTTGGTTGGTAGTACTGTATTCGCTCTTGCGTTCAACTATTGTATCTTGAGATCCAGTATTCATGTGGCTTGGTTTTGTGTAGGCTGTAAAAAAAGTGTTCGTGGATAGACCGAGAAGGAAGAAAGTCGGTCTTCCTAGAGAAGGGATTGCTAAGTGCACGTTTAAGCGCAAAATTTGTATGGGGGATACCGTTTTCATGCGTCTGTCGAAGGAAGTTGAGGTTTCTCGTTTCTTCTGCCCATTGGTGCCTACACCTAGTTTATCAGATGGGGTTAGTGCCTAATTTTTGATTTTATTTGTGGAGTTTTATGCTTTCATATCTTGTGCGTGTTTCTTAATGTTGTCTTTATTATACACAACAAAATAAAGCTCGAGGAAATCCAGGAAAGAGACTCATTAAAACCAGAAACCGAAGACAAGAGTGTCGAGGATTATTCTGTGTGGAGGCGGAAATCGCTGAAAGGACGACGTATGGTGGGCTTCTTTGAGGGACAGCCTAGCTTCCAAGACCTAACTTATGCTAAGAAGTTTGAGTTGTACTATGTAAGATATAGTATTGGCCGTGCAAGGCCTTTCCCATATTTATTTTTCTCAGAATTTTTAATGCATTTTCAGAGATTGATTTTGGGTTCGATTTGTTGTTTCATTGTACAGTGTAACAAAGAGGAGCAGAAGGAATTTGAGAAACATCCAGTGATGGCGATTTCGAAGGAAGAAGAGATGTTAGAAATACACAAGAGGAGAGATTAGGAAGAAATACCAACCACAGCCTAGGTCACAATGGTCTAAAGAAGAACGGGTCTGGCATTGCTCAATAGACTTGTATGGAGATATGACTCCCACTTATCTTACCTTCTTTGGACCCTGGCGTCAAATTAAATTGAAGAAATAGGCTTATGTTGTCGTATCCCTCTCAAAAGCATGGTTGTACATAGAGCTTGGTTGTTTAGGAATACTAATTGTATTTCATTTTGCATAGAGTTCTCTTGGTGTATCTAAATGAATTTGCTTAAAGTTTTACTAGATTTCTATTATGCAGAAAATGAAACATTTTGCTTTGAAGTAGATGCAGAGCTATTTTGCATGAAGCTTTGGAGTATAATGATCATTTTGCTAGTTTTTCCTTCTCTTGTATTAGAAGGAAATGTAATAGTTTAGCAGACAAATTAGCTAAATACTTGTAGTAGTAGATTCTAAAAGTTGATAGTCTGTGGAAGGATATTTGGGTAGAAAAACTTTGCATTCCAAACAATGTAAACTTGTTTTCCCGGTCCTTTATATAAAATTTCTTTATATCAAAATAAAGAAAAATCCAGGTGAACTACTGTTTTACAAAAAAAAAATAATCAAAATCTCCGTTCAAAAGTGGGCTTTGATCCCCTTGGGCTCTGCTTTCCCGGGCCTTTCCTCCGCTCGGCCATGAGTGTTTGCAAAGGAACCGTTTTTTGGGCACCATGATTTTTTTTGGGGGACCATGGTCTTATTAGGCCACCTTCCCTATAGTTATAAGGGGTGTCCTAAAGTGTGGAAATGACTAACCTACCCTTAACCTAATTTAATTTAAAATTAACCTAATAACCACCACCTCCTCCCACCGCCGCCCACCACCACCACCTATATATAACCACCACCTCCTCCAATCGCCCACCACCACCACCACCTCCGACTACCACCGAGAGAAAAATTTTAATTTTTGGTAACTAATCATACGAATCACTAATAAATTTGGGAAAGTTCTTACAGGTAACTAATCATACTAATCATTACTAATCATTAAGTTCGGTTCTTGGTAATAAATTTGGGAAGGAACTTTAGTTCGGTTTGATCGTAACAACTTTTAATTTTTTTTTTGTAACCGAACTATATAGTTCGGTTTGATCGGAAGGAAAATTTTCAATTTTTTTTAACCGAACTTCTTACTGGGGTTTGGTCCTAAAAAGTCTTAAATTTTTTTTGTAACCGAACTATATGGTTCGGTTTGATCGCAAGGAAAATTTTCAATTTTTTTAACCGAACTTGTAACTAATCATTACTAATCATACTAATCATTACTAATCATTAAGTTCGGTTCTTGGTAATAAATTTGGGAAACCGAACTTTAAGTTCGGTTTGGTCCTAAAAAGTCTTAAATTTTTTTGTAACCTGAACTATATGGTTGGTTTGATCGCAAGGAAAATTTTCAATTTTTTTTAACCGAACTTCTTCCTGGTAACTAATCATACTAATCATTACTAATCATTAAGTTCGGTTCTTGGTAATAAATTTGGGAAACCGAAAAAGTCTTAAATTTTTTTTGTAACCGAACTATATAGTTCGGTTTGATCGCAAGGAAAATTTTCAATTTTTATAACCGAACTTCTTCTTGTGTAACTAATCATTACTAATCATTAAGTTCGGTCCTTGGTAATAAATTTAGAAAGTCTTAAAAAAATTCAACCGAACTATATAGTTCGGCTTTGATCGTAAGGAAAATTTTCAATTTTTGTAACCGAACTTCTTATCGCAACTAATCATTACTAATCATACTAATCATTAACTAACTTTTTTGTAATAGAGTAACTAATTATTACTAATCATACTAATTACTAATCATTAACTAATAACTAATTAATCATTAAACAAAACATTTAATTAAGGAGGGTAAGTTTGGTATTAAGAAAAATATTTAGATAAGGGGTGACTTAGGATTACTTGAATGTCTTTCCTAAAATAAAATCATGGTCCCACAAAAAAGATGGTCCCCTCTGGACCATGGTTTTTTTGGGCTTTGATTTTTTGGGCTTATAAGTTCGGTTAGGCAAAAAAAACTTTTCCTCCGCTCGAACATGTTCGGTTAGTTGCAAAAAACATTTCCCAACCGAACATAAGTTCGGTTAGTTGCAAAAAACAATTACCAACCGAACTGGTAAGTTCGGTTAGTTGCAAAAAACATTTCCCAACCGAACTGGTCAGTTCGGTT
The DNA here is from genome assembly GCA_023531295.1 of Papaver armeniacum. Classification (NCBI taxonomy): domain Eukaryota; kingdom Viridiplantae; phylum Streptophyta; class Magnoliopsida; order Ranunculales; family Papaveraceae; genus Papaver; species Papaver armeniacum. The sequence goes on along the minus strand of JAJJWW010002613.1, from coordinate 138,372 downwards.
AGTTGCAAAAAACATTTCCCAACCGAACATAAGTTCGGTTAGTTGCAAAAAACATTTCCCAACCGAACATAAGTTCGGTTAGTTGCAAAAACATTTCCCAACCGAACAATAGTTCGGTTTAGTCGTAAAAAAACATTTCCCAACCGAACAATAGGATTCTTGCAAAGAACCATTTTTTTTTGGGGACCATGGTCTTATAAGGCCACCTATCCTACAATGTTAAGGGATGTCCTAAAATCATGAGATTATTAATTTGGCCCTTATCCTAATTTAATAACTACCCCTGATTAAAATTAACCCTAACTTAATCTAAAACAAAAACAAAAGAATTTAAACCTAGCCGCACAAAAAAATCAGTTCTCCTCTTCTTCTCTTCATAAAATTTTCATCATCGATTAATCAATCGAGTATAAGAATGGTTCGTCGAAAGAAAACCAACCGACTCCCAGGAACATGTCCCCCATTAGGACATCTAGCAAATCAGCCAAGTGATTTTGATATTCATAAAGAAGTGGAACAACCAAGTGAAGCCATAATCCAATATAATAGACGCAGTAAGAAGCCTGATTCTTCCATGGGACCGATTCGCAGGTATTTTCCAACAAACCCATACTTTTAATTTGATTTTGATTCGTTTAATTGAATAGAAATCATCAAAAGTGCCATGTTCGGTTAGAACGCGTTTCACAAAAACCCTAGTTTCTTAACCGAACTTCCTGAAAGGAAGAACACGAACAACAGTTCGGTTCCATAGGATTTAAAATTAGGTTACCGAACAGCGACTTCGGTTTGTTCGCAAAAATTTTGAAAACTATTTTGTAACCGAACTCTACCCATATTACAAAAAAAAAAAAATTCCAATATAACCGAACTGTGCTATTTTTCCCACTATGTTGAGTTTTCATTTAACCGAACTTTTACAACTCTGTTCGGTTGGTTCGCAAAATAATTTGAAACTGTCAAGTAACCGAACTCTACCATATTATAAAAACAAAAAACAAACAAAAAAAAAATTCCAATGTAACCGAATTGTGCTATTTTTCCCACTATGTTGAGTTATCAATTAACCGAACTTTTCCAACTTTGTTCGGTTGGTTCGCAAATTTTTTTTAAAACTATCTAGTAACCGAACTCTACCCATATTACAACCTTGGCTAATTGCATACATGTGGAGTTCGGTTACATGATAATTTTATCGGGATAACCGAACTCAGCGTTCGGTTTGTAAAGCAAGTTGACAACTAACCGAACTTTACGTTTACTAAGTCAAATTTTATTGTACGTAAGTTCGGTTAGATAGTTGGTTGGTATGAAGTTTGCGAACCAACCAAACTTTATACACTAATGTGAAATCTTATTTTATGTAAGTTCGGTTAGCTATTGGTTGCGAACTAACCGAACTTATAGACCCTAAAGTTCGGTTACATTCCGGCCAAACCGAACATAACATTGTAATCCTATTTACAAAGTTCGGTAACATGTCCGTTAACCGAACTTCAAAAAACCTCCATTATTGGAGAGTTCGGTAACTTGTGTGTTTAGAAAAAGTAACCGAACTACACTTTCAGATGAGTTCGGTTACATGTTCTTCACACAAGTTAACCGAACAAGCCCAAATCTACTTAACAAATTCACATTTTTTGAAAATTTGGACCAATTCAACCAACATTAATTAAGTTTAGAGCATACCTGGGTACCCAAATAGTCTTCCTCCGGTTGTGGTTGGTAAAATCCATCGTTTTCATCTTGAGATTGGCTTTGGGGAAGAATACATTCACCATCTAAGAAATAATTCATATCCGGATCATTGTGAAGATTGACATATACTCTAGGAGAGGTAGGAGATGAAGATTCAGTGAACTCAATTTTTTTTTTATTTTCTATGTTTTTCTTCTTCATCTTCTCTAACTTTACCCTCTCAATAATTCTACTTCTTTGTTAAAAAATCTGATTTTTTAATCTCAAATCTTTATTCAAAATCATTTCACTAATCACACTAACTAATATTAACACTAACTAATCATTACCCAAAAATAATATCAGAGGGTAATTTAGGTATTATAATAAATATCTAGATAAGGGGTGACCTAGATTTACTTCTAATATCTTACCCAAAATAAAAGAATGGTCCCCCAAAAAAAGGCTGGTCCCCAAAAAATGGTTCTTTGCAAAGTGCTAGTTCAATCAACTGTACATTTTAATATCAGCAACAAAAGCTGCAAAACTATGGAAAGTCAATGTCGAGTAGTCAAAGTTAAATGAGACATTCACACAATATATGCTCTATCCATTTTATTCATGCCGAGTCACACGATATATATATGAAAATAAAAAGCCAAAAAATACAATACTTATTGTCCATGTTCTAACAGAGGCATATTATTAGAAGCTATGGGCTCTCTTTCTAGGCATGCATGGTACATACTATTCTCAAATTTCTCTAATGATCGCTCAGTTGGACGGATTAAAGTTAGATTGTGAAAATAAAATACAGCAACTGCTTAGTTGAAAGTTGAGTTGCTGGAGAGAACTAAAAATGATAATGCGAAAGAGTCTAGGAAATAAACATATACCAATTTTATCAATTAATGTTGCTTTCAAAAGGGTGTGTAATTAAAAGGTATGGTCAAAGTATATTGACTTTAATTTTGTATACCGTAAGTTATGTAGAACTGACAGTTTGACTCTGTTTAGGGAAACTGTCCTTATTGTATTTAAAGGTTGTCTGAGTTAGACATGGTCTGTAACAATTCTTTTCAACTGTAATAACTCGTTCAATTCATAATCAATTCCCTTCTCTTTGTTTTCATGTTTTTAATTTTGAATATCGAAATATAGGTTTCTCATGGTATCAGTTAGGATATCGATCTAACACAACTCAATCATCAAAGTTCAACATATTTTCTCAACAATTTTTAGCTTCAATTTCAATCTGGGTAATAAATCTCAATAAGGTTTCCTCAATAATTTTAGGGTTATTGAGTCACTTTTTATGGTAACTACAAGATCTGAAAATCAATTTAACAACAACAATAACCACAATTTCACCAATCTCAACAAGAATCTTAGCAACAACAACAACAACAACAACAACAACAACATCGATTTTCATTCAGATCTTGAAAATTTTCAAAGCCCAACCATTGCAATGTCGACTTCCATTGTTAATGGTATTTCTTTACCCTTTACATACATCACTAATTTTGTTTCCATGAAACTTGATGGTAAAAATTATCTACTATGGCATGATCAATTTGAAAGGGGTGTTATTTTCCACTGATTTGTATGGTTATATGAGTGGTGAAATCATTGAACCACCAAAAAGGGTTGAAGTAGACGGTGTAGAAACAGAAAATTCGGAATGAGTATCTTGGAGATGCTTAGATAGATTTGTCTCTACTTGTCTTAAGCCACTTTTACTCCTACTATTAGTGGTGATGTTCTTGGTCTTTCTACTGCAAAGACAATATGGGATTATCTTGAAACCAGTTTTAGAACACAACTTATTGCAAGAAAGAACATGTTAAGAACACAATTACATGGAATTAAAAAGGGGAATCAGTCAATAGTTGTTTATCTTCAAAGGATTAAATCAATATCTGATTCTTTAGCAACAATTGGAGAAAAGGTTAGTGTTGAGGATCTAATGATATTTGTAATGAATGGCTTAGGCAGTGATTATGATATTTTTATTATATCTTCTCAAAATAGGGAGAGGCCTTATAGTTTTGGTGAAATTAAAGCTAAATTGCTTTCTCTTGAACAATTTTTGGCTGATAGACAACAAAGTTCTACAAATATGTTTGATGATCATAATACAACTGCTTTTTATGTCAAGAGTGAGTCCAACTCAAATAAAAATCATATGAAGAATGAAGGAAATTTTAAGCATAGTACCTATCAAAGTGGGTCAAGTTCTAATAATACAAATAACTAACAAAGTGGATCAGGTTCAAATAGTGCAAATGGTAACGGAAGATTGGATTATAATCAGATGTTTTGTCATATTTGTAAGAAGAATGTGCATTTAGCTACCAGGTACTTTTTTAGATATCATCCTCCTAGTGGTACTTCAACTAATACTTCTCAAGCTCACTTTGCAAATACTGAGAATCCACGAAATTACTCAACTGGTGCAATGCATACTTCTAGGAATTCTCAACAAGGTTTTGCAAGTTTTAATGTTCACTATACTGCAGGTAATGATGATCCTTCCTCTTCTAGTACAATTTGGAATTCTGACATTGGTGCTTCAACTCATATGAATGGTGACAAAAAGCTTCTTCATAATACTTTTGAGTACAAAGTCAAGGACAATGTTCAAATTGGAAATGGTAATTAAGACTTTATCTATCTCTCTTACTAATAGTACTACTACAATTCATACACCTACTACAAGTTTTAAACTAGATAATCTCTTACATGTTACAACTATGAAACATAATCTTTTATCAGTAGCTCGATTTACATTTGATCCTTATGGTTTTGAGATACAGAGTTTGAAGACTAATAAGTTACTAGCTCAAGGAAAAATGATTAATAACTTGTACCAAATTTCCTCTGTCATTCTTCATTCTTCTTATCATAATGTTGTTGCTTCTTCTAACATATGGCATGATAGGTTGGGTCACCCATCTCCTAGAATTTTACAACAACTTCATAATCATCACAATATTAGTCTTTCATCTTATATTTCCAAATCCTTATGTCATCCTTGTCAACTTGCTAAAAGCAAGACATTGCCCTTTCAACTCTCTTCTACACATTCTTCTTCTCCATTTGAACGTATTCATTGGTATGAAAATTGATGAACAATTTCAAGTTGTTGTTATGATTGACAAGTTACCCCCTAACTGGAAAGATTTTCGAAATTCTTTGCGTCACAAGTCTAAATAATTTTCTCTTGAAAGTTTGATTGTTAAGCTCAGGGTTGAGGAAGAATATCGGGAACTAGACAAGAAGGAAGAAATTCTTATTGTTTCTAACAATAAGTTCATCCTAATTTGAAACCTAAGAAGAAGGATATGAAACCTAACCCGAACCAGAAGAAAGGAGGAAGGCCTAATCAAAACAAGAACCAACACCCATAAAGAAATGGACAGAATTCCAATTCTGAGTTTCTTTGTTATACCTTTAATAAACCGAACCATATGGCTAGGAATTGCAGGTTTAACAAGGAAAAGAATAACGCAAAAGCTAATGTTGTGGATGGTGTTATAATAGCCATGGTCTCAGATCCTTAGTTCTACATGATTGGTGGTTTTGATGGGTGGTGGATAGACAGTGGTGCTTCGCGTCATTGTTGTTTTGATAGGTCCCAATTTAAGACTTATGTTGAAACCAAGGATAAGAAAGTGTTGTTGGGAGACTCCCACAACACTGTGGTGAAAGGTTCTGGTATGGTAGAATTGAAGTTTACCTCTGGGAAGACACTCATGCTGAAAGATGTCCTTCACACTCCAAAAATGAGAAAGAACCTTGTTTCCGGCTATCTTCTCAACAAGGATGGGCTATATCAAACTATTGGGTTTGATGTTTACACTATAACTAAGAATAAGTTGTTTGTAGGAAAGGGTTATGATACTGATGGAATGTTTAAGTTTAATGTTGATGCTATGAATAAAATTTATTCTTCTACTTATATGGTTTGCAATTTTAATGTTTGGCATAATAGACTTTGTCATGTGGGTAAAAAGATAGTGAATAACATGAGCAAGTTAGGTGTCCTCCCTAAATTTTCTGAAAATGAATTTGAAAAATGTGAATACTATAGTCAAGCAAAAATAACTAAGACCTCTTATAAATCTATTGTAAGAGAATCCAAACCTCTAGACTTAATACATTCTGATTTGTGTGAATATGAAGGTATCCTAACTAAAAATGGCAAGAGATATATTATGATGTTAATTGATGATTGCTCTAATTATACGTATGTTTATTTGTTGAGCCATAAGAATGAAGCTATTGAAAAGTTTAAAATCTTTATTGCTGAAGTTGAAAATCAATTTGGTAGAAAAATTAAGAGATTTCGTAGTGATAGAGGCATTGAATATGATTCTGGTCCTTAAACTGAAATTTATCAATCTAATGGAATAATATATGAAAAAAAAAGCTCCTTATAATCCTCAAATGAATGGAAAAGCTGAAAGAAAGAACCGTACTCTTACTGAATTGACTGTTGCTTGTTTGCTTAGTTCTGGTGCTGCTTCTCATTGGTGGGGTGAATGTTTGTTAACTGTTTGCCATGTTTTGAACCGCATTCCTAATAATAAAACCATGATATCTCCTTATGAACTTTGGAGAAATAGAAAACCTAATGTCTCTTATTTTAGAGTTTGGGGTTGTTTAGCTTTTGTTAGGAAACATGATCCAAAAAGACATAAGTTAGAAAGTAGAGCTTATGAATATGTTTTTATTGGTTATGCTCAAAACAGTAAAGCTTACAGTTCTTTGATATTAATAATAAGGTTATTATTGAATCTATTGATGTTGATTTCTTTGAAGATAGATTTCCTTTTAAATCTAGAAATAGTGGGGGTAATAGTGGGGGTTCAATACCTAGTACTTTACCTAGTACTGATTCTGAACCTAGATTAGAAGAACCTAGAAGTGAAGAAACTAGGATCACTGAATTTGAACCTAGATGCAGTAAAAGAGCTAGGACTGAGACAAAAGATAAAAATCCCGATTTTGAATGTTATGCTGTAGAGGAAGAACCTTCAAATTTACAAGAGGCGTTTAGTTCCGTAGAGTCTAGTTTCTGGCAAGAAGCTGTAGATAATGAATGGGATTCTCATATGTCTAATAGAACCTGGCGTATAGTAGATTTACCTCCTGGTAGTAAGCCTATAGGTTGTAAATGGGTTTTGAAAAGGAAACTGAAACTTGATGAAACAGTAGATAAGTATAAGGCTATACTAGTTTCCAAAGGTTATAGGAAAGGAGAGAATGTAGACTTTTTTGATACTTATACCCTTGTTACTAGATTAACATCTATACATGTTTTGATTGCTATTGTTGCTACTCATAATCTTGTTATTCATCAAATGGATGTTAAAACTTCTTTTTTGAATGGTGAATTAGAAGAGGAAATTAACATGGAACAACCTGAAGGTTTTGTAATTCCTGGACAAGAACAAAAAGTATGTAAGCTAGAAAAGTCTCTTTATGGTTTGAAACAAGCTCCTAAACAATGGCATGAGAAATTTGATAATTTAATGATTTCAAATAACTTCAGAATAAATGAGGGTGACAAATGCATCTACTATAAATCTGAGAATGATGTGTGTGTGATTGTTTGCTTGTATGTAGATGATTTGCTGATATTTGGTTCCAATTTAATTATCTGTTGTCAATGAAACTAAAAGCATGCTTAGTTCGAATTTTGACATGAAAGATTTGGGTGAAGCTAGTGTAATCTTGGGAATCAAAATAACTAGAACTAGTAGTGGTATTTCTTTAGATCAATCTCACTACATTGAAACAATTCTAAGAAAGTATGATTATTTTGATTGTAATCCTGTTTGTACTCCTTATGATCCTAGTGTGAAATTGTTTAAGAATACTGGAGAAAGTGTTAGACAAATTGAATATGCTAGTATAATTGGCAGTCTGCGTTATGAAACTGATTGTACTAGACTAGACATTGCATATGCAGTGGGAGTTCTGTGCAGGTTTACCAGTAATCCTAGTTTGGAACACTGGGCTTCTATTGAGAGGGATATGCGGTATCTGAAAAGAACCACAAACATAGGACTACACTTTCATAGGTATCCCGCAGTACTTGAAGGATTTAGCGATGCTAATTGGAACACTCGTTCAGATGATTCCAAGGCCACCATTGGATATGTTTTTACTATTGCTGGGGGCGCTGTATCTTGGAGATCAAAGAAATAGTCAATTATAGCCCAATCTACGATGGAGGATGAATTGATGGCACTAGCAGCATCTAGTGAAGAGGCAGGTTGGTTGAAAAGTATGTTGTCAGACATTCCAGTATGGGAAAAATCAATACCAGCCACTTTGATCCACTGCGATAGTACCGCATCTATCGTAGTAGTAGATAATTGTTATAATAACAATAAGAATCGACAGATACGTCGAAAGCATGACATAATTATAGAATTTCTCACAACCGGTGTTGTAAGAGTAGATCATGTAAAGTCTGAAGGAAATATAGCTGATACTTTGACGAAAGGATTAGCTAGAGAAAAGGTATGGAATATATCTAAAAGTATGGGACTTCTTCCCGTGAGAAGTTAAGTCATTTGTAATGGATACCCAACCTAGAAATAGGTTCAAAGGGACTAGACAAAGTTACAAATGATATGATAGAGTCATGCACTCCCATAGCATGATATCCTGAAGTGGGAAATAGGTTGAGTGTTTAAACTCTTAATGATGCCTATAGCTCTTAAGTTAGAGTGGGATACACATGAGTATTCTTGATAGACTCACCTATACGGATGTGAAGGTGTGGCCGCCTTCTATGAGATCTTGGGCAGTTCTCTAGACCGTTCGTTAAAAAAGGGATAAACACATGGACTTAATGTGCGAACTTAAGGACTTTACTCTAGATATAGTTGTGTGTGTTGAATAATCTAGTATTACTTAGAGTTCAAGACGCGAGTCACTCTAGTACCTGATACTTAGAAAGTTTAACACTATGTAGAGGTTCAAGTCGAAAGGCACCTTTTCTTATGCACAACTGTATAACACTTGCTCAATGTTTTTAAATATAAGTGGGGGATTGTTGGGATATATATTTAAAACATAGTTTTGTAATATTGTACCAAACTTAGAGAGATAGTGTGGTGGTATTATTTTGGGCTCCCACACTATTATAGACTTGGGTTCAAGTCTCACCCCATGCATTTGACTAGGTATATTTATATATCAATATGTATTTAATAAAATCCGGGAGAGCGGGACCTTGGGGTCTTGGGAGGTCTGTGATTCAAAAAACTTATTTTTTGCAGATTTGACTTTTGGTTTTGAAAAACGTTTAAGGTAATTATTCTCTAATTAATTGTCTTTAATCTTGGCAATATATCTTGCTTGTTTTATGAATGTTACGGAAGGTTAATTGAGTGTAGTTACTCAGAATTTATTTTCATTAAAAGTTGATTGATTCTCTTGAGTTTTATAAGACCAGTTTTTACAGAGGATGGAAAATATCTAGTTTTTACATCTATTGAGTTCCGAGCAAGTGTAAGAAAGAGTGATAGTTGGTCTGATTTCTCAAGGTGCAGAGAAATCGAACAAGAGAGTATCAGCTGTTTTATCCCATAGGGTTTTCGACAAAGAATTGACTACTAGCACAATCAAGAGGCGGAGTCGCGGAACACCTTAAAGATAGCGACCTAGGCCGCGACTCAACTGTTTGAGATTTACTTTTGTGTGAATTTTTGCATTTTTTCCAACAATATTTGTTGAGACAAATCAGTCCATTACATGAACCAACTATGCCAACGACTATTCCGTCCACACCCATCATACGAGGATAGCTGACGCCAGTTTCTTGAAGTGTCTTGTAAGACAAATTGTGATGGATATTGTTATACTCGTCTCCGTAATAAAGTCATGCACTAGGACTAGCAAGTTGTAGTAACTGACGTCGATAATGCACCTTAGCGAATTGATCACATTTACGAGTGAGGAGATTTATCCAACTTCTGCAAACTAATTTACAATCTAAAATAGAATCGACTGGTAGTCGAGAAAGTATGTCTACCACGATATCCAATGGAAGGAACTCCATGGTTATTATTAATCCTTGTAACACGAAAAGAACACGATGCAACAGAGAATGCTGTAACAAGGGTTGAAAACAGTGCAAGGTTTTTCTCGGAGACTTTAATAGCGTGTTTGTTTCATGGGTATGGAATCGTATTCCCGGGAATATGATTTCATACCCTTGTTTGGGATGTCTAATATCTGCAGGAATTATATTCCTTTAATTTTAGGTTTCCCAAATATGTGGAATATAAATTAACCCATCTCAAAGGTGGGTTTAGGTTTCCGTAGGTTGAATCAAATTTTTTTCAATATTTTTTTATTTTGGTAACTATTCCCTTACTTTTTGATCATAATCCTGACTAAGTCAAACAAGAATAAATGAATCATATTCCAAGCAAACTATATTCCTGGAATCATATTCCCAGGTATCAAAAATCCTAATGGGACTGAATGTTGTAACAAGGGTTCAAAACAACAGTAGGTTTTTCCCGTAGACTTTAAAGGTGTATTCAGTTTCCTGCCGCATATAAATCAAGTCCTTTAAAAGGTTATGCACCATCGATTTCAGTTTAAGAAATAGACGCGTAGATTTCGTTCCTTGTTTTAGGCACCCCAAAATTTGCCAAAACTAATGTAGTACATACCAGGATTAATAGAGGTGAAAGCAAACTAGGTGCTGGGGATGAGAAGAGATTTTAAGTTCCGTCAGAAACTTAATAAAATCTGATTCTAAGATCAAGACTTTAGGGTTTGATAATGATAATAATATTGATAATTGATTGATAAAAGATTGTATCTCTAAACAAGAAGGCTTATCCTTTATATAGACTAGCATGACCAACTAAAAATAAAAGAAAAAGGAATGTAACCTAAACTAGGAAAGCAAAGGACTTGCAAATCAAGTAAACTAAAACAGACGCTAGGATCAACTGTCATAGTTGACACAGACAAAAAAAAGGATCAACTGGAACAATTGATACGATAATGGAAGATGTCCTACATAAGTCCCCCCTTCTTGAAAGAAACTCGCCCTCGAGTTAGCTAATAAGAAAAAATTCATTCCTTCCATATATTGCTCCAGACTTCGAGTAGTAATCACAGAATACGAGTTCTTTTCCTCCATGAAAAATGTAGAATCACATTTACCATCTTACCACGATCACATAAAAATTCATAGCTCTAGAGGTCATAAACCGAAATATCCAAGAAATGTGTCTCCAAGCGTCATAAGAGTTGTGCCTAAACTTCCCACAGTCAAACACAAAAGTCACGTCAGTAATTGTGGTGCTGGAGTTAAACACGCGAGCAACGACTACGAGCACAACAATTTCAAAATTCTGAGTTACACTTTTGGATGCACGACTAATTGGTTCATCCTTCCGTTGTACTAAGCCATTTTTAACATCTCCTGCATCTAATTCAGTTTGACGCTCCTGGGGTTCATTCCATTGCTCCGTGAATGTTCCAAACTTGTTTAACATTAAAATTTCTTGAAGTATAAGATTCTCAAACACCTCTTTATTACTTGGTGTAGGTAGTGATCGGTTGTCAGCCGAGAAAATATAATTTCACTTTCTCACTCTACTAAATATAAATGAAGTACGTAGTAAGAAAGAGTTCGTTCCCACAGAGAGGCTTTTGTTGTTATATAATTTCAGTTTCTTAGTAACCAAGGGGGGATGTTTGTTTTATCTAAGAAATAAAATAGAGCAAAGCAAATAAAATAATTTGATTAATCAATAAAGAGAATATATTGGTAACGGGATACTATCATTCACAAACATGTATTTTCATCAATGACTAGAATTGGAATTTTAATCTCTCATTTACTAAAAGTCCTAGGATACCTTGATCGCAAGAATATCCCGCTAATTCCCTGATTTCATCACAACCACATTAAAAGATGTATATGTGAATTCTTCCTAGAAAGAAACCTAACGTGTAAAAGCACAATCAAGTTTAACTCCTTAAAAGCAATAAGTTATATGGAATAAGACTAATCAATGCAAACGAACGTGTAAAAGCACTAATCCGTTTTAACAAAAGTTATGATTCACTTGTGACTAGTAGGATATATCACTACAAGCACTACCCACAATTATGCTACTTAGAATCAGGAATAAACAATTTTTTCGTATTGAAAACCCTAATCTATCAATAAGGATGAAGACAAACTCAATCGATTCTGGACTCGACTAAACAAGCATTCAAACTATATAACACTTTAATTGTGAATCACAAACAATAAATTATTGAGACAAAACTAATTCATAGAATCAAATATCATGTTGAGAAATCAATTTTATCCCATAACCAATAATATGTTATTTAGCTACTCATAGCTTTTGAGTTCATCATAATCATATAATCAATAATAAAATAATGAAAAAGATGAAAAACAAATGAAAAGCAAACCCTAGTCGCCGCTCTCCAAAACTCCAAGTAGAAAAATACGTGATCCCCCCAAAGTTCTAGAAAACTTTCTCCTTTTGTAGATTTTTCTCTTTCCAAAACTAGGTCTTCAAAGCCCAAAGTTCAATAACAAGATGTCCACCAAGCCCATATGTGAGGAATACCCATGTGAAAATATATCCAAAAATTAATCGTCGGGAAATTGTATTATGGCCGAAAATTGGCCGGAGAAGTGACCGGAAGAGAGCTAAGGTGACCGACGAAGTCAAACCAGTCACCATTCAAGTCGGTCAAGGTCAGACCGAGTTGAAGTGAGTCATCTAACTAACCAGCTGAATGGGCTGAGTCGTATCAGACCAATGCCATCTTGCGAAGGCCATAGCCAATATTGCACATCCTAGTCTTGTGCTGCACCATCATTGCGCTTCACCACTTTCCACTTAGCACCAACATAACCATATCTCTTCAGCTCAATGGATACACAAGTTCTGTCATTCAATCACTATCTTGCAACTTCATAACTTCTCTTTATGCACTTTCTTGTTCTCTACAACCTTATCCCCACACCATCATTCCTTAAGCTCATCTGATACAGCTGAGTCTAGCCCCAGGAGTACCACCTGCGAGTCAGGTTTAATAATATCATTTTCTACAGCAGCTTCGGTTCATCTCTGCCTAAGACTCCTCCATTCTTCAACTCACAACTCCATAATCTCAAGCTGCAGCTCATTTTTAACGCGCTCAGTTAAAGTGTAACTTCATAACCCCTCCTGAAATTCACTTCAATATCCTGCAATTCAGCTCTACATAGTAGTACCAACATCATCACCACCAAGTGCAACACCATCCCATACCATCTTGCACCTGCGATGTGTATTTGAATCCTAGACATTCATCTAGTCACTGTAGCAACAGAATCTCCCGCATCACCTGCATAACCCAACATTATAACTGTTCAACCATTGCTTCCGCAATTGCATAACTGCAACAACACCATCACTGCCTGGTCATTGCAACTACCCTTCTTCATTACATCTCAAGCGTTCTTAACAGTACTACCAGAACCATTCTCCATCTGCATCAGAAACTCAAAAACATCACAACCACCTGAATCATTTCCTTCTCTGTCCATTTAAAGCAACAACAATTCACCAGTACCAGCCATAACTCCTTTCTCTTCATTGCAGTACCATCGATACCACCAGTTTCTCTGCTTCTTGTTCTGCGATTCCTCAACCAACAACCCATCACCTGAGATCAAATCCACAGCAGCATCTCATGTTCCCTTTCTCTGTGTTGTTCTCAGTTCAAACAGCTCAAACCCCATCGACTGCTTCTCTCTATCTTCCACCAGTATTTCGACATCCTCAACTCAGTCTTACAATCACTATCTCGGGTTCAATTCTTCCACAATTGACTTCTCTTGCTCTTCTTAATATCTGAATCATGGCAAGCACAAACCTAAACTGCAGTTAGTTCAGCTTCTGGTTTTCTGCTCCTCCAACTCTATAGCGTCTCCACCTGCACCAGTCATGTATCTTAATCAAACCCCTTCTCAAATTCAACCAAAACCCAAGCTTAATCATCTCTCAATTCGAACCCATCTGAAACGGCACCACGAGTTGTCTTCCATCTCAGAAACTTCTTCATCTGAATCTGAAGACCCCCATTTAATTCCTCCTCCTCTTTTCAAACTCAACAGCAGTAGCTTCTCATCTCAGATTCAATTACCAAATCCTAGATTTCTCTCAACCAATAGCAACATCATCTTATGCTTCTTTCCTATTTCGAACGACAAAATTCATGCCAAATCTGCTGCCAATCCTCAAAATTAACTCAACCCATTCAATCATCTTCAGAAACGTTGAACCCAAATTTCATCAGATCCCCATTGCAACACTTATCACAAAAAGTCATCTTTTCTTTCTCTTCTTCTCGGTTTATCCCATCCGCAATCGTCTTCTCTAAATTTCAGGTGGAGTAAGAAAGAGAGGCAGTAAGGCAATGATAAGAGCATTATTGCTCTCTAATTTTAGGGTTTCGGTAATAAAAAGCAGGTGGATAAAGCTACCCAAGTGACATAGATAAGGGTCAACCAAGATCATATATGGCTTGTCAGTTTCGCATAACTGACAAGCTAATTCCTTTCTCAACGCAACTATTAGTTTTGAGGAACCGAATTTTTTTTCTTCATCTCCTTCTCGTGTACCTCAGCTCGCTCCAAGTACCGCATGTAAATCGACCTTTTTTCCCTTTTCGCTCCGAATGACTCCATTGCACCTAATTACTCAAAAGTAAACATAAGATACATATTTTACAAGAAAACTCGCAAAGAAAGCATAAACAATAGATATAAATTTAGGTGTTTTACAACACCTATCAAATTCCCCCACACTTAGACTTTTCTAGTCCTCGAGTAAATCAAACAAAACTTATTTTAAATTACATACATACAACTCCGTGAGGGTTTACTAGAGATATACCCACAAAACCTACTTTTCCAACTTTCTAGTTCTCCGAAATGATAACATCCAACGTGCTAAGAATACATAGAGATTCTGCACACTAGTCATAAGAAGTTAAAAACATAAATGAACATAATCTCATCCTTAAAAGTTGAGAGAGAAATAACCATCCCTTATCGAGAGAAATTCGGGTTCGGAGTGATCAAAAGTCTCGACTCTGCCTCACAAGAAAGGGTTGTATGAAGTTGCTCTCAATAATAAATAGCTTTTTATGGGTCACACATGTGTCCAGGTAGGAATGAAGAGAGTACCTGTGACACGTTGAATGGTAAGAAGGCAAAACCCTCCGAATTGTTTTCAAAACCCACATCTTTTATCATTTTGAAAACCCTTTTTTTCTGACGATCTCTAAGAAAATAAATCAACCACTTAATGAAGGTGGGAATATGCTTACTTACCTCGTTATCCGTTCGGCGTGCAGTTAGCACCACTCTCACAGCATCCATAGAAACATCTTAGGTCTTCAATCCATGTCTTCGTCTTCGTCTTCGGTCTTCAACTCTTGATGATGAAATCTTGAAATTCGTAGAATCAAGACAATGTGATTCTTTCCTCTAATTCCTTGTTGCTTGAAACTTCATTATGAATATTTCTTCTTCCATTGGCTTTATTGAAAGAATACAAAACTAAAAACGAACTAAACAAACAAAAATATGATACAATGGATTTTTTTATTTTTTTATTTTTATTTTTTTTTTGTGACAAGAGAAAATAAAATACAAACTAACAAATAAGAATAAAGATAAAATAAAAATGCAAGTACAAAGGCCATGGTGTAAGTACTTTACCACTTTGTTCTTCACAACTTGTATGTCTTGATTAAACTTCTTGAAATCTCATCTTGATAATATTCGCTCTTGTACATAGTCTTCAACTTGTAAAATTTCTGCTCCTTGTGTAGGATCAGAATATCGCAACATTAATACCTCGCGAGACCAATCAACAACCGCATTTCGAGGGCGTCGCAGAAGAATAATATAAATGACGCAATGAATGACGATAGCTAGAACATGAGAAAGATGTGAAGACTCAGCGAAATTCAGGAGTGTCGCGAGAATTAATACATGTACGCTTGCGATGTTTCTATAGTTGCGGAAATCCCACACTACACCCCTTACTCAATTTTGCTTAATTAATCCATTGAAAGATGTAAGATCAAGAATATTTATTGATTGAGTCCATGAAATGTTTACACAGGATGATAGAATTACACTTAGAAATTAAAACACTCTTAAACTTTCTCTCTCCTATTGACTTGCTTAACCATTCCAAAAAGATCTCTCCCCTTCAACAGACTCATTTAGCCCTTTATATAGGGTAATACATAGTGGATGACAGCTAAGTTATCCTTTATTTGGAATATCTCGCGAAGTGTCGCAAATGCACAAATACTCATTCTCGCGACACTTCTTACCCCTCGCTGTTTCATGTCTTCCAATTGTTTTGTTTACCATTAATCATTGCGTCATTTATTTTAGCTATCTGCGACTGCCTCGCGACACCGTCGTTTATTAATCCCGCGAGCCTTGTACGTTGCGATATTATGATCCTACATCTTGCCTCTTTTTCCTTAAATATTGCTTGAAGAGCGATCTTTAAGGAAAACCTGTTGTTGTAGTAATCTTCGATCTTTGTTGATGAAGGAACGAGCGGAAGAATACTGGACTTGAAAAGTACGTACTTGCCTCTATTCTTTTGTGAAGTTCCGAAGCTTCTTTGTAATATATATACGAAGTGTCGTTTCTTGCCTCATGAATTACAGAAAATAATCAATTTCGCAAGCTATTCTCGCCTATTAGGAAATATGTTGTATATTTGGATTCTACTAAAGTTCTTTTCGTCCGCTTCCTTGGATTTAGTAGTGACCATTTACACGTGTCTATATTTACCTCTTTTACCGGTGCATTTAATGTTAACCGGTCATAATATTTTTTCTCATCTATTTATAGGAGCACCCCCTGTGAAGAATTTTCCTTTTCTTTTTCATCTTCTTCATCGTCTGCAAGTGTTCTTCTTCTTCATCGTTCTGCAAGTGTTTACCTATTATTGTCTCTTACCGTCTTCTTCACCACTTTTGCTATTCCCTATCAGTTGTTACTCTCATGGCGTCCAGTTTGTTAATTTTGCTATATCTGGCTGATTTTGTGGTTGATCAAATTTGAGATTAGCTTTTCTTGTTGAGATCACTCTGGTATGATTAACTTTGTAGTTCTCTTTCCGCCATTGTTGTTTAGCAAGAACCAACCCGAACTAAATTTACCGTGAAGGACCCTCTTCTTTCTTTGGGCTCGCCACCGAAACCTACTTCGCAACAAGAATCCCTTACGCAACCAAAGCCCTTTTCGCGAGCAAAATCTATGGCTACAAAAAGACAAATCTGCGAGTGACAAGGTATTTAAGAAACATTTGTTTTTATTAACAATATATTGTTGCCTCTGTTTCTTATTTAATTTGTCATTCGCAGATGATAAAACTACTGTAATACTCCCAAAAGTCTTCGCTACTCTAAGCTCGTTACCCCCAACGTTCCGTTTCCTTCATTCACACCTTCGTCCCCTGCTGCGAAATCTTCGCAAGATAATTTTGTGCCTCTTTCTTCTGGTAACATTACCAATGCGACAATATTTCTATACCTCAACTCCTCATAGACCAAGTTCCTTACAACCGTCCTCCTACAAACGATATTATACCTCCTCCTCGCTATCAATGTCCCTTTATTTCTCCAATCACTTCTCTCCCCGAAACCTCCTCTTCTCATGAGGTTCCTTTGACAAAGGACGACTCTGTCTTCTTTGTTTGAACAAATTCCTCTAACTGCAGAAAATTTGGAGGGGATAGATGTGGCCTTTAAGGTTCTTTCGATCTCGTGAATGATGCCAAAAAGACTTCGCCGATCCTCACAAATCCAATATCTGCGAGATTTTAAGTAAGCATCTTGGTACGATAAGGTCTCGCAAGCATCTTTAGTTCAAGAAATTAGTAAGTCAAGGATGATCTCCAGGGTTATGACCGCGAAGTGCAATAATCTCCACCTTGAAAATCGAAATTTCACAACATCTCGCTAGATCGTGACAATCTTTACGGAAAAATGAGGAGTTAAAAGGTATACTCTCATAACTCCCCCCTTTTTTTTTTTTTTTTTTTTTTTTTTTTTTTTTTTACAACTCAAAATCTTGTTCGCCCTCCAAGCATTAAACCAGAAACGAATAATGGAGATATATCAGACGGAGTCCATCGTTGAAGAAGTTCGAGTTGAAAGAGATGCTTGGATGGAGCAATATAATCTCTTAGATAATCTTCATACTTATGCAGCTGATCAAATAAATAACTTGTCGAAAGAGAATTTTGATTTATTACGAAAGCAAGACTCATTAAGTAACGATTTATCTCGCCTCTCTTATTCTTTGACTAAATCTGATTTGGAGTTGGAAACTTTATCAGATGAGAATCGAACTCTTTCGCAAGAGAAACGTTCTCTGTTGAATAAGGTGGCGATCTACTCGCAAAGATATGATGCTTGTCAAAAATTATGTGAAAAATAAGAACAAGCTAATCATACTTTGAAAAACCAACTTGAAGAAATTACCACGAGAGAGACAAACTTATTCATGGTAGAATAACTATGAGTGTAAAAGCGAAGCAATTCCAAGAACAATGTGCCAAATTAGAAAAATCCAACTCTACTCTTGCGACCGAAAATTCCATACTTGTTTCTAATGAAAAGAACTTGCGATTACGATTGAAAGGCTTAGTTGGAGATTCATTTGATGATGCCATGGACTGTTTGGGGAATAACTTCGCGGCTTTAATTCAACATCTTACTTCTCAAAAGGAAGGTAGTCAAATTATTTGACTATCTTAATTTATTTATTTATTCCATGAATGCTTTGTTACCCTGAAATTTTCTTTGATCTTGTGTATTTGTTATGCAGACTCTGAGAGAAAGCTTCGCTCCACCATCTCCACCCTCAGGTCTGATTATTCTAAAATTCGCAAGGAAAACGGGCTACTCGCCAAGTCTCTTGCTCGTTCTCGCGACCGTGCGGAGCGAAGGTTTGATTATATGTCTTATTGTAAGGACATTGATAGTAAGAATCGTCAAAAGGCACGCTTCGCCAATTCCCTCTTAAAGCGGAAGTTCTTGTGAATAATATTTTGTCAAGCCGAAGTCTCTTGATCCTATTCATGTCGATCCTTTGGAAGTAAGTGATGATGAAGTCCCTAATTCTCCAGATAGTGATTATGAATATGAAAGCGTGAAGATCTCCCAAATAAGGAAGTTGTCGACGAAGATCCAAATAGAAAAACTCGATGAAAATCCGAGAATCGGCGAGAATGAAGGTGATGAAAACATTTCGATGAAAATCCACCAATTGACGGAGGCGAAGGCGATAAAGGCGGAGAAAAGTCTCAACCACCCTCTGTATTTGAAAATGCTGAAGTAGAGAGTTAAACCTTCTTTGTAATTTGTTTGAATTCCTTTTTGTTTGAATGACTTAACTCCTTGATTGATTAATTCCCATATTTCTTCCTTCCTCTTTTATTTAAAACAATCTCGCGAGCATGTTCGCTCATTGAATCTTTTATGAAGTAAATCCATCCCGATTAGGGGCTTGATTATAATTCTTCTCACTGCGACAAGGTCGCAGGCCGCCTTTACATTTTCATGCAAAGGCCCATTGACCTTGCCTTATCATTTTTGTGTGGTCTTCCAAGTTAGACCTCCCTAATTAGAGGTCTTCCCCTGCCACCTTTTATCGCGACAAAATCGCAGGACGTCTTTACACTTGCATGTAAAGACCCATTGATCTTGCCTTATCATTTTCCAAGTATTGTTGCCTCTGCAGGATGTTTTAGTTGCGACAATATGACAGGCCTAGATATCCTTGCGAACATAAAGTCCCGTGACATTGCCGTCTTGCGACGAAATCGCAGGACGTCCGTACACTTTCGTGTAAAGACCCATTGATCTCGCCTTACCCTCGTGTTAGTATTATTGCCTCTGCAGGATCATTGCACAAATATGACGAGCCTAAATTTTCTTGCGAAAATATAGCCTTATGACATTTGCGTCTGTTTTGACACTTCCCCTAATGGAAAGCGTCGCCCTTATCTTCTCCCCGGTTGCCCCTTCAAGGAGGCGAAACATCGGCCATACAAGACTAGCTCCTCCCATCCGGTCTTAACAACAACCAGTTGTTTTCGCAACCTCTTATCCCTTATACCTATATAGTTTATGGTTACAAGACTGCACCCTAAGTGGAGTTTTCTTCGAGCGAGTGCAACATATGCCAAGACTTGCCAAGAATGGCGAGGGTAGGTTCATCCATCCCGGGCACTCTGGCTCAACCGTGTACCTCGGCGCCTTGAGCATACAATGACTCCTTGGAAGAGACCCTCGGTCGACCAACCAGGGTATAAACTTATATATATAGTTGGGAATCAAGGTACCTCTCCGGATAGGCTTTCATGGGCCCCAAATTTTCATGACTCGGGCTTCGAGAGCGGTGTAACCTTCCCCCGAGCCATGTCGAGAGATACCCCTTATATGACGCACTTTAGGTCTTACATTTGCCTCTTACGAAATGTTATTCGCGAACTAGGTGTACGCCATAAAGGTTCGTCCCATTCATTCATTCTTTTATTCAATCATTCTTCATCATTTGCTATTTTGCTTGCGAGATATTCGCCGATTCATTCATTTAATCATTCATTATCTCTTGTTGTTTTGCTAAGCCATTCATGACTTCTTGTTATTCTTGTCGCGAGATCTTCGCGGATTTGCTCTGCATTTTATTGAATGTCGCAAATATTTTGCGAAGAAGTACTTCATCTTGATTCATTTTTCCTCTCCCATTTTTACGGGTAATACTTCTTTAGATATAATCTATTCCATGGTCTATCCAATTTTTGTCCCACATCTTTTCCTTCGGGATCCATCAATCTATATGCCCCTGTACCAACTACCTCTTTGATGATATAAGGTCCATCCCATTTTCTCGCCAACTTGCCTCCACTTTCACGTTGATATATTGGGGTTTCTCGCAACACCAAGTCTCCTGGTTGAAACTCACGTATTTTTTCACGCTTGTTATATTCTCTAGCCAGTCTTCGCTGATAATTCTCCATGTGTCGCAATGCCTTTTCTCGTTTTTCTTCCAATTCATCCAACTTGATTAGAATGTTGCTGCGCTAAGATTTTTATCCCGGACCTCTTTTTGGTTGTCGGAATCACGACCTCTCGTTGGGAGTACTTGCTTCAACTCCGTAAGTTAAGCAAACCGGGGACATTCCTGTGGCTTCTCTTCTAGTTGTATTATACGCCCATACTTGCATTGGGTACTTGTTCGCACCATCCCCTATTGTGTCCTTCCAACTTTTTCTTCAATATATCGGCAATTGTTTTGTTTGTTGCCTCCGCTTGGCCATTAGCTTGTGGATATAATGGAGTTGATTTTCCACATCTTATCTGAAATGCATTAAAGAACTCTATATTTTGCCCTTCAAACTGCTTTCCCATTATCGGATACCAATTGTGCGGGGATCCCAAATCTGCATATAATATTTTCAAATATGAAAGTAAAAACATCCTTATCGCGAATGTGTTGGACCGCTTTCACCTCTCGCCCATTTTGTGAAATAGTCCGTTGCGACAATTAAGTACCTTCTTTGTCCTGTTCCCGGTAAAAATGGTCCCACAATATCTAAACCCCATTTTCCAAAAGGCCATACACTTCTCGAAGAATTTAACGGTGCTCCAGGTGCATGTATCTTCTTCCCGTGTCTTTGACAATCTTCGCAGCGTCTGGATATTGCTCTCGCGTCCTCATGCATATATGGCCAATAATATCCTTGCGTCTTTGCCTTATATGCCAAAGATCTCCCGCCGCTATGATTTCCGGCATCCCCACTATGCAGCATCTTCAATATGGTTTCTCCTTCTTTCCTTGTTAGACATCGAAGCGAAGGTCCATCAAAAGAACGCCGATAAAGCACGCCATCTCGTAATTCATAATTTGTTGCCCGGCTCTTTAACTTGTGTGCTTCCAATCTATTTCTTGGTACCTCGCCTTTCATTAAGTACGCGTGAAGTTCTACTCTCCAGTCTTCCTCGCGACATTGCATTTCATCTACCACCATCATTATATCTGCTTCTTGTCCCTCCTCTTTATTAATTGATGGCGCCAGTAGCGTCTGTATTTTGATATTCCTCGCAGTTGGGTCTGTCATCATACTTGATATAAAGGCAAAAGCGTCTGCGAGTCTATTATCTCTCCTTGATATGTGCCTCCATTTTATTTCCGGATCTGTCTTGACAACACTTCTACAAGATTCCCGTATTTACGTAGGGATGGATCATTTGTAGCATACTTCTCTGTTATCTGACAAATTGCCAATTGCGAGTCACTGGTAATCCTCACATTCTCCAGTTTCATTTCTATTGCAAATCGTAGAGCATGTATTATAGCTTCGTACTCCGTTTCATTATTGGTAGACTCAAATTCCAATCTAAAAGCAAAAGCTAACTTATTGCCTTCTGGCGAAATCACAACAATTCCCACTCCTTTACCTTCTCCATTTGATGATCCATCCACTAATATTTCCCACCGGTCTGGCTCAGTTAACAAGTCTTTTGGATCTCCATGCTCTTCTTCTACATCCATCATTTCATCCACCGCTTCATCTTCCTCCAAAGGAAATTCCGCGAAAGTCTCATGACAACCTGTGACTTGGTTGAAGATAATATTTCATATTTGAGTTTGTAATGGCTTATTTGAGCATTCCATCTTTCGACTCTTCCTGATCTTTTTGAATTTTTCATTACTGACTCAATTGGTACCTTTGTTACCACTCTAACAAAGATGTGCCTCGAAAATATATGCGAAGTTTAAACGACGCATAGACTAACGCCAGGATTAGTTTTTCAATCTTCGAATAATTTCTTTCTGCGACATTAAAAGTTTTCTTGATATAATAGATTGGTTTTTCTACTCTGCGTCCGATTCGCGATAAAACCGCACTTAAGGCATGCGATATTGTCGCGAGGTATATTAATAATTCCTCTCCACGGTTCTCGCTTCGCATAATGGATATATCCATTAAATGCTCTTTGATCCCTTGTAAAGCCTTTTCACATTCGTCCGTCCACTTAAATTTCGATCCTTTTTTCAGAACACTGAAAAAGTGTTTACACTTATCAGATGACCGCGAGATGAACCTTCCTAGTGATGCTAGTAACCCATTCAGCTTTTGAACATCCTTTTACTTATCGCGGTGTCGGCATATCGCGAACTGCTTTTACTTTCTCCGGGTCAACATGTATTCCTTCCTTTGATATAATGTAACCCAAGAACTTCCCTGACGCTACTCCGAAGGTACATTTTTCTGGATTGACTTTGATGTTGAAACGCCTCATTTGTTCAAAAATTTCTTTCAAGTCTCGCACATGATCTTCTGCCTTTTTACTTTTTACTATCATGTCATCTACGTATACCTCTAGTGTTTTATGTATCCATTCTGCGAATACTTTTTCTACCATCCTTTGATACGTTGCTCCAGCATTTCGCAAACCAAAAGGCATTTTAGTATAGCAGTATAATCCTCTTGGAGCGAAGAAAGCAGTGTGCTCTTGGTCTTCTTCGGCGAGAGGAATTTGATTGTAACCTTTGTATCCGTCCAAACGATGATACTCTTTCATTCCCTTGCTTGATTCAACCAGTGTGGAATGTCCAGTAATGGAAAAAACTGTCTTTAGGGAAAGCTTTATTTAGATCAATGAAGTCAATACAAATCCTTATTCCCTTGTTCTTCTTTGGAACTATAACCATATTCGCTATCCATTCAGGATATTTTGTGTAAGACCTCAAAGTCTTTCTCGGGTTTAACAGAACCCATTCATCAGATTCTGCACTTAGAATGCCTGTAACTCGGACACTTAAAAGTGTCGGTAACACTTTTAGGTTGCTTGTGTCATAATTGCTAGTGCTGAAATAGGAAGTCTGCCTTATGTATTGAACTCTTGGGTGCCTAAAAAGCTATGCATGGAGCTAGACACATGTCTAGGCTCTCCCCTTAAATTTTCCACACGTGGCTTAAATGAAGACATGCAAATCGTGTTTGGCTTAAAACACAATTTGGAAGAAACGAGGGGGGATTTTATTTTCTTCCCTCATATCTTCTCTGAGAATTTTTAAAAGAAAAGTGACTGAGATCATACATAGAAAGAAATTCGTGAAAATTTGAGGTTAGTGTTTCTGGCTTGTTTCATGAACGAAACCATTTTGGCACTGTGTGGATTAATTCAAAAACTCCAAGATCAGAGATGCCGTAGAAGAGATCTATTGAGCTAGCTAAAGAGCATGGAATTTTCATGAATATGTGGCTGTCTATATAATCTCTAAAGATGCAAAAGAGGTTGGAGAACTCATTTCTTTTCCTTTAGTTTTACTTGATTTTATCTTAATTATGCTTGAGCTATTTTTTTAATGAAATTGAATACCTGTTCTTGGAACTAGTATCATATATATCATTGTGTGGCTGTTATGCATCTTCAATTTCATGATTTGATGAGTCAATATAGAATTTTTAAATTTAGGGTTCATCATGGAAATTGGGGATTTTTCCCAAATGTGTTCATAATGTCTGTTTCATGTTAAATACTATGATTGGTATGTGTGAATTTACAAATGTAGCTTTATTATAGTTGTTATCAATGATGATGGAAATCCTTTCAAGTGAATGAATACGGGTAGTCGAAATGAAATTCTGAAATGGCAGGCCCTGTCATGGGTTTTTCGTGCGGTTTCGGAATACTTAGAATTTGAACTAGCCTTGATTGTCTTCAAAGAATTTGCTAGCTCCATTGACCAGTAACTTTCTAAACTAACCCAGTTTGTTATTGCATTTTGTTTCGCCATAAAATTATGGATTTGCCCGTGTTTACTAAATTCTGATGAATTTTATGATCATGAGACGTCAATATGTGGGTTGAAATGTCAATCTTGTACAAGCATATATGGGGCCCTTCACGGTGCCGATAAATGCCTAATAAGCTTTTTTGCGGTAGTTATTTGATTGATTTGGTTAAACTAGTTGTATGGTTGTCATAAATGGTAAACCGACTATATGCAATTTACTTCAAGCATGTTGCCTAAGTCTCGATCATGACTCATTTACTCGAATATGCATACTTAATATTCTCGGTTTCATTTGTGAGTTTTGTTTCAGTTGGGTGTATTCATTAATTGTGCTCACCCTATGGGTTATGACTGGTACTGAATTTGGTATCTTGTGTATAAATTTCCAAACTAAACGGATAGAAACATAATTAAAGCTAGTCTAATGAATGGTGACTTAAGATTCTGGCTTACTATATGTATATACACGATGCTGCTACTTGAAGTCTTTGAAATGATATTCTTAAACACTTTCGATACTCAATATTCGTTTCCAAAAGGGTATTCGACATGTCTTGCTATTTGTTAAGCCTTTTTGTTGCAAATGCTATTAGTGGTCCTAAGAGATCCGAAACCGAACATTAGTACCCGTAATGCTATATTGGATTTCTTATTTTTGCCTTGAACGAATTATGTATGAACGGTGATTACTGGGATTCATGTAATGGCGGTTCAGTGGACTAAGTGGCAACATGTGTTTGTTTAGTTTCTTAACAATCTGCAGTGAGTGCTTAATTATAGCTTGATAGTCACTCTTCCATAAATTCTTTTAATTGTCCACGTGTGATTTTGATTTAACCTGCTCTAACTTATCAGAATACCGTACTGGCTATCTTCTGAATACATATGCCAAACTAGTTCAGAACCCAGATTACTTTAATTAAGTTTGGAAATGTGTACTAAAGTTTTTATGGATGCTTAGCTATCGTGCATTCTTGAGTTTTCCAAACTATGGGTACATTTATATTTAAGAATATATTTGTAAGCATTTGGTTTGGTGCAAATATTGGATTGAATAGCTGGGTCATTCCAAAAATCATTTTACATACTACGAAATGTATTCGTTTGCACTACATCGTTTGTGTGACGAGTTTCATTTCCATTTCGGTTGGGTATCAATTTAGCTTCTTAGATGCTTAATAATATTCATACGAGAGTACTATGGTTGTGTCGGCTTGTGGCTAAATTCATTAGTATTTCTATTTGGTCTTGACCTTATGTAGACTATGTTTGGCCTTGATGCTCGATATGGGTAAGTGGAAATATCTTGGTTGTGCTATTTAAATATACACACTTTTAATTAGAATCTTATGTTAAGATTGCCTCTACGAGTTTTACATTGTGTTCGATGTACTACGTTTATTTTGGCGTACTCAAGGAAGCTTTCTTTGTCGTTATCTTCGCATATACTGGCAAAGCTTAATCTGTGTGCTAACAACTTTTGGACCTAGTTCTACATTTTCAACCATTATACTAGCGTTGTTGATGCCGCTAAGTTCTATTTAGCATATAGGGACTACAATAATGGGATTATCTGTTGTGAGCACTGGCAGGTGCAGACATTCTGTATCAGTGATTTTGTTGGACCTTGCTAAGGTGACTGTAGGCCAAGGGATGGTTTTTGCTACACAATTCATACCATCCACAACAAGAGATAATTGCTACCATAAAAGGGAGTTCATATTATCTAAATAAATGATTGACGAACTACGGTCGTGCTTGATCCCTTCGGGCAACAGAGAGGGTACGTAGGCAGCCGCTATGCGGTTCAGCACAACCCTACAAGGGTGTTCATATCATCTGGAAATGTTGGGAGTGGCAACTGGCCACGAAAATGTTAGGAGTGGCAACTGGCCATGGAAATATTAGAGTGGCAACTGGCCACGGAAATATTAGGAGTGGCAACTGGCCACGGAAATGTTAGGAGTGGCAACTGGCCACGGAAATATTGGGAGTGGCAACTGGCCACGGAAATGTTAGGAGTGGCAACTGGCCACGGAAATGTTAGGAGTGGCAACTGGCCACGGAAATATTATAAGTGGCAACTGGCCACGGAAATGTTGGGAGTGGCAACTGGCCACGGAAATGTTAGGAGTGGCAACTGGCCACGGAAATGTTAGGAGTGGCAACTGGCCACGGAAATATTAGAGTGGCAACTGGCCACGGAAATGTTGGGAGTGGCAACTGGCCACGGAAATATTAGGAGTGGCAACTGGCCACGGAAATGTTGGGAGTGGCAACTGGCCACGGAAATGTTAGGAGTCGCAACTGGCCATGGAAATATTAGAGTTGGCAACTGGCCAACTCTTATCTTCTGCAATTGGCCGTCTCTAATAATTGAAGAATAAATATTATATGTGTTTGCTTACAATGCAGTTTGGGAAATTCGAATTCGAGTCTCTCCAAAAAAAAAAAAAAATTTTGGAAGTATAGTTTCTTGAATGGCGTACCAGAGAGTCGGAGCTTACCAGGCGGGCCGTAACCCAACCCGTTGGGAGCGAAACTTCTCTGATCCGTCACAGTTACTGGCCACGGAAATATTGGGAGTGGCAACTGGCCACGGAAATGTTAGGAGTGGCAACTGGCCACGGAAATATTATAAGTGGCAACTGCCCACGGAAATGTTGGGGTGGCAACTGCCACGGAAATGTTAGGAGTGGCAATCGGCCATGGAAATGTTAGGAGTGGCAAGCGGCCACGGAAATGTTAGGAGTGGCAACCGGCCACGGAAATATTAGGAGTGGCAACTGGCCACGGAAATGTTAGGAGTGGCAACTGGCCACGGAAATGTTAGGAGTGGCAACAGGGCCACGGAAATGTTGGGAGTGGCAACTGGCCACGGAAATGTTAGGAGTCGCAACTGGCCATGGAAATATTAGAGTTGGCAACTGGCCAACTCTTATCTTCTGCAATTGGCCATCTCTAATAATTGGAGAATAAATATTATATGTGTTTGCTTACAATGCAGTTTGGGAAATTCGAATTCGAGTCTCTCCAAAAAAAAAAAAAAAAATTTTGGAAGTATAGTTTCTTGAATGGCGTACCAGAGAGTCGGAGCTTACCAGGCGGGCCGTAACCCAACCCGTTGGGAGCGAAACTTCTCTGATCCGTCACAGTTGGTATCAGAGCAGTCCCGGTTCAATCAGGACTGTGTGTTTGGATCTCGCCATTATTACTCGCTCGTGCGGTGACAACAGGTGATTCTCCTTACTTTTGAATTTTATTTTGAACTTCGGACGAAGTTCTTTTTTAAGGAGTTAATGATGTAAGACCTCAAAGTCTTTCTCGGGTTTAACTTCATCGATTCTCGCACTTAGAATGCCACGTAACTCGGACACTTAAAAGTGTCGGTAACACTTTAGGTTGCTTGTGTCATAATTGCTAGTGCTGAAATAGGAAGTCTGCCTTATGTATTGAACTCTTGGGTGCCTAAAAAGCTATGCATGGAGCTAGACACATGTCTAGGCTCTCCCCTTAAATTTTCCACACGTGGCTTAAATGAAGACATGCAAATCGTGTTTGGCTTAAAACACAATTTGGAAGAAACGAGGGGGGGATTTTATTTTCTTCCCTCATATCTTCTCTGAGAATTTTTAAAGAAAAGTGACTCGAGATCATACATAGAAAGAAATTCGTGAAAATTTGAGGTTAGTGTTTACGGCTTGTTTCATGAACGAAACCATTTTGGCACCGTGTGGATTAATTCAAAAACTCCAAGATTAGAGATGCCGTAGAAGAGATCTAATGAGCTAGCTAAAGAGCTTGGAATCTGCATGAATATGTTGCTGTCTATGTAATCTCTAAAGATGCAAAAGAGGTTGGAGAACTCATTTCTTTTCCTTTAGTTTTACTTGATTTTATCTTAATTATGCTTGAGCTATTTTTTATGAAATTGAATACCGGTTCTTGGAACTAGAATCATTTATATCATTGTGTGGCTGTTATGCATCTTCAATTTCATGATTTGATGAGTTAATATAGAATTTTTAAATTTAGGGTTCATCATGGAAATTGGGGATTTCTCCCAAATGTGTTCATAATGTCTGTTTCATGTTAAATACTATGATGGGTATGTGTGAATTTACAAATGTAGCTTTATTATAGTTGTTATCAATGATGATGGAAATCCTTTCAAGTGAATGAATACGGGTAGTCGAAACTGAAATTCCTGAAATGGCAGGCCCTGTCATGGGTTTTTCGTGCGGTTTCGGAATACTTAGAATTTGAACTAGCCTTGATTGTCTTCAAAGAATTTGCTAGCTCCATTGACCAGTAACTTTCTAAACTAACCCGGTTGTTATTGCATTTTGTTTCGCCATAAAATTATGGATTTGCCCGTGTTTACTAAATTCTGATGAATTTTATGATCATGAGACGTCAATATGTGGGTTGAAATGTCAATCTTGTACAGCATATATGGGACTGCTTCTGGGTGCCGATAAATGCCTAATAAGCTTTTGCAGCCGTTATTTGATTGATTTGGTTAAACTAGTTGTATGGTTGTCATAAATGGTAAAACTGACTATATGCAATTTACTTCAAGCATGTTGCCTAAGTCTCGACTGCGACTCATTTCTGGAATATGCATACTTAATATTCTCAGTTTCATTTGTGAGTTTTGTTTCCAGATTGGGTGTATTCATTAATTGTGCTCACCCTATGGGTTATGACTGGTACTGAATTTGGTATCTTGTGTATAAATTTCCAAACTAAACGGATAGAAACATAATTAAAGCTAGTCTAATGAATGGTGACTTAAGATTAAACACTATATGTATATACACGATCTTTTCTACTTGAAGTCTTTGAAATGATATTCTTAAACACTTTCGATACTCAATATTCGTTTCCAAAAGGGTATTCGACATGTCTTGCTATTTGTTAAGCCTTTTTGTTGCAAATGCTATTAGTGGTCCTAAGAGATCCGAAACCGAACATTAGTACCCGTAATGCTATATTGGATTTCTTATTTTTGCCTTGAACGAATTATGTATGAACGGTGATTCTTTGGGATTCATGTAATGGCGGTTCGATGGACTAAGTGGCAACATGTGTTTGTTTAGTTTCTTAACAATCTGCAGTGAGTGCTTAATTATAGCTTGATAGTCACTCTTCCATAAATTCTTTTAATTGTCCACGTGTGATTTTGATTTAACTCGCTCTAACTTATCGAATCAATCGCATCTTGGCTATCTTACGAATACATATGCCAAACTAGTTCGGAACCCGATTACTTTAATTAAGTTTGGAAATGTGTACTAAAGTTTTTATGGATGCTTAGCTATCGTGCATTCTTGAGTTTTCCAAACTATGGGTACATTTATATTTAAGAATATATTTGTAAGCATTTGGTTTGGTGCAAATATTGGATTGAATAGCTGGGTCATTCCAAAAATCATTTTACATACTACGAAATGTATTCGTTTGCACTATATCGTTTGTGTGACGAGTTTCATTTCCATTTCGGTTGGGTATCAATTTAGCTTCTTAGATGCTTAATAATATTCATACGAGAGTACTATGGTTGTGTCGGCTTGTGGCTAAATTCATTAGTATTTCTATTTGGTCTTGACCTTATGTAGACTATGTTTGGCCTTGATGCTCGATATGGGTAAGTGGAAATATCTTGGTTGTGCTATTTAAATATACACACTTTTAATTAGAATCTTATGTTAAGATTGCCTCTACGAGTTTTACATTGTGTTCAGTGTACTACGTTTATTTTGGCGTACTCAAGGAAGCTTTCTTTGTCGTTATCTTCGCATATACTGGCAAAGCTTAATCTGTGTGCTAACAACTTTTGGACCTAGTTCTACATTTTCAACCATTATACTAGCGTTGTTGATGCCGCTAAGTTCTATTTAGCATATAGGGACTACAATAATGGGATTATCTGTTGTGAGCACTGGCAGGTGCAGACATTCTGTATCAGTGATTTTGTTGGACCTTGCTAAGGTGACTGTAGGCCAAGGGATGGTTTTTGCTACACAATTCATACCATCCACAACAAGAGATAATTGCTACCATAAAAGGGAGTTCATATTATCTAAATAAATGATTGACGAACTACGGTCGTGCTTGATCCCTTCGAACAGAGAGGGTACGTAGGCAGCCGCTATGCGGTTCAGCACAACCCTACAAGGGTGTTCATATCATCTCGGAAATGTTGGGAGTGGCAACTGCCACGGAAATGTTAGGAGTGGCAACTGGCCATGGAAATATTAGAGTGGCAACTGGCCACGGAAATATTAGAGTGGCAACTGGCCACGGAAATGTTGGGAGTGGCAACTGGCCACGGAAATATTGGGAGTAAATGGCGGCGCACGGAAATATTATAAGTGGCAATCGCCACGGAAATGTTGGGAGTGGCAATCGGCCAGGAAATGTTAGAGTGGCAACTGGCCATGGAAATGTTAGGAGTGGCAACTGGCCACGGAAATATTAGAGTGGCAACTGGCCACGGAAATGTTAGGAGTGGCAACTGGCCACGGAAATGTTAGGAGTGGCAACTGGCCATGGAAATATTAGAGTGGCAACTGGCCACGGAAATGTTGGGAGTGGCAACTGGCCACGGAAATATTAGGAGTGGCAACTGGCCACGGAAATGTTGGGAGTGGCAACGGGCCACGGAAATGTTGAGAGTCATAATCGGCCATGGAAATATTAGAGTTGGCAATCGGCCAACTCTTATCTTCTGCAATTGGCCGTCTCTAATAATTGGAGAATAAATATTATATGTGTTTGCTTACAATGCAGTTTGGGAAATTCGAATTCGAGTCTCTCCAAAAAAAAATTTTTTTTTGGAAGTATAGTTTCTTGAATGGCGTACCAGAGAGTCGGAGCTTACCAGGCGGGCCGTAACCCAACCCGTTGGGAGCGAAACTTCTCTGATCCGTCACATTTTGCTTGTCTAATAATTCCGCATCCGGATCTTCAGTTCTTCTTCTATCTGAGGGTGATATCTTTGTTGCTATCTTTCTAATTCTTTGTTTGAATGGCTTCACATTTTTATCAATTTCCAACTTGTGACAGGCTACTAGATGGATCTATACCGGAGCACTTCATCCATATCCCACGCGAAGATATCTTTATAATCCCGCAATAGATCGACGGTTCTTTTCTCTTCATCCGCTCCCATGTTAGTTCCAATCTTTAGCATCTCGGGGTTTTTCCTTAGTTCCAATATTCACTTCTTTGGTTTGCTCCGCTGCATGACGTAACGGCCTTCGGTTCTCCCATAGGAGTCGGTCCTTTTGGTTCTTTCGCAAGATCATTTTCTTCTCCAGAGATCTCGCTAGGTATGCCTTTTCCTTCCTTCGCTCTTATCATGTAAACTACTGAATTCTTCTTCTTTCTTAGCCGCCCTTGCCATCTTTTTGCGATACTTTGATATACTCTTTCGCTTGTTTACTTGTTCTTCGCAACACTTTACTTCATTTGATAATATATTCTTCCTTTGGCGGCATCCCTTTGATCTCACCGATTCCGGTTGGTGTAGGAAATTTGATACATTGATGAAGCGTCGACGCCACGGCTTTTATTGCATGTACCCATGGTCTTCCTAGTAATATGTTATACGGTGATTCCATATCCACTACACTCAACGTCACCTGTGTTTCGATTCCTCCCTAACGGAATACGTATTTCTATCTCCCCTTTAACTTTTGTTATAGATTTACCAAAACCTTGAATATTGTATGCCGCGAAAATCATATCTTCGTCTTTATATCCCGGCTTTTTGTAAGCATGATAAAACATGATGTTCACCGGACTCCTGTATCAATTAAAACTCCATTCACTACTCATGTTTTCACTTGTGTTCTCTAATTCCTCTCCTTCCTTATACGCGTTTATTGCGATCACCGGTGGAGATGCGTGATCCAAATTTTCTTTGGATATTTCCCCCGCCGTGAATGTTATCTCTTGCTTTTCCCAATCCTTCAAAGGTGATGTTATTTCTCTATCCGTAATCTTCTTTCCTTCAAAATCTCGTTTGTGTATTCTTCCTCTGATATTTTTATGAAATTCGCTAATCATTACTCTTGTATCTCATGCTTGCATGCCATATCTTTTTCATCCGATTTAAGATTTTCCTTTCTCATTTTCCTGATTCAAACAACTTTAATTACAATCCTCTTCTCTTTTACAAATGATCGTCCCTGTTTTTAGCGCATATGTAGTTGCGGGAAATCCCACACTACACCCCTTACTCAATTTTGCTTAATTAATCCATTGAAAGATGTAAGATCAAGAATATTTATTGATTGAGTCCATGAAATGTTTACACAAGATGATAGAATTACACTTAGAAATTAAAACACTCTTAAACTTTCTCTCTCCTAATGACTTGCTTTCCCCTTCCAAAAGATCTCTCCCCTTCAACAGACTCATTTAGCCCTTTATATAGGGTAATACATAGTGGATGACAGCTAAGTTATCCTTTATTTTCGGGAATATCTCGCGAAGTGTCGCAAATGCACAAATACTCATTCTCGCGACACTTCTTACCCCTCCCAGGTTTCATGTCTTCCAATTGTTTTGTTTACCATTAATCATTGCGTCATTTATTTTAGCTATCTGCGACTGCCTCGCGACACCGTCGTTTATTAATCCCGCGAGCCTTGTACGTTGCGATATTATGATCCTACAGTTTCGCAAGTTATTCCCGAAAATAAAGGATAACTTAGCTGTCATCCACTGTGTACTACCCTATATAAAGGATTGAGTAAGTCTTTTGTAGAGGGAGTTCTTTTTGAATTGTTAAGCAAGTCATTAGGAGAGAGAAAATTTCAGAGTGATTGTAATTCTATAACTCATTTCTATTTCATATTGTAAAGATTCAAATATTCAATCAATAGGAATCATAATCATTCATCTTAAAATGACTTAATTGTGTATATTCTAGTGAGGGGTGTAGTGTAGGATTTCCCGCAACTACATAATGGCGCTAGAAACAGGAGTGATTGAAGATAAGAGATTGGATATTGTCACTAAAACGGTAAAAATCAAGAGTATGATGGATAAATTGAAGAAAATTAGAATCATAGAGGGTAATGAAGAATTGGAATGTAATATGATTTCAAAATCAAAGGGAGAATACATAAAAGAGATTTTGAAGGAAAGAAAATTATAACAACAGAGAAGGTGCTACCCTTGAAAGAATGGGAAAAACAGAGAATTATATTCTCAGCAACGGAGATGTCAGGAGAGAATTTGAATCACACATCTCCACTAGTGATTACGATAAATGCCAGCAAAGAAGAAGAAAAATTAACAAAAGCAATGGAAGAATGGGCAATAAGTAGAACTTTAGTGGATACAGGGAGTTCAGTGAATATAATGTTTTATCATGCATATAAAAAATTAGGGTACAAAGATGAAGAAATGACTTCCGCAACATGTCATATCTATGGTTTCGGCAAATCGATAACAAAACCTAAAGGGGAAATAAAAATACGAATTTTGTTGGGAGAAATTGAAACAAATGTGACGTTATGCGTAGTAAATATGGAATCACCATATAACATGCTGTTGGGAAAGCCATGGATACACGCAATAAAAGCTGTAGCATCGACATTTCATCAATGTGTCAGATTTCCTACGTCGAGTGGAATTGGCGAAATCAGAGGAGATACCAATAAAGGAAGAATGTGTCATCAAATCGAAGTAAAACATTATGAAGAACAGGTGAAGAGGCGAAAAGATCGCAAGAAGATGGCAAAAACAGCAAAAAAGGAAGAAGAATTTAGAACATACATGATAAGAGCGGAAGAAGGAAAAGGAATATGTGGTGAAGAGAGTGATCTCGCAAAGGAAATAAGAGGACCGACGCCCATGGGAAAACCAGAAGGCTAGCTACATTCTTGGCAGAACCAACGAAGGAAGTGAATATTG
Source organism: Papaver armeniacum (assembly GCA_023531295.1). NCBI lineage: Eukaryota > Viridiplantae > Streptophyta > Magnoliopsida > Ranunculales > Papaveraceae > Papaver > Papaver armeniacum. Next base: position 103,847 of record JAJJWW010002613.1, on the reverse strand, counting down.
GACGAAGAAGAACCCAAGATGTTAAAAATTGGGACTAAAATGGAGTGCGAGATGAAGAAAGAAAGACCGTTGATTTGTTGCGAGATTATAAAGATATTTTCACATGGGATATGGATGAAATGCCTGGAATAGATCCATCTGTAGCATGTTATAAATTAGAGATTGATAAAAATGCCAGACCATTCAAACAAAGAATTAGAAAAATGCAAAAGATATCATCCTCAAATAGAAGAAGAGTTGCAGAAGATGCTTGATGCTTGGCATTATTAGACAAGCAAAATACCTCGAATGTATAACGAATATGGTCGTAGTTCCAAAAAAGAAAAAAGGAATAAGAATTTGCATAGATTTCGCCGATCTAAACAAAGCTTGTCCAAAAGATAGTTTTCCCTTACCAGATATTCCGCAAATGGTTGAATCAGCAGCAGGAAATGAAAGGATATCCTCTCTTGATGGATATAAGGGATACAATCAAATTCCTCTCGCTGAAGAAGACCAAGAACATACCTCCTTTTTCGCTCCAAGAGGATTATATTGTTACACAAAAATGCCATTCGGTCTGCGAAATGCCGGTGCAACGTATCAAAAAATGGTGGACAAAGTGTTCGAACAATGGATACATAAAACACTAGAGGTATACGTGGATGACATGTTAATAAAAATAAAAAAAGCAAAACATCATGTGCGATATTTGAAGGAAATTTTCGAACAAATGAGACATTTCAACATCAAAGTAAATCCAGAAAAATGTACTTTTGGAGTGGCATCTGGAAAAATTTTAGGATACATTGTGTCAAAAGAAGGAATACAAGTTGATCCGGAGAAGGTACAAGCAATTCGAGACATGCCAACACCAGCAATAGTAAAAGATGTGCAAAAGTTAAATGGACTATTAGCTTCGCTAGGAAGATTCATCTCGAGATCATCTGATAAGTGCAAACATTTTTTCAACATACTTAAAAAGGGAACGAAATTTAGGTGGACGGATGAATGTGAAAAGGAATTGCAAGGAATAAAAGAACATCTAATGGATATATCAATATTACAAAAATCGAGAAGAAGGGAGGAATTACTAATTTACCTTGCGACAACCTCGCATGCACTAAGCGCATATTATTGCGAATGGACGCGAGGGTGGAAAAACCAATCTATTACATCGGCAAAAACATTCAATGCTGCGAGAGAAAAACTATTCAAAAATTGAAAAATTAATTTTGGCATTAGTTTACGCATAACGTTTAAACTTCGCATCTATTTCGAAGCGCACACGGTAAAGGTAATGACAAAAGTACCAATTGAATCAGTAATGAAAAATTCAAAAAGATTAGGAAGGGTTGAAAGGTGGAATGCTCAAGTAAGTTATTGCAAACTCAAATATGAAGTGTTATCCTCACCAAAATCGCAAGTTGTAGCAGAATTTTTAGCAGAATTTCCATTGGAAGAAGATGAGGCAGTGGAAGAAATGATGGATATAGAAGAAGAACATGGAAATTCAAGGGATTTATTAACAGAGCCAAATAGATGGGAAATATTGGTAGATGGATCGTCAAATGGAGAAGGTAACGGAATTGGAATCATTATAATTTCTCCAGAAGGCAATAAAATGGCTTTCTCTTTCAGATTGGAGTTTGCATCTACTAACAATGAAACAGAGTATGAAGCTATAATACATGCTTTGCGATTTGCAATAGAACTGGAGTTAGAGAATGTAAGAATTACCAGTGATTCTCAGTTAGCTATTCGCGGATAAAAGAAGAGTATACTACAAATGAAGCATCCTTGAAAAAATACAAAAAGCTTGTTGAAGAATTGTCAAACAAGATACCAAAAATAAAGTGGAGACACATATCAAGAAAAGACAATAGACTTGCGGATGCTTTTGCTTTTATATCAAGTATGATGACAGATCCATCTGCGAGATGCATAAAAATACAGACACTTCAATCACCATCAATCAACAAAGAGGAAGAGGAAGAAGCAGAAGTAATGCTCATAAAAGATGAAACACAAAGATCCCATTGCGAGGATTGGAGGACAGAACTTCATGCTTATCTAATGAAAGGAGAAACACCAAGAAATAGATTAGAGATGCATAAATTAAAAAGCCGTGCAACAAATTATGAATTAAGAGACGGGGTATTGTACCGAAGATCCTTTAATGGACCGTCGCTCAGGTGTTTAACACGAAAGGAAGGAGAAGCAGTGTTAAAAATGCTACACAGTGGGGATGCTGGCAATCATAGTTGCGGAAGATCTTTAGCACATAAGGCGAAAATGCAAGGCTATTATTGGCCATATATGCATGAAGATGCGAAGCAAATATCAAGACGTTGCGAAGATTGTCAAAGGCACGGAAATAAAATACATGCACCAGGTGCACCGTTAACTTCTTCAACAAGTGTATGGCCTTTTGGAAAGTGGGGATTAGACATTGTAGGACCATTTTTACCAGGTACAGGGCAAATGAGATATTTGATTGTCGCAACAGATTATTTCACAAAGTGGGCGAGAAGTAAAAGTGGTACAACACATTCGCGATAAAGATATTTTTACTTTCATATTCGAAAACATAATATGCGAGATTTGAAATTCCAGCACAAGGTTGGTATCGACAATGGGAAACAAATTGAGGACAAAATATAGAATTACTTGCTTAATGCATTTCAAATAAAATGTGGGAAATCAACTCCTTTATACCCGCAGGCCAATGGATAGGCAGAAACAACAAATAAAACAATCGCTGATATATTGAAGAAAAAATTAGAAGGGAATAATAAGGCATGGTGTGAGCAAGTGCATAATGCAGTATGGGCTTATAATACAACAAGGCGAGAAGCTACGGGGGATGTCACCGTTTTGTCTAACCTATGGTGTTGAAGCCGTATTTCCGATGAAGTTATTATTCCAACAACAAAGAGATAAGCTTGGGAGAAAAATCTTAGTGCGGGTAACATTTTGGTTAAATTAGATGAATTAGAAGAAAAAAGATAAAGAGCACTACAGCATATGGAGAATTATCATCGAAGATTGGCTAGAGAATATAACAAGCGTGTCAAAACACGCGAGTTTCAACCAGGTGATATGGTATTGCGAGAAACACCAATATATCAACGAGAAAGTGGTGGAAAGTTGGCAAAAAAGTGGGATGGACCTTATATCATCAAGGAGATAGTTGGAACATGGGCATACAGATTAATGGATCCAGAGGGCAAAGATGTGGGCCAGAGATTGGGTAGACCATGGAATAGATTATATCTCAAGAAATATTACCCATAGAAGATAGAAAGGAAAGAATAAATTCTGAAATGTTAAATGAATGAAATGAAATGAAATGTTCTATGACAGTTATTGTGAAATTACGAAAGAATGTGCGAATATCTCGCAAATGAATTAACAAGAGATAACCAAAAATGAATGATTGAACGAATTGACAGAAATGAGTGAGTGAGTGAATGGGACAAACCTTTATGGCGTACACCCTAGTTCGCGAATGATATTTCGTAAGAGGCAAATGTAAGACCTAAAGTGCGTCATATAAGGGGGTATCTCTTGACATGGCTCGAGGGAAAAGGTTACACCGCCCTGGAACCCGAGTCATGAAAATTTGGGGCCCATGAAAGCCTATCCGGGGAGATACCTTGGATTTCCAACTACATATATAAGGTTATACCCTGGTTGGACGACCGGGTCTCTTCCAAGGAGTCGGTGTATGCTCAAGGAGCCGAGGTACACGGTTGAGCCAAGAGTGCATGGGAAATTTGAAGTGTCTCGGCCATTCTTGGCAAGTCTTGGCACATGCTTTGCACTCGGCCCGAAGAAAACTCCACTTAGGGTGCAGTCTCGTAACCATAAGCCATATAGGTATAAGGGATAAGATCTTTGCGAAAAACAACTGGTTGTTGTTAAGACCGGATGGGAGGAGCTAGTCTTGTATGGCGATGTACGCCTCCTTGAAGGGGCAACCGGGAGATGATAAGGGCGGCACCATCCATTAGGGAGCTGATAAGTGTCAAAAGACGACAATGTAATGGGGCTTTATGTTCGCAAGAACACTTAGGCCTGTCATATTGTCGCAAACAAAATATCCTGCAGAGGCAAAAATACTAAAGAAATGATAAGACAAGATCAATGGGTCATTACATGAAAGTGTAAGGACATCCTGCGATTTTGTCGCAAGACGTCAATGTCATGGGACTTTATATTCGCAAGAATATTTAGGCCTGTCATATTGATGCAAAATGAGGGGTGGCAAAATAAGACCTTTAACTAGGAAGGCAAAATAATACCACACAAAAACAATGATAAGGCAAGATCAATGGGTCAGTACATGAAAATGTAAAGACGTCCTGCGATTTTGTCGCAACAGTGAATTTCAACATAAATGAAGATAATGGAATAGAAATTATTAAATACCAAAAATTATACTTGTTGAAAGAAAGAAGAGTAACGCAGACGAGTACATACATCAAAAAGATGATTGAAGTACATAAAGAAGCAACAGTACGAGAAGAAAGATTACAAGAGAAAATCATTTCTCGATAGTAGCTTTTTCACCAGAAGGAGATGCTTTTGGATTTTCTTCAAGAACTTTATCTATATTTTCGCTAACTAATATATTTCCGGAGATCCTTCTTCACCTACATCTTCATTCGCGACATCATCATTGACAAATTTTATTGGGAGAGATGGTTTCTTCATTTTCGAGTTCTTCGCCACTATTATAATCATAATCGCTATCAGGAGGATTAGGAACTTCATCATCACTTACTTACAGAGTTTCAACAGACACAGGATCAAGAGATTTAGATAGTAAAACATTATTCACAAGAACTTCGGCTCTAAGATGAAATTGACGAAGGAGTGCTTTCTGCTGATTTTTACTCTCTATATCTTTACAGTCACGCATATAGTCGAATTTTGTTTTACTGCACTGTCGCGAGAACGCACAAGAGAAGAAACTGACAAGTATTCCATTCTCCTTGCGAATTTTTGAGTAGTCGGATTTCAAAGCGAAGAATGGAGGAGTGAAGTTTTTCTCGCTCACAAAACAAAAAATAAAAGGAATTATACAAACAAAAAATATGAAGGCTTGATAAAGAAAGAATAGATGAGGCAGTCAACTTCTATGACTACCTTCCTTCGTGAGGTAAGATGTTGGATTAGATCCCAACAACTATTTTCCAAATGATCCATGGCATTGTCAAAATTATCTCCAATTAAACCTTTCGGATGTGATCGCCAACTTTTTTCGTTGGAAACAAGTAAGGCATTTTCTTTTGTAAGGGAAGAGTTGGACTTTTCTAGTTTGGAACATTGATCCTTGAATTGGTTTGCTTTTACACTTAAGGTTATTCTACCCTAAATCGGTTTATCCTTCTTGGCAAGAACTTCTTCAAGTTGATTTCTCGGCGAGCAAAGAGATTGTTCTTGCTCTTTACATAATTTTTGACAAACATCATATTGTTGCGAGTAAATCGCCACCTTGTTTAATAGAGTTCGCTTCCTTGAGAAAGAGTTCCATTCTCATCTCGATAAAGTTTCCAACTCCAAATTAGCTTTAGTCAAAGAATAAGAGAGGCGAGATAAGTCATTACTTAATGAGTCTTGTTTTCGAGCTAAATCGAGCATTTTCTTTAGAAAGATTATCTATTTGATCAACATAATATGTATGAAGATTATCTAATTGGTTATATTGCTCCATCCAAGCATCTCTATCAACTCGAACTTCTTCAACAAGAGATTCCAACCGATATATCTCCATTTTTCGTTTCCGGTTTAATGCTTGAAAGGCGAACAAGGACTTGAGTCTTAAAAAAAAAAAAAAAAAAAAAAAAAAAAAAAAAAAATGATGGACAATACGAGAGGCAAGAGTATACCTTTTAATTCTTCATTCTTCTTGCGAAGATTATCACGATCCACAAAATATTTTGAAGTTTTGATTCTCAAGATGGAGAGTATTACATTTTGCGGTCATAGCTTGAAGATCATTCTTCAAAGTGTTAATTTCTTGTTCCAAGGATGTTTGCGAAACTCTATCAGGGCCAAGGTGTTTGCTCAAAATCTCGCAAATGTCAGACTTGATAGGGTCGACAGAAGTCTTCTTAGCATCGTTCACAATATCTGATAGGACTTTGAAGGCCACATCTATTCCTTCTAAATTTTCTTTAGTAAGAGGGATTTGCTCAGAAAAGGAAGTAACGGTGATAGAAGAAGGAAGAGATGAATCATCTTTTGTTAAAGGAATATCATGAGAAGAAGAAATCTCGTGAAGGTTAATGACTGGAGGAGTGATAGAGGCATTAACAACGGAAGAAGAAATAGGCTCATTCGCAATGGGACTGTTATGAGGGAGTTGATCTATGAGAAATTCAGGCATAGAAGTGTTATCTTTGGAAGAAACAGTAGGGATATCTTGCGAAGATTTCGCAGTAGGAGTTGTAAGTTTGAATGTAGGAAAAGTAACAGAAGGCGCAACAGGTTTAGAATGGCGAGGCTTCTTGGGGGACTTATCAGCATTTTTGTCATCCTACGAATTACAAGCTAAATAAGAAACAGAGGCAACAATATTGTTGTTAAAGAAATAAATGTTTCTTAAATACCTTGTTACTCGCAGGCTTTCTTTTAGAGGCAGTGGATTTCGGTTGTGAACCCAGGGAGATATTAGGATTCACAACGGTGAACTTGGTGCTAGATTTGTTCTTGCTAAAACAAAAATGGCAGAGGAGCCATTAAAAGAAGAACAATATCAAAACAAAACAACTTAAATAAGAGATCAATCACAAAATGATCAAATTCACAAAATTAACAAACCTTGATGCCATAGAAACAAGTGAGAAAAACGATGAAGAAGATGATGAAGAAAAGCGGCGAGAAAATAGTTGCGAGACGATGAAGAAGACGAAGTAAAAGAAAAGAAATGCTTTCACAAGGAATCCTCCTTTAAATAGACAGAAAGAGTAACCGGATAACATTAAATGTACCGGTAAAAGGGAAGTTTTAGATACGTGTAGACAGTCATTCCTAAATTCACGGAATCTTGTCGGCAGAAAATTGATAGAAAATAAACGATTGCGATCACATCAAAATATTGGTTCTCATGACATTCTATCCTTCGCAGAGAAGACATGAGAAGAGGCAAGATGTAGGATCAGAATATCGCAACATTAATACCTCGCGAGACCAATCAACAACCGCATTGCGAGGGCGTCGCAGAAGAATAATATAAATGACGCAATGAATGACGATAGCTAGAACATGAGAAAGATGTGAAGACTCAGCGAAATTCAGGAGTGTCGCGAGAATTAATACATGTACGCTTGTGATGTTTCACAAGTTATTCCCGAAAATAAAGGACAGCTTAGCTGTCATCCACTGTGTACTACCCTATATAAAGGATTGAGTAAGTCTGTTGTAGAGGGAGTTCTTTTTGAATTGTTAAGCAAGTCATTAGGAGAGAGAAAATTTCAGAGTGATTGTAATTCTATAACTCATTTCTATTTCATATTGTAAAGATTCAAATATTCAATCAATAGGAATCATAATCATTCATCTTAAAATGACTTAATTGTGTATATTCTAGTGAGGGGTGTAGTGTAGGATTTCCTGCAACTACACCTTGTCTTTTTTCTTTACTTGAATCTGAAATCTGCTCATTTCTGTACCGTTGCTTGTAAACCTTGAACGTCTTCAACTTTCTATCGAATTTGTGATGCTCCTCTTGTTGATGATGATGGTGTTTCTATGGACCTGTTGGTGTAGACAGATAAAGTGGATGGTGCTAACTGCGAACAAGATTACAAGTGGTATGTAAGTTAGCAATTCGATGTCACCATCATGATTGATAAAATAGCACTCAAGAGATCAAAATAGTGCTTCTATTGGTGGGAGGTTGGGTAGCTCACCATTCTACCCGGAGTTTACGTACGGTAAAAGCACAAATTTAGACAGGTACAAAGAATTGAAGGTCGGTGCCTCTCATGATGTAACATGGGTAGTATCCACTATAGGAGACCACTACTCTAATATCGAATTCAGTCTGCACCTTATTTGCCACTGGCATGGTTAAATCCAACTTTAACTCTCATACAATTAAGAAACCCGATCATGTTCTCCGTCATCTCTAAGTTCAGTCACTCTTATGAGAATCTCATGTAATCTTAGCGACATGTATACTATGTGACTCTAAACTAACTACAAGTTGGAGTTTTTTATTCACTAAAAATTGAAATTTTTTACAATGCAAATGCTTAACCACTCCCCCACACTTAAACTTTACATTGTCCTCAATGCAAATTGAGTCATCCAAAGTAAGTCAAGGTGGGAAATCCTACATGATATGTGACAAGAAATCAGAAAAAATAAAAACAAGCCAAGAAAAACTAAAAACAAAACAAGAAATAAATACAAGACAAGAAATACTCATCCTTTGGGTTGCCTTCCATTTAGCGCTTGGTTTAAAGTCGTCAGCCCGACTATCTTCTTGCTTTCTATGACTCCTCCAGAGGGAGTACTTCCACAAAATTAACTTCTTCCACCAATTCAGAAGTGAAATTCTCATAATATGGTTTCAACCGGTGCCCATTAACTTTAAGTTCTTTTCCTGTAGCTATGCTACGAATTTCCACTGAACCATGAGAAAACACATTAGTAACAATAAAAGGTACGATCCATCGTGACCTTAATTAACCCGGAAATAAATGCAAGCGAGAATTAAACAAAAGCACTTTTTTCCCAATGCAAATTTGTTTCCTAGAAATCATGTTATCATGAAATGCTTTCGTTTTTTCCTTATAAATGCGTGAGCTTTCAAATGAATCATTGTGAAGCTCCTCTAGCTCTTGGAGTTGTAACTTCCTTTTCTTTCTATCCCCATCCATCTCCATATTGCATTGCTTAATAGCCCAAAACGCCTTATGATCAATTTCAACGGGTAAGTGATAAGGTTTACCATACACAAGCCTAAAGGGAGACATCCCGATAGGTGTCTTGTATGCAGTTCTATAAGCCCACAAAGCATCATTAAGTCGCATTCTCCAATCTTTCCTTGTTGGATTCACTGTCTTCTCTAGAATGGATTTCACCTCTTGGTTAGACACCTCAGCTTGTCCGTTTGTTTGGGGATGATAAGGTGTTGCAATCTTTTGCGACACATTGTACTTCTTCAACAAGCTCTGTAAGATCCTGTTTTTGAAGTGAGAACCCCCATCGCTAATTATGGCTCCTGGAATTCCAAACCTTGCAAAAATATTAGCTTGCACAAAATCTGAAACCACTTTAGAATCATTAGTTGGGGTATTCCACCCATTTATAGACATAATCAACAACAAGTAGGATATAAAAATTCCCATGGGAGTTGACAAAAGGACCCATAAAATAAATAACCCATACATCAAAAACTTCAATAAATTGAATAAAAGTTTGTGGCATTTAATTTCGGGCACCTAGATTGCCTGTTCTTTGGCACCTATCACAAGTTGTACAAAATATATATGCATCCTTAAACAAGGTTTTCCAATAGAAACCGCTTTCAAGTACCTTGTGAGCGGTTCTCTTACTCCCAAAATGTCCTCCACAAGCATAGGAGTGACAAAAAGACAAGATAGAATTAAATTCAGATTCGGGAACGCACCTTCTTATTACTTGGTCACTACAATGTTTCCATAAGTATGGATCATCCCATATGTATTGGTTTTCTAACTTCTTAAGTTTGTCCCTCTCAGCACGAGACAAGTTCTTTGGGATTTGTTTAGACACTAAGTAATTGACAATATCTGCATACCATGGTTCTCCAAAGGCAATTGAGAATAGTTGCTCATTCGGGAAACTTTCACGCAATGGGATAGCTTCCTTGTCCACAGCAAGATGGCTCAAGTGATCCGCAACGATGTTCTCAATTCCTTTCTTGTCCTTGATTTCAATATCAAACTCTTGCAAGAGTAAAATCCATCGTATGAGCCTCGGTTTCGCTTCTTTCTTCCTTTGCAAGTACCTAAGTGCTGCATGATCAGAAAAGACAACAACTTTTGTACCAATTAGATAAGAGCGAAACTTTTCCAAAGCAAAAACAATGGCTAAAAACTCTTTTTCAGTGGTTGTGTAGTTTTGTTGGGCCTCATTTAACGTTCTAGAAGCATAATAAATAGCATGAGGTATCTTCCCCACACGTTGCCCAAGCACCGCACCAATCGCATAGTCACTTGCATCACACATGAGCTCAAAAGGCTTGCTCCAATCCGGTGGCTTAATGATAGGGGCTAAAATCAAAAGTTCTTTCAAACGATTGAATGCCGCCATACACTTTTCATCAAAGTTAAAAACCGCATCTTTTTGCAATAAGTTATAAAGTGATGATGCTATCTTGGAAAAATCCTTAATAAATCTACGATAAAAACTGCATGACTAAGAATAGAGCGTATTGATAGACACATTTTTGTGTCTGAATTGTCCTCATTGTCTCTATTGTTAGTCTCCATTTTTGTACTAATTTTGGTGTTTTTATGTGTGTGTAGGTGTTTTTGGAGAAATACACTTGTGTGGAAAAACACTAGTGGAAAACAGAAGTTTCGCGACCGTCAGGACAAGTCATATATACCAGTTATACGACCATTTCTAACCGTCTCTGTTGGGGTCTCTGATAAAGCGTAGCTGTTTTGTACGACCCTTAGCCGTGTGTCTCAAAACAACGACTGATTTTAAGGGTACGAGGTACAGACCCTAAGCCGTGAGTCTCAGATTTAAATTATAATATAAAAAAAAATATTGATTGATTTTCTGAAATGCAGATTGGCTAAATCTGAAATAATCTGACTACATCAAGGTCAAGTCAAGTCAAATAGAATTCAAGCCAAAGTCAAGTCAAATGGAACTCAAAGAAAGTCAAGTCAAAGTCAAGTCAAATAGAACTCAAATTAAACCCAAACTGAAATTCAAATTTAAACTCCCACATTCATTCATTCATTTTATCCGTTGGGTTTAAAATTACACAAAAAAGATGAAATTCCGGTTCAAGACAATACATGTCCAAGATATCTAGCTAGTAAGTTCTAACAACAAGATGCTAAACTAATAGACAATAAGCTAAAAACAACATGTTAAACAACAAAACGATAAGCTCCTCCGATGACGATGAACTTAGCCAATACTTCATAAATGATATCAAGTAGAGCATCCATGTGTTGTGTCCCTGGTTCACATACGACAAAGAACGTGCAAATCAACAACAAAATAATACATGTTTACTCACAAGGCACTTAGAACATATGTTTACTATAACTACATAATAATATAGATACAAGGTGCTTGATACAAACAACTTGTGTGTACTGGCTATTTTTCCCATCATGAGTATAAATGGACTTGTACGCATACTAAGTAGTTAACATAAAATGTGCATTTGAGGTTTAGAAAGCTTACAACGAGGTGGGTGAAAGCTATCCAGAGATATTTAAGACCTGCACACGAAAAGAAACACTAGTTTTCAGCCTTCCGATCCTGGACATGCTTGCCAGAGTAATAATAAGAAGTTTAAGACATTACTTAAAACAGGTGAATGAACATTCTACCCATACCTTTCTCCCGAGACAGCAAGGACTCCTGCCATGACATATGCGTGCCTAGATATAAATTCGGTAGTTGAGTGCATTACAATGTCTGAAATGATGGAAATGCATTAATGAAAGCCTTAACGCATTAGGGGGTCAAAATAAATCCTTGTTTGACTGATCAAGCACGATTTAGCAGACCTAAAATCACATAGATTCTCTTTTAAGAGACTGAGAAACTAATTCAGTAGTTTAACACATGCATTTTGACACTACATCCTTCAGTTTTAGAAAAAAGGGAACCTAAACACTGTCAGGTCATTTGTTCTTGTGGAAAATATTGCACCTTCTTATATCATTTTTATTGTTTCATCCACATTTATATGTTTCATTCTTTACTTTTTTGCATTGAACTAGAACAACAAAGTTAACCAGGTTGCGCATAAGTATCTGATAGGCAGATACGATATTCTTTCCCGTACCAATAATGTGCAATACAAGTATTTAAAATTTTTGCTTCGAGTGGCAAGCACTAGGTAATTTAGTACGTAAACAGCCAAGGGAGATGAAATGTGTATCTCAAACGTACCTAATTCGTTGCAAGCTCCATGTTTTGGAATAGAACAGGGAGGCAATCTTCCGCCTACAAATTGGAAACATATAAGCGTAAGAAAGAAGCAACTCCAATTATGTACTACAACAAAATGATAAGACAAATCATCAAATTAGTTAGTAAGAGTGAAGTACTTTAAGTTTGATCATACTGAAAACTGATTCACTTTTGTCAAGAGGCTGCAGAGAACTAGTTATTGTCTGTAACAAGAAGAACGGATCTGTCAGCATAAACATACACACTAGAAGATTGAATTCAATCCAGGCCCTAAATTAAAGAAATTAGAACAGATTAAGAACTTACAAAACAAAATCCCTAAAATGAAGAAAGAACCCTTTATTATTTTAATAACTCAATCTAAAACAGTCAAAGAAATGTCCACTCATAGTCACTTAATAACTCAATCTAAATAGTCACCATATCTCTGTATCGATATTGCTATTTCCCTTAATTTATCACCACTTAATTCAACCATGAAATACAATCATTCAAACATTGTATCCATGGATGAAAATTTTCAACAGCAGTCGGAGAAGTCCAATACGATGCTATCACACACACGTGACTTGGCCATATATAAAAGTCTACCTTTCTAAACAGTTAAACACAAATATTTCCGAATGCACAAAATGCAAGTAAAAGTGACACAGCTATAAACAAAATGAGTTCAACCACCATTGCAATATGGAATCTATAACATAAAGAAAATTAAGTTTAAACATAATCTAAGATTCAGACTTAACCAACCAGGACCACTAAAGGAGTTTACAGCCATAAAACTAGTCTTAAAGATCAACCACCATTGCAATCCGCTAATACTGAATACCTAAAACTAGTCTTTAAGATCAGTAGATGTACATACATAGGTCAAATGTGAAACACGTAAAATCTACAGTCCAAATACGTACATAAGTTTAATAAAAAGACTTGCTCATGGGATGTAAAAGAAAGTTACTTACTTAGTAACATCTATCGTATTACAACATCATGTCATGTTTTATCTGCACCTGGTTCAGTTACAGATGTGCAGGTCATTAATTAGTTAAGCCATCATTAACTGCAACATAATTGGTGAGACAAAACACTTAAATATGAACCCAAATTTAATGCAAAAGCACTGAGCAAAAGAAAGAATCTATACCCATGTACATTAACTTGTTTATCTCCAATTCAGCTGCCACATGCAAAACACAACCATACACAATCCCATCAAATGTGATTTTAAAAACTAGAAAGTACTACATACATATAAAAGTCCAGGATTAACGACATCCAACCATGTCTTCTATGTCTTACATATACATATTGGAGCAGGACAAGGCGACCTTTTGCAATACTCAAAACCATCAAAATAATCCTATATCAAAACCTATTTTAAAGTGTAACCCCCAGTCCCATGGTAAGTCTATATCCTTGCTTCACACATTTAGTAAGCAGGAAACATGAAATAACTATGCGTAACTCAATTACTTATCATTGCTTAATCAATTCAACATCTACAAAACAATGAACTCATAGGAGAAAAACCAAAGTTCAAAGAAAATCACATAGTTCAACTGCCACTAAGAGGCCAAGACATCATTAATGAAAAATAAATGATTTCCACCAAAAAAAAACCTCAAACGTTACATGTATTTGACCATTTCAGAAAAAACAAAGACATCCTCGTCAAAATACTCAGTTCCATAAGGTCCTTCACAAATAGTCCTTTAAATTCAAAATAAAAACAAAAAATAGATCAAATCACCAAAACCCAAATAAGAAATTAGATCAAAACATCACAAATAACAAAGTTCTGTATGCAACCAAACCCAGAATTCTTGATAATCTGTTACCACTTTCAGTTTCTTGCTCTGTTAAAGCTCATGTCATGGAACCTAAGAATTACCCAGCTGGAATCAACCAAAAGAGAAATGAAACATCATCAACTCATGATATCAGAATACCCCTAAAACCCAAATTGAAGAATCAAAAAACAAATTAACTCACCCCACAAAATAGACAAGCAATGTAACGAGCAATCTTATTAGAGAACCGAGTAATCTTATACTTCATCATCATCACAAGGAATCACAATAGGAACCATTTGAAGTAAATCACATTCCTAATCAATAAAAAGAACACTTAATTGAAACTATTACCAGAAAATCAAGAGCTTTAAAAAATACCGTAACCTTAATTCCAAAATTAAATTTCTGTAATTGAAGACTATGAAGAAAAATGAGTCATAGATAATTACCCAATTAATCGCCAGGGGATTTTATAATTAAAAGCACAGAGTACCATTGGAATCGATTATTTCAATATAAACATAAACTCAACTGCCACCCAAACTGAAACAACATAACTCATGATATCGGAAAATTCCATATACCACAAATTGAAGAACAAAAAAAAAAAAAAACAGAACCGATAAGAAGTGTAATTGACCAACTTCTGCTTCATCACCATCACCACACCATCCATCAGGAATGATTATAGGAACCGGTTGAAGTAAACCGCAACCCTACTCAAGAAAAATAACACTTCAATCTAAACTATTACCAGGAAAATCCAGAGATTGAAAATTCACCCTAACCCTAATATTACAAATTAAATTTCTGAAATTGAAGATGATGAAGAAGTGATAGATAATTACCCCAACGAATCGCAAAAAGTATTAATCATCGACTACACAGACTACCGATGAAATCAATTATTAGCTTGAGGGTATTGACTTTTGTTTCACCTTCCGGATCTGGATCGAGAAGAATAAATCGATTCTTTGAAGCAGAACAGGGCGATGGAGGTCGATCGAGAGCAAATATTTAAACTTACAGAGGAACAAAAACAAAACAAGAGAAAGATGGACATACAGATGAGTTCGCTGTGAAGAGTTAAGAGAGAATAAAGATACCGGAAGATAAAAGATAAAGACGAGTATAGATATACATCGATAAGAACGAAGAGGGCTATCATCCAAGCCGTTCTTTTTACTAAGCAAATCGTGACCATATAAAGTGTGGGGCCCAGAGTTGATTACCAGATCCACATCGCAGGTTGGGGGTCGTTGAACCAGTAGTTTTATGATGGCAAAATGGTAAATAAATTTTGCAATTCAGAGACGGCTAATTATCCTCTCAGAATTTTTCCGGTTTTTTATTATATAAGAGACAGCTTTGAAGGGTCAACGGTCAAACAACAGTCTAGTGAGGGTCTCTGATGTGGGTAGCTAAACACCCATTTTCCACTAGTGAAAGTAGCTCAAAAAGTGTTATTTGGACCCCCGGGAGAAAAGTGATAAAGGCACCCTTATTTTGGATAAGGGCACCTCCAGGGAGCCAGCTGCTATTCGCAACCCCCGGATTAGTTAGGGGGGGCACCACCTTCTTCATTCAAATTTCAAAAATTGGCGGGAAAACTGTGTTCATCAATGGCAGATTCTGGGTTGGATTTTTGAACGTGTTAGAAGGAGATTCAATGGTTGATATTCATTGGGATGACTTGTTAGAGACTAACAGGGCTGGTATAGGCCTTTTGTTCGACTAGTTTGGCTGGATAATCCTAGAGAAGAAATCAGGGCACACATACGCCGGAAGAGATATTCACGGGATTACACGTTTGCTGCTCGTGTTTGGATAGATCACAGTATTTGAAGGAGCGTGAAATAGATGAATAAGGAAGGTTGGATTGATACGAGACGCGTCTTTGCTACAAAAAGAGAAAGAATATATCCTGAGAATAATATCATTGACTGCCGAGTAATGGGAAGTTATGAGGAATAATCTTTGGTCCTGTCGAGTATATATAAGTTGCTGGGGTCGAGTAGAACGACGACAGAGAGTTTGGGAGAAGAACAGGGCAATAGAAATCAAGTTAGAGAATTAACTGCTGCTCTTTGTGAAGGAAGAACACGAAGAACATAACACTTCTGAAGACCGTCGTTTATCAACAGTAACAACGACCATCACTTGTGGGTCACACAGATACAGTATCAGTGACGCATATCAGTTATCGTTCTTTTGTAACAGTGTTTGCAACAATTATAAGCATTGCAAACACCCGGTTTTAATCATTTTCTCCCATTTTTCATCATTTGTAACCACTTTTGAGCATAAATGAAATCAACTTTTGAGTGTGTTTCCAACATGATGATGAGCTAATTCTCCCACAACCAAGGCAATGAGGAAGCTATTCACGCATGGATAATTGGTAACTATTTTAATTTCTCAAATTTATAATTTATAATTCACTCAATCACTGCTTTTGCAGAGTTTTAATTGTTTGCAAAATTTTCTTAATTAGTTGTGATTCAATTAGATAGGTTATGCTTTGTTTAGATAATCTATGCTTAGAGGATACAATTAATTTTTGAGAATTTGCCTGATTATTTGTGAATTAAGAAATAAGGGACTTAAAAGATAATTAGAGTTTTGGATTATTTACCATAATTTATTCATGTGTAATAGTGGAATCGGTGTCTTGGTTATTCCTAATATCTTGAAATCAAATTTTGAGTTAAGTTTTTTTTGTTTTTAAGTTTTATAAGTCTAAAATCTATTGCTTTCACAAGTCTCAACGAACATTATTTACTACAACATTATTGATTCACATCAATTTTTGGCGCCGCCGACGCGGACTTGTATTTAGGCTAGAGTTTTTAGAGTTTTTTTCTTGTTTTTATTTTATTTGTTCTTCTTTACGTTTTTGGGTTTTTGTCTTTTCCTTACAGAATTTGGAATTTGGAGCGAAAGAAAATTTTGCCAAAGCTTTTGGTGAATACTTAAAGACTGGGAGTAAAAGGCAAAGCGAAAGGAGCGAAAGAAGAAGATTTTTATTTTTACAAAAAAAAAAAAAAAAAAAAAAAGAGTTTATTTTTTTAGATTGTATTAGGATTTCTCTATTCTTGTAATTTTCTTTTTCTTTTGCACTTTACTCTTTGGACTTTGGATTTGGACATTTGGACATTCCTTTATTTTTTTTAAAACCTTACAGAAGGGTAGTATTAAATATTAAACTGTTTGCAGAGAAGGACGGTGATTACGATATCACCTTGGCCCCTCGGGTTCGTACATGACATAGGAGTCGTGGCCCGAGTCGACTATAATGGTTCATCCCCCCGTCTGAACGGGAGGTAAGTTTGTCGAAACACTCGCGAATCCCCCTTTCGGCCGAGTTCTTTGTATTCCTTCGTTTGCATATATGTTGAGGACTTGAAAACGGCTATTTTAATTTCCTAGTAAAGGGCAAGGACTGGCCATACAAGATAAGGGTTCGGATTTCATCACCGTTCTCTTCTTGCCCGCCTTAGGAGAACAATACTTAACATGAACCTAAGCCTTAAAATTTGGAATAGAACGAGACCGATAGGGTAACGAGCTTAGTAGGAAAGTCGTTCGAAAATTATTGGTTACTCTTTTAAGCATACTTCGAAGTTCATGATGGTTTCTGTGAGTTCAATGCGTGACTGCGCCTCCTTGTAATGCGGTGAGGCCTTGAGTATCAAAGCTCCACGTAGCTTCCCTCGCCTCTATTCAACTTACTTAAACTCGGATTGATTCCAGAGGGGTTTTCTCAGATTGTAACAAATTCCCTTTCGAAGGATTAAAAGCTGGTCTAGAAAACAATCTAAGTGGAGCCATCATGCTTTTTGTTTGCTAGATATCATTAGGTTTGCTGTGGTGGAGTCATCCTTGTTTGTGTTTGCATAAAACTTCCCTTCCTTTTAGGATTTTTCTTTTTCTTTTGTTTTTCTAGTGTATGCCCGAGGTCATTAGAGAATGGGCTTGGAAAAGAAACACTCTAGGTCGTTTGATTAGTGACAAACCTAGTAGTTCTTCTTGTGAAGGCGGGGAACTCGAAGACTCTTCTTTTGAGAGCCCCATTTTTAAAACTTCGAGTTTTGAGAATCTCGTCTCTCTGAGGAAAGTACCCCTAGTACTTCAAATTGCCATCGATGACAACTTTGAAAGATTACATGTTCCCAACTAGGACCAACCAAGCTTCGTGCGTTAAATTGCCAGCCAATACGGCTAATTTTGAAATAAAACCTAGTATTCTTCAGATGATCCCTATATTCTTAGGAAAAGATGATGAGTACCCTTATTTTCATATTAGGGACTTTGAGGAAATTTGTGGGACAGTTAGAATAAAATACCTTACTGATGAAGTCTTGAAACTTAAGTGTTTCCCTTTTCCTTGAGAGATAAAGCCAAGACCTAGCTAAACAACCTACCACCGAATCCATTGAAACATGGCGAACTTGTTCTTTGCTTTATATGAAATTCTACCCTAAGCATAAAATTGCAGGTGTTAGGCGAGAAAATTAGTGCTAGTGTGCAACAAGAGGGATGGTCTCTTTATAGGTTTTGGAGAGATTCAATGATCTCCTATCCAGTGTCCTCACCATGGATTTGATAAGATGAAACTTGTAGAGATTATTTATAATGGTTTAGACTATTCGACCAAAGCCATGGTCGAGTCTATGTGCGCTGGTGGGTTCACTAATAAAAATGCTGATGATGCTTTCACTAATAAAAATTCGACCAACAATGGGAGTCTTGTGTTGAACCCCCTAAAAGACTCTTAGTCAATAGAAGTAGCACCAATGTGGTAGATACAAGCTTCGGGTCGATGCTAAGTTTGCCGCTTTATCTAGAAGGTTAGAAGCTTTGGAATTGAATCGGCTAAAAATAGGCCCTTGTTGAACCTAATAGAACCTCTCAAGTTTCTAGTTGTGGAATAGAGCCCGATAACTCATTTTGGGAAGGTCAGGTTAGTGAAGAGCAAGCTCATGTCTGTCTATAACAATGCTAGGTTTGAGAACCGTCGGAAGTTTGACCCATACTCGAGACCTACAACCTGGTTGGAGAAACCATCCTAATTTCTCTTGGTCTAAGGGCTAGAATCAAGGTCGGTCTAGTAATTCTCGGCCTCCCCTGTTTTGGTTATAATAAGAATTCTTGGTCAAACCCGGTTCAGGAACCCTTCCGAGAATAGAATGACTAGCTTAGAGGAATCTCTTAGTATACTAAAAAGAGCCGGGATATGTTAACACAGAGCCGGGAAATGTTAGTAAATAGCCAGGGTAATTTTCAAGATGAAACCAAGCGAAATTTTAAGAATAGTTCCCAGTCTCTTGCTAAATTAGAACTTCAAGTCGGCCAAATAGCTAAGTTCCTTAGTGAGAGAAGATGGAAGGTTCCCTAGTCATACGATCCTAACCCTTAAGGAGAGAAATCGTACAATCATGTGAATTCTATTACAACCCTTAGGAGTGGAAAGAAAGTTGACAATAAGGTCGCCATGCACGAAAGTGAACATGTTGTAGTTCACCCTTTTGAGCCGTAAAATGAGGAGACGATAGAGTCTCTAATGAGACCAATGAGGGTCATATTGCACCAGGCTTTGTTCCTGTGAGCCCCGTTCCCCATTTTAGTTCCAACTAGGAGGATTCCAACTTTAATGATATATTGGAGGTTTTTAAGCGGTTACTATCAACCTCCCATTGTTGGATGCGATTAAGCGATTCCCGCTTATGCCAAGTTTCTTAAGGACTTGTGTACACGAAAGCATAAGCTTAGTGTTCAAAATAAAGCCTTCCTAGCTAGTCACGTGAGTTCTATTATTCGAATACCACTACTCCTAAGTATAAAGACCCGGGGTCCCCTACTATTTTTTGCGTAATAGGTAAATACCGTGTGTTGAGAAATCTTTGCTTGACTTAGGAGCCGTGTGAACTTACTCCCATACCATGTGTACCTTAAGCTCGTACTTGGTGAGATGAAACCTACCCATATGACTCTTGATTTAGGTGATAGGTCCGTTAAAATTCCTCGGGGTGTGATCGAGGATGTTCTCATAGAGGTCGACAAGTTTATTTATCCTCCGGTGGATTTTGTTATCCTAGATACCCAACCTGTCCCCGACCCAGAACCGAGATACCAATAATTTTAGGTCGCCCGTTTTTAGCTACATCCAATGCGATCATTAATCGTCGAACCGGTATTATGAATTTGTCTTTTGGTAATATGACTATTGAGCTGAACATCTTCCATATTAGTAAGCTACCCTCTGAACTAGATGACTCAAGCATAGAAGAGGTGAACATGATAGGAACATTAGTCGAGGAGTCATTACCAAACACTTTGTTAGAAGATCCATTAGAGAAATGCCTAGCTCACTTTGGGATTGATTTTGATGATGATGATGTGATTAATGAGGTGAATGCTTTGTTAGATTCAACCCCTTTGTTAGACACTACTAATGGATGGAAACCTAAGTTCGAACCACTACCAGTTTCTAAGTCTACCCTAGTTCCTTCGTTAGAAGAGCCTCATAAGTTGGACCTAAAACCATTGCCAGATACCTTGAAGTATGTGTTTTTAGGCCCATCTGAAACTTTACCTGTGATTGTTTCTTCCGACTTGGATAGTGATCAGGAAAGTAGGCTAGTGACCGTCCTTCAAAACAACAAGGAAGCTTTAGGGTGGACCATAGCAGACATTAAGGGTATAAGTCCTACTGTTTGTATGCATCGATTTATTTAGAGGAAGATACCAAACCTTCTAGGGAGATGCAACGAAGACTAAACCCTAATATGAAAGAAGTAGTTCGAACCGAGGTTCTTAAGTTGTTAGATGCAGGCATTATCTACCCCATTTCGCACAACAAGTGGGTCAGCCCGTTCGGTTGTTCCCAAGAAATCCGGTATTACTTTGTAGTTCCGGAATGATAATAATGAATTAATCCCAACCCGGTGACCACGAGTTGGCGTGTTTGTATTGACTATAGGAAATTGAACAAGGTCACTAGGAAGGACCACTTTCCCCTTCCATTCATCGACCGAGATGCTAGAGAGATTAGATGGACATAGTCATTCTGCTTTTTAGATGTCTACTCCGCTATAATCGTATCGTTATTTCCCCAGAAGACCAGGAGAAAACCACTTTTACCTGTCCCTTTGGTACCTTTGCATATAGACGAATGCCTTTCGGGCTATGTAACGCCCCTGCGACTTTTCAGCGTTGCATGATGAGCATATTTTCTGACATGGTAGAACGGTTCTTAGAGGTCTTTATGGATGATTTTTCAGTGTTTGGTTCATCTTTCGATGAGTGCTTGCATCATTTGTCATTATTTTTGACTAGATGTAAGGAAAATAATTTAGTGCTTAATTGGGAAAAATGTCACTTCATGGTTGGTTCAGGAATTATTCTAGGGCATATCGTATCTTCTAAGGGTATAGAGGTAGATAAAGCCAAAGTTGACCTTATCAAGACTTTACAGGTCCCAAAAACCGTAAAAGATATTAGGTCATTCTTAGGGCATCTTGGTTTTTATCGTCGATTCATTAAGGATTTTAGCTTGATTTCTAGACCTCTTTGCAATTTGCTTGAAAAAGATGCTACGTTTATCTTTGATGATGCTTGTTTAGAGGCTTTTGAGAAGCTTAAGACTTTACTCACTACCGCCCCCATAGTCCAGGCACCCAACTGGAACCTACCCTTTGAAATCATGTGCGATGCTTCAGATTATGCTATTGGTGTTGTGCTAGGTCAGCGAGAAAACAAATTACTTCATGTGATTTACTATGCTAGTGAAACTCACGAATGATGCCCATTTGAACTATACCACTACATAGAAGGAACTGTTGGCCATTGTGTTTGCCTTAGACAAGTTTAGACCTTATCTCTTAGGATCTAAGATCGTAATCTATACTGATCATGCTACTTTGAAATACCTTTTGTCTAAGAAGGATACCAAACCTAGATTGATTAGATGGATCCTTTTATTACAAGAATTTTGTCCAGACATTAGAGACAAAAAGGGTGCAGAAAATGTAGTAGCAGACCACTTGTCTAGGCTGTTTGTTAGTTCCCCTAATGATTCCCTTCATATAAGGGATAGCTTTCCTGATGAACAATTGTTCTTTGTTTCCCAATCACCTTGGTATGCAAATATAGTGAATTATCTTGAAATGGGTCGAATGCCCCAACATTGGGGTAAACAAGATCGTTCTAGGTTTTTAGCCGAGGTTAAGCACTTCTTTTGGGATGATCCTTATTTATTTAAGTATTGTCTAGACCAGATTATTAGGAGATGTATACATGAGAGTGACCAGTCTAGTATTATTTCCTTTTGTCATGATCATGCTTGTGGGGTCACTTTAGTGCTAAGAAGAATGCTGCTAAGATATTGCAGTGTGGATTCTATTGGCCTTCGTTGTTTAAAGACTCCCATAGTTACTGTGTTACTTGTGAACGTTTCCAGAAATTAGGAACCACTTCCCGAAGGAACATGATGCCCTTGAACCCTATTTTAGTTGTCGAGTTCTTTGATGTGTGGGGTATTGACTTTATGGGTCCGTTTCCTAATTCTTTTGGTAACCTATACATATTTGTCGTTGTAGACTATGTCTCTAAGTGGATTGAGGCGGTTGCGTGTAAAACCAATGACCATAGGGTTGTGATTGAGTTCTTGAAAAATAATATACTTACACGTTTTGGTACACCGCGATCTATAATTAGTGATGGAGGGTCGCACTTTTGTAATGGACCTTTTAGGCTTTTGATGAAGAAATATGGTATTACACATGAGGTAGCTACCCAGTATCATCCGCAGACTAGTGGTCAGGTCAAGGTTTCTAATAGGGAGATAAAACATATATTAGAGAAAACAATTAATCCTAATCGGAAAAGACCGGTCGTCTAGGCTTACCGATGCCTTATGGGCTTACCGTCTGCGTTTAAAACCCCTATTGGAATGTCGCCTTATCGACTTGTTTATGGCAAGGCATGTCATTTACCTGTTGAGTTAGAACATAGAGCTTATTGGGCTATTAAGTAGCTAAATTTTTTACTTGACAAGGCAGGAGACCAGAGGAAACTCCAGCTCAATGAGTTGGAAGAGATTCGTATAGATGCTTACGATAGTGCTAAGGAGTATAAGAACAAAATGAAACATGTGCATGATAGAAATATTTTAAGGAAGTCATTTTCTCCAGGTCAAAAAGTTCTTCTGTATGATACCCGCTTGCGTCTTTTCCCGGAAGTTACGTTCTCGGTGGGCCGGGTCCTTTTATTGTTCGCACTGTCTTTCCTCATGGACCTGTTGAGATCGAGACACCGGACGGTAGTAGTTCTTCGAAGGTTAACGATCAGCGATTGAAACCCTCTTTAGAGCCCTTCCTTACAGGTGATGTTGAGGAGGTCCCTGTTTACCCTTGATTGACCATCGAGGCGATTGTATGTTGTATATTAGTTTTTTATTTCTCTCTTCACCCAGGTACTATCTTTCCGACTTTTCTCTTTACTGATTCCTCATGTTACTTTACTTTTTGGTATTGCTCTTTTATTAGAAACATTGAGGACAATGTTAGATTTAAGTTTGGGGGTGGGAAGAAACTTTTTGTTAGCTTTTAGTTGCAATAAATAAACTCCGAGCCTAGAAATTTATGTTTATTAAGGTCGGCACTAACCAATCTAAGTAGATGGAAACATTTTGGTTGTAGGAGTTGAGGAACCAATCGATTAGATGGAAACGTCTAGAAGAGTCTATTCATAAAAGCACGGAAGGCTCGGGTGTTAGAAAAGAAAACATGGTAGTTTCGCCATATCCTCGTGATGGAAACATCGAAAGAATCCACGATCACTTCTTTTTCTTTGTCTTTTTACCATTGCTAGGGTGAAATAGAGTGACCGAGATACCCAAAAAAAAAAAAAAAAAGACCAGGACCACTAGACCAACCGGAATAAATACAATAAAGTCGACCATTGGTACCCTTGTATATGCCATGTTTGAGTTGACCTAGAGTTTGGATTATCGACCTCTGGTTCCCTTGTATATGCCGGTGTGTTGATATTAGTCCGGACCCGAATCTCGACCATTAGGATAGGTTCACCTTAGTCAACATCATCCACGTTTTCTCTACATCCATCTTCTTAATCTATCCATGTGATTGGTTGACTCCGGTTTATGATGTCCGAAACTATCCGAGTAGAGCTACTGTCACTTTATATGAATTTTAGTATGCTTGAGTGCAAACTCATGTACAACAATTGGAATTTCGCATCGGGGTACTTCCTCTCCCGTAGTCAATAAGTATGCCAACCAAGGAGATTCTTTAGTGCCTTCCAAGGTTCTAAGTAGATAGCTAGGGTCCTGGAGTAAAGGTTTTGTGGGTACACCTCCAGTAAACCCTTCGGAGACAACACTCCCCACTAGGGCCACCTAGCGGTTTAACGGCTTCTTGCCGCGTGCTAAGTGTAGTCATTTTATTTTCTAGATTAGATTTGCTCGGGACTAGCAAATAATAAGTTTGGGGTATTTCATAGACACATTTTTGTGTCTCGAATTGTCCTCATTGTCTCTATTGTTAGTCTCGATTTTTATACTAATTTTGGTGTTTTTATGTGTGTGTAGGTGTTTTTGGAGAAATACACTTGTGTGAAAAAAGTTGCTCAAAAAGTGTTATTTGGACCCCCGGGAGAAAAGTGATAAAGGCACCCTCATTTTGGATAAGGACACCTCCAGGGAGCCAGCTGCTATTCGCACCCCCAGATTGGTTAGGAGGACACCACCTTCTTCATTCAAATTTCAAAAATTGGCGGGAAAACTGTGTTCATTAATGGCAAATTCTGGGTTGGATTTTTGGACGTGTTAGAAGGAGATTCAATGGCTGATATTCATTGGGATGACTTGTTAAAGCCTAACAGTGATGGTATAGGCCTTTTGTTCGACTAGTTTTGGATGGATAATACTAGAGAAGAAATCAGGGCACACATACGCCGGAAGAGATATTCACGGGATTACACGTTTGTTGCTCGTGTTTGGATAGAGCCTGGTCGCTGAAGGAGCGTGAAATAGATGAATAAGGAAGGTTGGATTGATACAGACGCGTGCTGCTACAAAAAGAGAAAGAATATATCCCGAGAATAATATCATTGATTGCCGAGTAATGGGAAGATATTTTGGAGTTATGAGGAGTAATCTTTGGTCTTGTCGAGTATATATAAGTTTTGGGGTTAGTAGAAGGGATACGGAGAGTTTGGGAGAAGAACAGAGCAATAGAAATCAAGTTAGAGAATTCTGCTGCTGCTGCTGTGAAGGAAGAACACGAAGAACATAACACTTCTGAAGACCGTCGTTTATCAACAGTAACAACGACCATCACTTGTGGGTCACACAGAGATCTGATGTCAGTGACATATCGGTTATCGTTCTTTTGTAGGTGTTTGCAACAATTATAAGCGTTGCAAACACCCTATTTTAATCATTTTCTCCCATTTTTCATCATTTGTAACCACTTTTGAGCATAAATGAAATCAACTTTTGAGTGTGTTTCCAACATGATGAAGAGCTAATTCTCCCACAACCAAGGCAATGAGGAAGCTATTCACGTATGGATAATTGGTAACTATTTTAATTTCTCAAATTTATAATTTATAATTCACTCAATCACTGCTTTTGCAGAGTTTTAATTGTTTGCAAAATTTTCTTCATTAGTTGTGATTCAATTAGATAGGTTATGCTTTGTTTAGATAATCTATGATTAGGGGATACAATTAATTTTTGAGAATTTGCCTAGTTATTTGTGAATTAAGAAATAAGGGACTTAAAAGATAATTAGAGTTTTGGATTATTTACCATAATTTATTCATGTGTAATAGTGGAATCAGTGTCTTGGTTATTCCTAATATCTTGAAATCAAATTTTGAGTTAAGTTTTGTTTGTTTTTAAGTTTTATAAGTCTAAAATCTATTGCTTTCACAAGTCTCAACAAACCTTATTTACTACAACATTATTGATTCACATCACGTATCTCCCTCACCGTAGTGGGAGGGGTTAAAGGACGAATAAGGTCTATTTTAGATTTATCGACTTCCAAGCTTTTAGAAGATATTATATGGCCTAAAATTATGCCATGAGTTACCATGAAATGGCACTTCTCCCAATTCATCACAAGGTTTGTTTCAACACATCCTTCAAGAATTAGAGACAAGTTGTTCAAGCAAAGGTCAAATGAATCACCAAAGACACTAAAATCGTCCATGAACACTTCGATTATGTTTTCAACATATTCTGAAAAGATACTTACCATACACCTTTGAAAAGTACCTGTAGCATTGCACAAGCCAAAAGGCATCCTTCTATAAGAAAAAGTACCGAATGGACAAGTGAAAGTGGTTTTCTCTTGATCCTCTGTTGCTATCACAATCTGATTTTAACCTGAATAGCCATCAAGGAAGCAATATTAAGAGTGTCCAGCTAAACGTTCAAGCATTTGGTCAATAAATGGCAAAGGAAAGTGATCTTTTCTAGTGGTGGCATTCAATTTTCTGTAATCTAAACAAACCCTCCAACCAGTTTGCATACGAGTTGGGACAAGTTCGTTCTTATCATTCTCCACCACCGTCACACCTGATTCCTTTGGTACTACTTGTACCGGGCTTACCCATTTGCTATCGGATATGGGGTAGATAATACCCACGTCCAAAAGCTTGAGTATCTCCTTTTTCACAACTTCCATCATGGGAGGGTTCAAACGACGTTGCGCTTCCCTTGTAGGCTTTGCATCGTCCTCCAAACGTATCTTGTGCATACAAACGGCATGGCTTATACCCTTGATATCGGCAATTGTCCATCCTATGGCCGTCTTGTACTTCCTTAGCACCCTTAGAAGTTTTTTCTCCTATAAATCACTAAGCTCGTTAGAAACAATCACAGGTAAATCTTCCTTGTCACCTAAGTACAAGTACTTTAGGTGATCGGGAAGAGGTTTCAATTCTAACTTTGGAGATTTAACAATTGAAGGTACAAGATTTTCATCACTGCATGGTAAAGAAATAAAAGAGATATTATGAGTTTCCGGGCATCCTTGTAGTGAATTAAGATCACCAAGGGCTTCCTTGACTTCATTACCACACTCTACACCATTATCCATGGATGTAGTTAAAACGGTTTCCAAATCATCTTCACCATTCAACTCAAACACTTGTTGTTCCAATGTATCCATAATATCAATAGAGAAACAAGAGTAGACATCACTAGGATATCTCATCGTCTCGAAAATGTTGAAACGTGTTGTTTCTCCATCAAACTCCATAGTTAGCGTTCCCTTGTCCACATCAATAATGGTTTTCGCCGTTTTCATGAAGGGACGCCCAAGTAGCAATGGAAGATACGAGTCCGGTGACCCTTCATTCATCTCTAACATGCAAAAGTCATCTGGAAAGACAAGTTGATTAACCTGCACAAGAACATCATCAACAATACCCATTGGGTAGACATTAGAGTGATCGGCTAATTGCAATACAATTCCAGCCTTTTTAAGAAGACCAAGATCAAGTGAGTTATACATAGATGCACCTAAATCCAACATTGCTTTGTCAAATGTAGTGTTACCAATTGTGACACCGGGATCCTTGCATTTCAGTGGGAGTTTGTGTTGTAAGATTGCCGAAGCATTCTCCCCCACACTTATCACTTAATTACCTTTGAGACTTTGCTTATTGGTACACAAGTCCTTCAACACCTTTGCATACTTGGGAACTTGCTTGATCGCATCAATGAGTGGTATGTTCACATCGATCTTCTTTAGAACGTCTAAAATCTCCTTTTCTAGTTCCGCCTTCTTAGAACTTGCAAATCTGCGAGGGAAAGGTAAAAGAGGAACATAAGTAGAAACCGGAGTTTTAGAGTTAGGAATAGGTACCTCGAAGTTTTGGGAGAATCATCATTCTTCTCCCCAAAACAGGTTCCTTTGGTATTTCCACCTTGCCCGAATCAGTAACTTCGGGTTGCACAAGTTGTGTACCACTTCTCAACGTAATAGCATTGACACCCTCTTTTGGGTTAATTGGTTGAGAAGGGAGTTTCCCACTATTTTGTGCCTTCAATTTGTTTATATCAATCGCCATGTAGCCCATTTGTGTCTACAATTCCTTGATAGCACTCTTAGTTTCCTGCTGACTTTCTTTAAACATGGTGGAAATGCCTTGCATCATTGTTTGAAGCTTTGAATCGATATCGGAACCTTGATTTTGCATTGATTTTTGTGATTTTGGTTGCTGAAATTGTTGTTGTTGCGCTTGAAATCCACCCGAACGGTTGAAAGTAGGTTGTTGGACTGCACCTTGCTTGTTGGCATAGCTAAAATTGGGATGATCTCTCCATCCTAGATTGTAAGTGTTGGAGTAGGGATCATACCGTCTTTGTTGATTTGGAAATGCCTCACTAGCTTGCTCCAACTCTTCATCATATGAATGTAAAATAACCGCAGCCATCTTTTGCATCATTTTCTCCATGATACCCATTCTTTGATCAAGGTGTGATGATGAATCACTAACTTCATGCACCCGCCTAACCATTGGTTCACCTCTAGTATAAAATTGTTGCGAGTTCGCTGCCATGTTTTCAATCAACTCTCTAGCTTGTGCCACCGTCTTGTTCACTAGTGCACCACCACACGAAGCATCAAGGAGATATCTATACTTGATTGGAGACCTTCATAAAATTATTGGATTATCATAGCATCATTGAATTGGTGGTGTGGACAGCTTGCCACCAATCTCTTGTATCGCTCCCAACATTCATACAAAGATTCTCCTACATTTTGCTTTATCACACAAATCTCTTTGCGAATTTGAGTAGCCTTCTATGCAGGAAAATACCTCTCTAAGAAAATTTTCTTCAACCCATTCCATGTAGTGACACTTCCGGATGGAAAACAAGACAACCAATACTTAGCGCTATCCACCATAGAAAATGGAAAAACTTTCAACATTGCACCATCATCATCGATCTCACGAAGCATGGCCGTGACAATGGTATGGAAGTCCATATGATGCTTGTTTGGGTCTTCATTCACCATGCCATGGAACTTTGGTAACTCTCTAAGCAACCTTGGCTTGATCTTGAAGGTTGAAATTGTTTGAATACACCATCGTTGTGCATCAAGCCTATGAGAAGCCAAGTCCTTGAGTGTACGATCACCCATTGCTTCTTCTTCTTCAACTTGTGGTTCGTCTACGAATGGAACCTATTGTTCTCCTTCCAGTTGTAACTCTTCTTCCACTTCTAACTCTTGATCTTCTGTTGTGTCTTGACTTGATTGGAGTATTGTGCCTCTTCGAGTAACTATCCCACACCTTGGATAGTTCCAATCTTTAGAAGCCAGGGATTAGGTACCTGAAAACAATTCTCGCAAACAAGTAAGAAACAAGACAAGAAAACAAAAGGCAAAGATAAAAGTAGAAATTATAAAAAGAAACTAAAAATTTAATAACAAGCCGTATGCCTCCCCGGCAGCGGCGCCAAAATTTGGTTGGTTTTCAGCCGAGCAAAAATAATTTCACTTTCTCACTCTACTAAATATAAATGAAGTACGTGGTAAGAAAGAGTTCGTTCCCAGAAGGCTTTTGTTGTTATAGAGCTTCAGTTTCTTAGTAACCAATGGGGGATTTTTGTTTTATCTAAGCAATAAAATAGAGCAAAGCAAATAAAATAATTTGAATAATCAATAAAGAGAAGATATTGGTCACGGGATAGTATCATTCACAAACATGTATTTTCATCAATGACGAGAATTGGTATTTTAATCTCTCATTTACTAAAAGTCCTAGGATACCTTGATCGCAAGAATATCCCGCTAATTCCCTGCTTTCATCACAACCACATTAAAAGATGTAAATGTGAATTCTTCCTAGAAAGCAACCTAACTTGTAAAAGCACAATAAAGTTTAACTCCCTAAAAGCAATAAGTTCTATTGAATAAGACTAATCAATGCAAACGAACTTGTAAAAGCACTAATCCGTTTTAACAAAAGTTATGATTCACTTGTGACTAGTAGGATATATCACTACAAGCACTACCCACAATTATGCTACTTAGAATCAGGAATAAACAACTTTTTCGTATTGAAACCCTAATCTAGCAATAAGGATGAAGACAAACTCAATCGATTCCGGACTCGACTAAACAAGCATTCAAACTATATAACACTATTAATTGTGAATCACAAACAATAAATTATTTAGACAAAACTAATTCATAGAATCAAATATCATGTTGAGAAATCAACTTTATCCCATAACCAATAATATGTTATTTATCTACTCATACCTTTTGAGTTCATCATAATCATATAATCAATAATAAAATAATAAAAAAGATGAAAAACAAATGAAAAGCAAACCCTAGTCGCCGCTCTCCAAAACTCCAAGTAGAAAAATACGTGATCCCCCCAAAGTTCTAGAAAAATTTCTCCTTTTGTAGCTATTCTTCTTTCCAAAACTAGGTCTTCAAAGCCCAAAGTCCAATAACAAGATGTCCACCAAGCCCATATGTGAGGAATACCCATGTGAAAATATGTCCCAAAAACAATCACCGGAAAACTGGTATTATGTCCGGAAATTGGCCGGATAAGTGACCAAGAGAGCTCAGGTGACCGGTGAAGTCAAACCGGTCACTAGTCAAGTCGGTCAAGGTCATACCGAGTTGAAGTGAGTCAGCTAACTAACCAGCTGAATGGGATGAGTCGTATCAGACCAATGCCATCTTGCGAAGGCCATCGCCAATATTGCACATCCTAGTCTTGTGTTGCATCATAATTGCGCTTCAGCCACATTTCACTTAGCACCAACATAACCATATCTCTTCAGCTCAATGGATACACAAGTTCTGTCATTCAATCACCATCTTGCAGCTTCATAACTTCTCTTTCTTCACTTTCTTGTTCTCTACAGCCTTATCCCCACACCACCATTCCTTAAGCTCATCTGATACAGCTGAGTCTAGCCCCAACACTACCACCTGCGAGTCAGGTTTAAAAGCATCGTTTTCTACAGCAGCTTCGGTTCATCTCTGCCTAAGACTCCTCCATTCTTCAACTCATAGCTCCATAATCTCCAGCTGCAGCTCAGTTTTAACGTGCTCAGTTAAAGTGCAACTTCATAACCCCGCCTTCAATTCAGTTCAATAGCCTGCAATTCAGCTCTACATAGTTGTACCAACATCATCACCACCAAGTGCAACACCATCCCATACCAGCTTGCACCTACGATGTGTATTTGAATCCTAGACATTCATCTAGTGACTGCAGCAACAGAATCTCCCGCATCATATGCATAACCCAACATTCTAATTGTTCAACCATTGCTTCCGCAATTGCAAAACTGCAACAACACCATCACTGCCTGGCCATCGCAACTACCCCTTCTTCATTACATCTCAAGCCTTCTTAACAGTACTACCAAAAACATTCTCCAGCTGCATCAGAAACTCAACAACATCACAACCACCTGAATCATTTCCTTCTCTGTCCATTCAAAGCAACAACAATTCACCAGTACCAGCCATAACTCCTTTCTTTTCATTGCAGTACCATCGATACCACCAGTTTCTCTGCTTCTTGTTCTGCGATTCCTCAACCAACAACCCATCACCTGAGATCAAATCCACAGCAGCATCTCATGTTCCCTTTCTCCATGTTGTTCTCAGTTCAAACAACTCAAACCCCATCGACTGCTTCTCTGTATCTTCCACCAGTATTTCGACATCCTCAACTCAGTCTTAAAATCACTATCTCGGGTTCAATTCTTCCACAATTGACTTCTCCTGCTCTTCTTAATATCTGACTCATGGAAAGCACAAACCTAACTGCAGTTAGTTCAGCTTCTGCTTTTCTGCTCCTACAACTCTATAGCACCTCCACCTGCACCAGTCATGTATCTCAATCAAACCCCTTCTCAAATTCAACCAAAACCCAAGCTTAATCATCTCTCAATTCGAACCCATCTAAAACGGCACCACGAGTTGTCTTCCATCTCAGAAACTTCTTCATCTGAATCTGAAAACCCCCATTTAATTCCTCCTTCTCTTTTCAAACTCAACAGAAGCAGCTGCTCATCTCAGATTCAATTACCAAATCCTAGATTTCTCTCAACCAACAAAGAACATCATCTTATGCTTCTTCCACTGTTTTGAACGACAAAATTGATGCCAAATCAACGGCCAATCCTCAAAATTAACTCAACCCATTCAATCATCTTTAGGAAACGTCGAACCCAAATTTGATCAGATCCCCATTCCAACATTTATCACAGCAGCAGAATTTCTTCATCTCTTCTTTCTCTTCTTCTCATTTTATCCCAGCCGCAATCGTCTTCTCTGAATTTCAGGTGGAGTAAGAAAGAGAGGAAGGCAATGATAAGAGCATTATTGCTCTCTGATTTTTTAGGGTTTCGGTAATAAAAAGCAGGTGGATAAAGCCACCCAAGTGACATAGATAAGGGTCAACCAAGATCATATATAGCTTGTCAGTTTCGCATAAAAGACAAGCTAATTCCTTTCTCAACGCAACTATTAGTTTTGAGGAACCGAAAATTCATTCTTCATCTCCTTCTCGTGTACCTCAGCTCGCTCCAAGTACCGCCTGTAAATCGACCTTTTTTCCCTTTTCGCTCTGAATGACTCCATTGCACCTAATTACTCAAAAGTAAACATAAGATACATATTTTACAAGAAAACTCGCAAAGAAAGCATAAACAATAGATATAAATTTAGGTGTTTTACAACACCTATCAGGTAGTATGAGTGGCACATCTTTCCCATCATTACTAGACCTCCGTTGTAGCGTCAACTTGGAAATTACACAATCCAATGAGCTAATCAGAACTGGCACAAAGTTAAACCCTTTAAAGACAGTATCGTAGTCGATATAGGACCTTGCTTCTGTAAAAATCCTAGCCAGTGTATGTTCACATAGTTTAAAGTATGCGCTAACATCTACTGCCACCAACCTCGACTGCACGGGGTTAAAAGTCTCGTCCTTCACAACCAACATATATCTTCGTTTACATCATGCGATTTTTGCTTTAATTTTCCACGATCAAAAACAAAAACCGTAGCTTGAACTCCTTGCAGTTTCATATACGTTAGAAAATGTGGTGTATATATGTACTGTTGGTTGTCATTATCCATGATGCTAGGTGAATTAACACTCCCAATGTGACTTCCATGCAAGCAAATAGTGTTATAGTTCATTAACACAAACATTATTTAATTATGTATTAAAGGGTACTCACATTTGTTGAACGGAGTAATATCACCCGAAAAACATGAACCCATCGATGTAAATGCTCTTCTATTCGCTCCTTGTCCCTTCTGCAGCTGATGCTCGACACAGTCATCTTTGAAGCTCCACTTATAAATATTCATAACATAATATACCACTTCAGTTGTTTCGGCCCAAGTAGTTTGTGAAGAATTCGTTATAGACTGTAATGCCACAATATAATTATTTGAGTTTTCAGAGAGATCATCAAAATTAGTTACTCCTTCTGTATTTTTAACCTTTGACATGAGGTGGAATGATTTTCCATGCTTCCCTAAAAATTTTCGAATTTCCGTCAGGTCTTCTGAAGTTAGTAGATGTACAAAAACTCCAGCAAGAATTATATTCTTCCTCTCATCAAAAAGACCATAGTTCTTGCGATGAAATCGAAACAAAGGTAACTTCCCTCTCTCATAGTAATTAATGAAGTAATCCGGCAAAGCTAGATCGAGAAGAACTGTTTTATTGTTTGCAATCTTAGTAAACAGTAAACCACCGGTATATAGCTTTTGTAGTACGCCAGGCAATAAAAGAGAATCAAACATAACCAAACCAGTTGTTCTTGAAACAACAAATGATTTGTTGGCGTCTCCTTCTGAATTAATTAATTGAAGAACAACATGACAAAAGAAATTTTCTTCCCTGATGTGTTTTAGCTGCGCGTCTCTGTAGTAGTGAAAAGTATTAAAAACTAATAACTTCATTGGCAGCAAGATGACAACTTCCTTGAGCTCGGTATGACATTTAGTCTGGCACCATGGATTCACTATCAGTGCATCTCCATACACACTAAAATAAAGACTTCTACTGCTAGCAGTCACTGAATCATAAGAGACAATGGTGGATCGAGAACCTTCGGTTGTCAACTCAGATAGTAAGGATTCTATAAACTCCACCGAACCATTTTTGCAAAAGAAAACAGCCCATGATGTATACAGTAAAACAACATCTTTCAGGCGTGCTCTCTTAAACACTCTAAATATTTCCATAGCATCTTTTGAACACTCATTCAGCGAAGTCCAGTACTTCAAATCATTATGAGTTAACTTAAATGACCTTATATCTTTTAATACCTTTTGAACTTCACCAATGTATGTCCAAAATGTAAAATAGAGTACACCACCAGGTACCATATTCTAATCACGAAGAAGAGTAGAAATTTCGTTGCATTCACAAGGATTGACGAAAAGAATTCGAAGAACTTGAAAAAAATAGGGAAGTATTTCTTCATGCTACCACCAGTTCGAATATTCACACTCCCTCGATCAACACATTGATTCTCCACAGTACATGGTTTTGTTTGAACAAGAAGCAAATTCATGAGACCATCTTTATATACCGGAGTGAGAAAAACATTTGACCGTTCACGAAAATACTTGGTATCATCATTTAACCATGGAAGAGTAGTCTCGTTTCTTTTATACTTTGAAAACATAAGACCACCAGTACATGACATCTCCTTGGAAAAATTATCTAACCATGTGGAATATTGGATAACCGGTTCGAAACATTCGACAGATAGATTCAAGTCCAAATATTTAATAAATGTATTATGAAACCGTAGTGCAGTACCAAAGTTTCTACCCGTAGTCATTTCAACTTTGGAAGAAATCGCACGACGTACAGTAAAATCCTTCATGTAAGCAACATGGTCTTTCTTGTCCACATAAAACCAAATTTCAATTGAAGTATAACCAAATTTCTCAATATCAACAACTGACATATTATTCTCAACAGTTACGTGCTCAAACTTAATTCCCAGATGTTTACCCATCCATTCAGCGATGCTCAGAAGTTTACTTCCATTAATCCCATGATAGGACATATGTTTTACGGACATAAGAAAATATGGCGAGTCACCTAAGCTTAGATGCAAACGTCCAACATACACACATGCAGTAACATCACGAAATTGAAATACAAAGCCATGTATTATTCCTTGAACATCATAAGGTGATGCCTTGAAAATAGCATGAAGATCATTAGGAAAACTAGTTGGAAAATACAAACTCATATTTCCTATATGATCAATCGCTGGTGGCATACATATATCTCTCCACCCAATACCTTTTGGTGTAGACCATTGGACAAACATCTCTTCCATGTGAATATCAATACTTGGATATGTTGTAAAGTTGATGTTCTCAAAATCCCAAAGTAGCTTTTTGGATAAAGATAGCTACCGGAATAATATTCTATAGTAATATCCTCTTGAGATCGACATACTAACACATCTATAGAATGAGACACAAACGAATTTTCATTGGTTATCCCAACAAATCGAGCCTTACTAGGGTGTGTATGCAATACTATGTGTGTATCCAGTTGATCAATAACTTGAATATTATCAACAAAAGAGTGAACAGGTATATAAACATCATAAGTTATTAAGCTAAGATCCGATGACTTACCATTTGCTGATAAATCATGCGATTGATGAAGGACCATGCTGACTTGATTTCCTTCCTTATGAGCATGATTTCCTTCGTCTGTTTGAGAAGTAATTTTCATCTCTTCCGCATCAATTGATGTCGCGGTTGAAGATGAATCCTTTTTGTCTTCTTCGCTCTTTTCAGAAGTAACTTCAATAACAACTGGAACAAACGGAACCTCATGGACATGATTTGTTACTTCTTCCTTAGAAACAACGTTTTCTTTCTCTGGAAAGCGACTTCCATCTTCTTTTTGTTAACTAAAGTAGCCGAAACAGCTACAGAAATACCAGAAGACGATGATTTCGATGGAATTGCCTTACCGGCAAGTTGGGCCTTAGAAAAGTCATAGTCACGTTTAGCTAAAGCAAGCCTAAACTTTTCATATTTTTTACGTTCAGCTTCAGCCCTTTCACGTTGAGCGATAGTAACCAGATAATCTTCAAGCTTCTTTAATTTTTCTTTTTCAACATTAAAGCTATCTAGTTTCCTTTCATCTTCTAATAAAGCATATCTAGTTTCCTTATATTCTCTGATTCTTGTTGATAATTCTAGTCCAAGCTGCAAAAGATCTTCCATATTTACTTTTTCCATGATCAAAAACGATAATAAGAAAACTGTATTTTTTTTTCTAGGGTTTGAGTTGCGGAAACGGGTTTAAGGATCCAATTCTAGATAAGAATCTAAAAACTCTGTATCTGATACCAACTAATATAGTACAGACCAGGATTGATAGAGGTGAAAGCAAACTAGTTGCTGGGGATGAGAAGAGGGTTTAAGTTCCGTCAGAAACTTAATACAATTTGATTCTAAGATCAAGACTTTAGGGTTTGATAATGATAATAATATTGATAATTGATTGATAAAATATTGTATCTCTAAACAAAAAGGCTTAGCCTTTATATAGACTAGCATGACCGACTAAAAAGAAAAGAAAAAGGAATGTAACCTAAACTAGGAAAGCAAAGGACTTGCAAAGCAAGTAAACTAAAACAGACGCTAGGGATCAACTTTCATAGTAGAAGGCGAAAAACAAATAAAAGCTCACCCAAAAATATTAATTCTTTTGCAGGGAAATAGTAGAAGAGACAAAGAAGAAAGGGAAACGGCATGACATCTCATTAGTTGATCAAATTTATTACATAGTATAGTTGTCCTTTATATACAACTAAAGGTAAAACCCTAACTATCTTGTTGGGCCGCATACCTATGGGCCGTAGGCCCTACAACACTCCCCCTTGTGCGGTCCAATAGATCTTCATATGTAGTGCTTCACATTTAGTGCTTCGAATGTAGTTCTTCAAGTGTCGTCCTCTCCAAGATGACTTACGCGGAAATCAATTGCCTCAATAAAAATTTGACAAGGAACAACACAGTGGGACAAAAAAACCTTGGTACAACTATTCACATGTAGTACTTAACATGTTATCTCATACTTTACATGTAGTTCACCACATGCAATACGATCTTCAAAGACCGACGAGTCTAAGTTAATTGTCTCGTTAAAACTTCGCCAGGAAAACCCAGAGGGACAAAACCTGAACTAAAGAAAAGGAGTACAATATTAAGCAAAATTAGAACATAGTTGGACTTGAATATGTTGCCTCATTAAAACCTTGACAATGAAAACCCAGTGGGATAAAACCTTGACGAATGGAAAAGAGTACAACGTGACAGATGCAAGTAAAGGTGATCTGTTGCAGATGATCACTTTGCTCCATTGAAGTTGACTAGTTGCTTCACAACTCTTAAGGCAGAAAATCCTCGTGGGAAAGACAATAGCCTTAGCTGGTACATTCCCGGTGTTTGTTGTTGTCTCATTAAAAACCTTGCCAAGTAACAAAACCCTGTGGGAAAAAGCAACCTCGGTGGAGGAAAATAGTTCAACACACCATTAGATGCTCCCCCTAATGCCAGACAATTTTCATTAGTCTAATGCATTTAGAAGAAGTTTATCACACTTTACTTTGGCGACTTGAATGTTTATATGACCTTGTTGTTGATTCTGGAAGTTACGTTGCTTAAAAGACTATCGCGTTTCATTTCTTTGATTCAGATATTTTCAGTAATATCAACGTGATCTTTATGTCTTCAACGTTCAACATACTTGATGCTTTTACTGTTGTCTCGCTAAAAACCTTGTCGAGTAACAAAACCCTTCGGGAAAAACTATTCTCGATCGAAGGGAAAAAGAGTAGAACGCAACTTCAAGTTCGAAGTGAAATATGTCGAAATCATATCCTTGGATCCCCCCGATGTCGGCATCTCCCCCTGATTACTTTCAGAGTTTTTCCAGACAGTTTCTTTAGTCATGTACTTTTCGAAACTGAATATCGGTAATGACTAGAAAAAAATCTAGCATATCTCCCCCTGATTACTTTCGTTGGAGAAGAGATTATTGTTCCTTCTTGATCAACAACTTTTGGATTGAACTTTCATTAGCATTCCTTTTTATGTCTTTGCAGGGATAAAAGAAATTCATGTCAATGGTTACCTTTAAGTATATGATTGTATTCATTATACCATTCCAATGGCGTTGCGTTGGCACTGAGCTATATCTAGCTAACAAGTTCACTGAGGATGTAAAATTTGGTCGAGTACATTATGCTAAGTACAATAACGCGTCTATTAAACTTAGATAATGGAAATTCATCTCCCGACACATCTTCGTCATCTTTCGTTAGACGAATTGGTCATTTACTTACATTTGAACCTCGACTAACCATGAGAGTGCTAGCAGGATGCATGTCCTTGTTAAATTTCCTGACAATTTTAGACATATGCAAACTGGTGGAATAATATACCACAAGCTCAATTTTCGATCGAGCTTTCCCCAGATTTCTCATCTCAAATATGGATTT
Source organism: Papaver armeniacum (assembly GCA_023531295.1). Classification (NCBI taxonomy): domain Eukaryota; kingdom Viridiplantae; phylum Streptophyta; class Magnoliopsida; order Ranunculales; family Papaveraceae; genus Papaver; species Papaver armeniacum. Next base: position 65,306 of record JAJJWW010002613.1, on the reverse strand, counting down.
AGAGTAGCTTGTAGGATCTCTTATTACGTCAAGAGTACTCATCATGTCTGTAACATCAACATAGGTAGCTAGAATTCCAAATCAGGAACTTGCTTGTGAACATGCAAGGAAAAATAACTTACTTGTCTATCCCCTCCAAATCAATTAGCCACTTAGACGGGTATACCACATCCGCATGATTGCTTCTATCTATAAGTGAGTGTTCTATCTAACTGTAAACGCACTTTGTGGTTTAGAGTCACTTGATTTGGATAAAAAAAGGCTATCAAGTACTTTTGTAAATATCTTCTATCTCTTGATTCTTTCAGAGATACGTAACAACCACATACATATGCTGCATTTCAATTCCTTTAGAATTTACCAAGCTAACTGAGTAGCGGAACATTATGAAGTTCATTATAACAGAACAATTCCAGGGCTTTGTGAGAAACCTCACGCCACAAGGAGAGTCTTTATCCTTTAAGACTGCTTTCTTCTCATTATGCTTTGTGACAAATTAATCATGTATGTCTAATAGGCTTTACACTTGGTTGGTTAGCACTACCACACCAAATACCTATATATTTGTCAAAGAACTATGTTCTACTTGGATTGCGTAGGCCAAATATGCTATTTATTTGAAATTAATCAAAATAAAGCATGGTTCGATCTCATTGTGCTCTACTTCTGGAGCAACTATTTATGGATTATATCATCACTTTGTGCACGCATGGTTCTTCCATTGACTCATGTGTATTCTCATAATCCGTCAGGATTTCATTGTTCTCTAGAATTATTTAAAACTTCGGAGCGTCCTCCAGTATTGATTCATGGACATAGTCAGAGACAATCAAATGACATGATTTCATTAATGATACAAATTAGGTTGTGCCTCACTCATATACTTCCTTTCTAGGTGAGCATTGATCGAACCTGGTGGTCTCCCATCTTCCTTTATGGAGCCACGGCCTCAACTACACTTCCACCAAGTGTAGTTGCAACACCTTAGTCTATGGTGTACCCCATACTGAGGATTTCTAACCTTGCAGGAATATTTTCAGCTGGTATGTGTGATCTTGTCACTTTAGCGACATCAGTGTACATTCTAAAAATCGATTATTCTTTATCACTTCACATTTACATTTGTGGAGTACAAGAATCAATATGAGACACAGTGGGAACACGCCACGACAATTCATGTCGTTCCCTTAGAAAATACGTTTTCTTATCTCCCCCTAACGGCGGGAAGAGATCTCCTGCCAAAGGTTTTTAAAATGCGGATAATTGTTGGGAACTTATATAGTTCAACCAAAAATGCGTAAGAAAATGAATGTCAGGCTTCAATCCAGTAACCAACTGGTACGCATAAAAGGTTGACTAATATTGGGTTCTAAAACGACGAATTAAGTAAAGATGCGTGTAATATTGTATATCCTCAAAGCAATAAAATGTAGGTTGGTATGCATCACCTATTCCTTAGACATCATCTATAACCATTGATGATAGCCTTTGCGAGACCATGAGGTATAGGATGCTCTGCATTCATCCTATAAGATATGCAATAACCATCAAGTCCTTTTGATGTACATTAGATAGCATTTTCAAGGGGTGGTGAGCCTTTACATGTAAAATATGTGCTAGTAGTTTTCCAAACGCAAATTTCTTAGGAACTATAACTAGTCCAAAGTGTCGAAACATCCACCATAGCCATAAGTACTTTTATGGTCCGCATTCTACATGGATATGTTTCTAAATATAACCTTGTTTTCTTTGTAATATGGATTTTTTACCATTTGCATCTTAGGATGGTCTCGATCCTATTTTACTGAAGAATTTGTAGAATGAGTGATATGATTTTTTACATAAAAGCATATTGGGAAGGGGATATTGCATCTAGTACTTTAGAAAACACTTATTGAGAAATATGCTATCACTTCGCATTTTGTCAATCTTTTTCCCTTTGTCTCATTCACTCTAATAAAACGATGTACGTATGAGTCCTTTCAAATCGATCATCATGTCACAACCAAGGTGGATTTATGGTTATGCCAAAGTGTGTATGAGTCGATACCCAATATTTCATTGTCGGAGTCAATATGGATTCAATAATTCAAATACTAGTGATTTACATTTCACCAAATTGACTCATGAATCTCTCTAGAATATGCTTCCTTCCACATTCATTAAAGATTATAAAATATGCAATAAATTACATTCTCATTACTTTGAGTTTCCGCGTGATATTCATTTGCATGGGTCTTTTTTGGAATTTAACAAGGTGTGATTATCTCTCGTTACATGTGGAGATTTTGTGACGTCTTTGTTCTATCTTGAAAATAAATTTTGAGCAATTCTTCGCTTGATGATCCAATCATTGTAGTCACATTATAAGGAATTTGTTCAACAACTAGTGTATATTCCTTAAATTAGTGGGAGAAAATACCACTATCAGTTAGACATTGAGTCTTGAGTGATTTAATAAGTGGTGTGGCCTTATTACGTAAAAAAAATCGGATTCAACTCAATTACTTTAGAGTGAATATATGTTAGTTTCATCCAGATATATCTCAAGTGCTTTAGAGAATTTATGTCTCGTGGGAATGATGTTCTTTTCATCCCATAAGCGCAGACATTGGATCTAGTTCAATTAAATAGTTAATTGGCCACGAAAAATTCTTGTTGTTATTAAAGTTGATTCGAAAATTGGTTGATATTATGATACACACATTACATTATATATACCAACATCTATGACCATGGGCATTTCCAACTCTTTCATTTATGATGGGAGCTAGATTTACATTTTAGATTCATCCCATATTCAGTTGATACATGTACTTTGATGTCATTACTACTGGGAGAGAAAATACATCTTTGTCTTATGATATATATGTTCCTTTTCACATGCTTTGTATGAGTCGGTACGTCTAACCATCACAACTTCGGGGTTCTTTCCATTTTCAATTTTCGATAATTAGCTTAATAATTGAGAAATTTCTTTTTCTCAAAGAGCCAAAAGAATTTCACTATACATGTCAACCACTTATTTTAGGTTGAATATATTACTAAAGATAGTTCTTTTGTTGTCATACTTCAACATATACTGGTTTGTTAGTATCATGGATGAAGTAGAGAAATGGAAAATTTCTGACTCATATTATCTTTTGTGAGTTCTTCCATAAAAATTGGAATACATGTGATTTTATTTGAACGTATCTTTTGAAACTACTGACAGATTAATAGTCAAGCAAGCGGATTACATTCCACGGAATATTCAAATTTTGGGAAGAAAATATCAAGTACGCAATAATGGTGTTGAAGTACTTCTAAACCCCAAATAAATATATTTGAATCGAGTAGATACAACCAATTAAACAAAAGACCCCATTAACTATAGCCAATATCATATTCAAAAGAACTAAATAATATTAAGACCAAAAATTTTAGTGATCGGAATCAAACAATCATAATTTAAATTGGCCATTTATATGATGTGGACTTCTCTCAAGAAAATAAAAAAAACCAAAAAAAAAACAAAACTAGGCATCTTCTAAAATAAAATAAATAAGCATAGCAAGTACTCAAATGTAAAATAACCCCATTATAGTTACAAACCTCAGACTTTGATTCTCGTTGTATATACGCGGAAACCGGAACGGCCTTGGTAGCACATTGCCCAAACTAATCTATAACATGAAGCCAGAACCAGGCTGGAACGGGACAGACCAGGTACAGGAACGTGGCTCGGGTCCAGATGGGTGTTCAGGGTCAAGTGTCTTCTTCGAGATTTTCACAGAAGGTCGACAAATTCCCTCTCGCCGACAGAAAAGTACATGCACAGTACATCACTGACGGACATGTGAGGGGGCTAAACGGGGCTTTAGCCCGCCCCCTCATAACTACAATTTTTTTTCTACTGTAGGTGTTTATTCAAATTTTATTACTAGCCCCCGAACTCTTCTCCCTTTTTCCATTTGTATATGCGCGCTTCAAAAAAATAAATCTGATCCATTGAAAGTCCACAACTCACTCCCTTTAGCCTCCATCATTACCAAAGATTTCCACAAATATCTGGAGTTATAATTCCAATTTATGTTTACTGATTTGACCTTAAGGTTTAAATTCACGTTCTACTCATTCATTCTTCAAGGAGAGGGTTGTTTTGCAGTTAGAACTTAGAACTGTTGAGACCCCACAACATTGCTCTTGCTTCTTATGGTCTTTTAGTAGAAAATAATCGCAGTCAGGGATGGTGCTACTTATATGAGAGGAGCATGGATAAATTTTCGTACCCCAATTTTTTTTTACACAATTTCCTTTTAATTAGACTTCTTCGATAGTTCAGCCCCACCCGACAATAATTTCTGGGTCCGTCTGTAACCTTGAGATTTGCACCCCCTTCCCATGATTTCTGGCTCCGCCCCTGCCTTGAGATATGGTACTTGTATGTGCCATTCAACGAAGTTGTTATTATGCTTATGACCTTGGGTGCTGATTTTTACTTTTTTTTTTTTTTTTTGGTTTCATGTATTAGGAATCTGACATCTTTGGTTTCTCTGCTCCACCCTTCATCTTTTGAATAGTCTTGTTTCTTGGACTAGATGTGCGGTTATTTGGAACTAATGTCTGAAAATTATTTATTTTGTGGTATTGCAAGAGGTAGAGATAGATAAAGCAAAGCAGGCAACCAGATCTTCAGTCCTGATGAATCTGGAATCAAGAGTATGAATCCTTTTCCTCGTCATTCTTATTTGGCGTAAGATCACAAGTATACTATACTTATTAATGGTTTATGTCTAGCTGGCAAGTTGGAATATGCAAGAAACTGCTTAATAAGATCCAAAAGAAGAATTGGTCCCTAATGTAGTAACAGAATGTTCTTCGCATTGTACCAAGTGATTCTGTTGTTTTATTGTTGGTAAACACTCTCTCAACGGATGGAATGAAAAGTCTGGAGGAATTGCTGTGAGACCTTGTAATTTTCTAGGGTAACAAATTCCGGTTTCTGTCAAGTTTTCGTTAACTATTTTCTTTCAGTGTGGTGGGATTTTAATTCTTGTTCTGAGAAATTGTCGGGTGGTAGTGTAAAGTTCCAGGCTTCTGCAATGTAAAAGCTATATGGTCCAACATAGGCCATGGTCGGGTTCAGTCAGTTTAGGCCTCAATCAGTAGAAAAGAAAATCCCAGCTATAAGTGAGAGGTCACTACAAGAAAATACATGATAGATGTCAATGTTTTTTTGATAAGAAGGAAAATTTATTAAAATTCAAGAATTTACAGGCAAAATAAAAACCATCATGAACTGAAACGCCGATTACAAGAAAAATTGTAATTAAGCCCCAAATGACAATGCTAATTGCACAACCTGTGAATAGCATTGTCCCCAAGTAACCCTATCAAAATTAAGGGAACATTATTTAAATACCCTTATTATAGGGCCCTTTCAAAATACCCTTATCAACTTATACAAACACCCTTAGACCTGAAAAAACTCGAACCAAGCCCAAACCCAGATTGTACAATTACTAAAGAGCCCTTTAATAAATGCAAATAACCGTTGGCAGACAGATAAAACCCACGACTATTTTCATTTACCCCATTTCTTTCTCTCTCCATCTCTCTCCATCTCCCTCCCTGTCTCTCACAGTTTCAGAAGAAAAAAAACCGAAAAAAATTTGAAATCACCACTAAAAACTTGCAAAATCAAATCAAATCCGAAATAAACCTAGTAGATCTGAAGTTTTCTATGATTTAGAAGAAGAAAGTCAACTGAAAACAGAAGAAAAAATCAATTCCATTAGGTTTCAGAGATGCAGTGAGCGACAACAGCAAAAAAAAATTGAAAAGTAATACATAGAATTTGTGTTTGATTTAGTTTAGTCATCGGATGAATTCGATTTTTTAGTGTTTCGGAAACGAAATTCTTCAAAAAAATTGAAAAGTAATACATAGAATTTGTGTTTGATTTAGTTTAGTCATCACATGCTTCGATTTCATGTTGCATGTGATGAAAAATCAACTAAACTACGGAATCTGTTACTGATAAAGAAGTAGAAGTCTTCCAGTTTGAATTCAGAAAGGTAAAACAAATTTTTATCATCGATTTTGATTGTTTTGCTTCTGATTAGCAGTTTATTTTATTTCTGATTTTAGGTTGTTGAAGTTATTTTGATTCGGAAGTTATTTTGAATCGGTTAGGGTTTTGAATTAACAGTTGTTGATTCAGTTATTGATTCAGTTATTGAAGCATAACTATTTCATATATGATTTCGGCATCTTGTACAAGGGTTTGATGGTTTATATGAGTTTTTGGTTTTAATCTGTAAGTTTTTGGACTTCAACTGCAAAATAAGTGTCACAGAACATGTTATTTGTCATATTTGGAGGCAACTTATGAGTGTTTGATGGTTCAATATGTTACTTTCTAATGGTTCTAATTTCTGCATCTTGTTTGATGGTTTGATGATATCTGAATTTTGTTTCATAATACACTTCATATTTGGAGGCAACTTATGCTAGTTGTTCCCATTTTTGGAAGCAACTGGTACTAGTTGCCTTCATATTCTTAGTCAGTTGTGCATCCATGACTTATAAGTTGAAAACTAGTACTTGTTGTATGCCTTTGGAATGCCTTATGAATGCGATACATCATGTTAAATTAGTACTTGCACATGGTAATGATTTCGCAAAAATTTGTTGGCTAATTATGCTTTTAATGATGACTGAAACATGTTATCAGTCCATTTTTGCTAGTTTTTGACTTCATTTGTAGAGACAACTCCTACTAGTTTCTCTCATTTTTGGAAGCAACTTAAGATAGTTATGCTAGTTGTTCCCATATTTGGAAGTAACTGGTAGACGTTGACTTCATATGGTGATACTAATTTCATTGGATTTACTAGCTGTTCCCAGTTTTGGAAGCAACTGTTGTATTTTGGAGGCAACTTATGATAGTTGTTCCCAGTTATTGTCATTTCTGGAGGCAACTTAAGATAATTTTTGGTAGTTCCTCCTATATATGGAGACAAATTGAATTAGTTAACTCTATTGAGATGTCATGCTAACTATTTCTATTCTCTGAACAACAATAGTATGAATAGGACTTCACCAAGGTTGAAGGCAAAGGCAACCAACTCTGCAAAGAATGCTCCCAGCAACAAAGCAACAGAAACTGGTGACAAAGTTCCACAAGGAAAAGGTATGAAAAAAGAAAACATATAAATCTTCTTTTAATTAGCTGTCTGTATCTATGTATTGGATGTTAATAAATAACTTGCATGACTGTAGGTAAAAAGAAGAAGATAGATATTGCATATAAGTCTGGATTATTACCATTGTTAGATATCGGTCCCCCACACTTACATTTTGCTAGTCCTCGAGCAAAACAGAAAACTGACCCGCTACACAGCTGGTCATGACAAATGCCACATACACAAGACATAATTTTTTTTTCTTTTTTTTTTTAGACCCGCTACACAGCTGGTCATAATATATGAGGAAAAACAAAAGACCCGCTACACAGCTGGTCATAACCCCAAAAAAAACCATAATAATAATAATAATTTTTTTTTTTTAGAGACCCGCTACACAGCTGGTCATAATAAGGAAATACATAAATATAGATCCGCTACACAGCTGGTCATAAGCTTAACAACTATAAATTTTTTTTTTTTTTTTTTTAAGACACGCTACACAGCTGGTCATAATATTTATATTTTTATTATCTTTTTAGACCGCTCAAGAGCTGGTCACAATACGCAAGAAAATTCCTGAAAAAATTAAAAGAAAAAGTTAATATCCACTCCCCCACACTTAAATATTACATTGTCCTCAATGTAATTGAGTCATCCAACGTAAAAATTAAGATGGGAAATTAAAAAAAAATAAACCAAAAAAAAAATAAACAAAAATAAATTAATTAATAATTATACCTACTGGAATGTACAAAAACGAATCCCCATAAACTAATAACCTGAAAACTTGGGGATCGACCCAAAATACAATATTTACAAACGACAGCTTCACACTTATGTCATGAAAACGCGGAGACGCTGAAACTATCAAAAACCAAGATTTACCCCTAAACCAAGTTTTTACCGTGCACATGGAAGTGCGTAAAGAACAAAATATGGGGATTCTATTGAGACTGGGAAATTTTCAACTGGCTCATGCACGGTATTAGAAATAGGCAAATCCTCTGGGTACTTAGATGCAAAGTAATCCAACAACACTTTAGAAACACACAATTCTAACCCTAAATTAGGCAACTTTTGGAAGTCTAGAGGTCTAGAAACAACCTCTAAGTGGGGTGAATGATCTTGTGAGGTAGATTCATTTATGGAATTAGGAGAATCATCCACACAATCATCCACAAGGTTATCTATATGTTCTGTTTGGAACAGAGAGTCACTACTAGATTCATCATCATCAGCAAATAATCTTTCACATTCAAGAACTCTCAATCTTTGTTCCAAACTAGGCGGTGTGTGTTTGTAATACTTCTCATAAATAGTTTCATGTGATTTTTCACTTACCTCATGTGGAGCAGAAACTCCATACCATTGCCTACGCATATATTCAGCAAGCGTCATCTCAGATGAGGTTTCCTGATAATTTGACTTCCTACTCATATATTCCGCCAGCGTCATCGTAGGTGATGTCTCCTCAGAAGAAGTCATGATCCTCAAAAATTCCCTGAAAATAAATACAAAAAGAAACGCATAAAAATGAAAAAAAAAATACTGTACAAAATTAAAAAAAATTAATCTAAAAACAAATCCGCGTCGGCGGCGCCAAAATTAATAAGATTTTTTGTTTGTTCGTTGTAGTAGTAAAAGGGTTGTCGTTCACTCGGACGTTGTTAAGATTAAATTAAAAAGTTTAACGAAAATTATAAAAGAAAGAGTCACTGGGCCTAGGATTCCAACGAATTCATATCAATAGGTTCAATTTATTTATTCTCAACAATTAAAGCTCAATAAACAAAATAACACCGACTCTTATTTTTGCCAAGGTAGACTCTCAAAAGATTAATTGTATCCTTAAGCATAGATTATCTGAACAAAGCATAACCTATCTAATTGAATAACAACCAATTTAATCAAATCATAATTCTATTTTAATTAGTGCAAAAGTCAAATAAAGAATTAATTAAAATTACCCACGTATGAAATTCGGCTTCCTTCGTCGACCCAGTGTAGGGGCTTAGCTACTCATGATGTAGACACACTCAAAATTCATTTTTATTGCCCGAATGGTGTTTACAAAGAAGAGAAAATGAGAAAATCAAATTAAATCGGGAATTTGCAACGTTTATAAGCGTTGCAAACCCACTTTTACAAAGAATAACAGCGAACTGTCGCAGGATGATAGTCTTATCTCTTCCGCATAAACGACAATTTTTTTACGACTGTCTTTGAAAGTCTGTTCTTCGTGTTCTTCACTATTTCTCTCACTAGCTGTCACTTTGCAGATTTCTCTGCAGCAATTCTCTCGACTCAGTAGCCTCCCCGATTATTCGATGTCCTTCTCTGATACACCAGAAACATATTTATACTCAACAGGGACACGAATAACTCATCATTACTCCATATGATCTCTCCATAACTCGGAAGTAAAGGAAAATAATCTCGGGATATTTTCTTTCCTATCTTGCACGCGTTTGTGCCTACAGCTGTCAACAATCATTCAATCACGCACTATCAAGTTGTCTACACGTCTCAGATTGCATCGAACACACTGTAAACAAATGCCAATCCTGCACAGAGTATCCCGAAAATAAACAATACTCTGTTTTACTCAAATACGTTTTTCCAACCCAATTTCTTTGAATTTGATGTAGTTACCGGTCCTGTTTAACTGAAACAGGCCCAATACAATCTATTGTAGCACTTGAATCTTCTTAGAAATCCTCCGAATCTAAAACAGAGATACACGGGTTTTAAAAGCTGCGCTGCCTTGTTTTTCTTCCACACGATTTTCCAGCCAAACCCTGTTGATTCTGATGATCATACCACGCCTGTTAAGCCACATAAACTCATCACAGAGAGTTTCAGCTATTGAGTCTCTCTATAACCCGATCAAAAATCGAACCCTAAATTTTCCCGCGTGCTGCAACATTTTCCCGCCAAAAAGTTAATTCAAACGGAGAGGAAGATGGTTGCCCCTTAACCAGAACGGAAGTGCGAATAGCAATTAGGGTGCCCCTTAGTAATTGGGTGCCCCTTATCCAAAACTGAGAGTCCGAATAACATGTGTCCTCCGGGGTATACAAACCACTTTCCGAGCAACTTTTTCCATAAGAGCTTATTTGACAAAAACACCTACAAACAAGTTTATTAGTGATAAAATGAGGCCTAGCTAATGTATTTATGGGTGAAAATGCGTCGTACTTTCGTTCTCATCAATCGGTTACTACTTGAATAAAGCACTGAAAAACAAGCCAGAGCATGTGAAAGCCTTAAGAGAGTCTCCGTATTAGGGTTTTATTGAACCATTCTTTAAAGAAGAACCAAAAAACATGAGTCCAAAAGAAGTAAAGGCTGAAAGAGAAGTATACACTAAGATTGGTGAAGCTGTAGAGAGGCTTCTCAACTGCCATGATAATGTAGTAGTGAGGAAGAAGATGGAAGTTGGATTTGTTATTAATAAGAAAGTTTATGTTCCAAAGGCAGAGGACTTTGCTGTACCTGTCAAGGTCAAAATCAGAGGAGAGGGTGACGGCGGCGCTAGGGTTGAAGGGGAAGGAAGGAGAGGTCTTTTTCTTTAGCTTGTGGTGGATAACAGGATAACAAATAACCGAAAAAAAAGAATTTTTCCAGGTAATAGATGTCGATGTTAAGCACCATATTAAGTTCTGAAAAACTAAGTTCCACCATATTAACCACCATTAGCAGTAGCACCCAACGAAACTATTCACATAACTACAGAATGATAGTGAATTTGAATAGTACTCATCCTCATCATCCATAGACGTTCCGTTCTTTGGATCGTATAAAACCAAAGCATTTCTCAACTCCAAAGACGATCTGAATTCATCGAGCGATGTCAGTTTCGAAATGATGTAAATTTTAGTCCACGACTCTTTGTTTCCATAATCCTTCATCAACCGTACTTCAAAACCAAGGGTTGCACAACTATTCAGCATGGAAAGACACCCATCCAACATACCAATACGTGTAGTGTCACCTGGATCCTCGAAATTTGAATTTTCTGGTGGTGAGATTACTCTAATGATCTCATCAGTCATGCCTAAAGCAATTAACTCTTTGGACGAAGAAGTTGTCTGCCAATGAAGTGCTCCATTACAAAACACCCCGTAATGGGGATTATGAAGTTTCCATGATAATAGCCAAGGGATATTATGAGTTCGTTTCACTTGTTTCCATGAATCCGACCTACAAGTTGGTTTTGAACTGCAAACAGTGCACATCTTTCAGGACAATTTAATCCGAAACAAAATAAAGACCCCAATTATTATTTCTTAAAATCATCAACAAAATATTTGACATCAGTGCCATAGTTTACTCGAAAAAGTAACATAAAAAACCAGGTTCCATAGTCAACAGCGGCATAGAGAGCAAAAAATAGGAGATCAACTCTCACCATGGAAGAGTTGGGTCTCCTATATTTTTACTCCGAGACTCAAAAGACACATAAAATTACATTTTTAGAAAACCTTTCAAATAAATAAACTTGATTAAAGGTAAATTATTCAACATCAGAGCAATAGGTGTCCAGCTATGAAAATGAAAATAGATGAAAATCAAAGCCCATGTCAGTCGATTGTGCAAGACTTGCTCCAATGTCGAAACTGATTAATATTCAGTGTCTTCAAGGCTTCTATCTATCACTTTCTTCTTATTTTCACACCTCTCTCCCAGAGCTTTCAATGAAACAAAGCTGTTCACGTGAGGGACTGCAGTAATCCCCATTAATTCCCACTTCTTAACATCCCAAAGTTTGATCACGATAGTTGTTTTCGGGTCATAACAATGAAGTCTTTCACCTTGGTGCACAAAGAGGACTTCACTCTTCTTTGTAATTAATAACGGCATAACGGGAAATTCATATTCCCTTTCAGAAGCCGAGTGGTATGCTATACTGAAGTCCTTGCTCCAACTCGGCGCCTCTTTTGCAGTTTTCTTCAGAGACCATATATCTAGAAGATACTCTTTACTCCTTTGACAAGAAACGCATAAATTCCCTCTCAAAGATTGCAGCCTATAACAACAGGAGTGGCGACTCAATTAATCGAAATTCTTCATCTGCCAAGTCGAAAGCCACGATCTCATCATTGTCATCAATCCAGTGAAGAGATCCGTTTACACAGATTCCCCAAGTAAATGGCGTACACACCTTGTAGGATGTTCTACCTATTGTTCTCCACCCACTGCCACTGCCGATTGTATATACCTGGACCTCTCCGTTATCATAATCCTCTGATTCGGGGTAATAGATCCTAACAACTTTGTATTGATCATTAGTATTTGAATGGACGTATCCAAACCCAAAGGCGGCTTCATAATTTTCTTCACGTAAGGTGTATTCAGGAAGATTGACATATTCCCCAGTGATGGGATTGCGTATGTGGATAGGATCAGGAATTCCGTGGTGGCATCTGTTAAGAAAAATCAGTCCATTACATGAACCAACTATGACGTTCAAGCCGACCATACGAGGATAGCTGATGCTGGTTTCTTGAAGTGTCTTGTAAGAGAAATTCTCATGGATATTTATCTCATCATTATACTCGTCTCCGTAATAAAGTCGTACAACTATTGTAGTATCTTTTTCATCTTTTTGAAAGGAGAAAAGAAACCCCATTGAAGAAGAAGAAGCATCACCAGAACTAGCAAGTTGTAGTAATTGACGTTGATAGTGCACCTTAGCGAATTGATCCCATCGATGAGTGAGGAGATTTAGCAATCTTTTGCAAACTAATTTGCAATCTAACACAGATACAACTGGTAGTCGAGAAAGTATGCCTAATACGATATCTGATGGAAGACACTCCATGGTTATTACTCATTGTAAAATACAATCCAAAAAAGAGAATGTTGCAAGGGTTCAAAATAACGCTAGGTTTTCGCCGGCTTTAAGGGTGTATTCAGTTTCCTGCCGCTCATAAATCAAGTCCTTTAAGAGATTATCCACCGTCGATTTCATTTTAAAAAAATAAACGCGTAGATTTTCGTTCCTTGTTCTCCATTTTTGTTGACCTTGCACAAATTCCCCGCAAGGGTAAAAATCAAGTCCTTTAAGGGAGTATTTTTTAAGTTGCGTCCACTTATGGAAATAACTTGTGCTAGTTGCGTCCATTTCTGATTCATAAAGTTTAATTCCTTCTTCGTTTGGGTCCTATATGAACTCGACATTCGGACAACAAGGAACAGTCCTCCCGCTGAACACCAACAATAGAACCATGCATAAAGACATCAACTATAGATTTATAATCAGAAATATTACTACCACTTCGGAAAGGTGATGAAACTTAAGCCAAGCGCACGAGAAAGAGCCAGCTGAGTTCCGCATGAGTCATCTGTTGCATTTGCAGCCACAGATGAGCTTAGATGAGTCTTTAAAACAAAAGCTATATATATATATATATATATACCCTGCAATTGTTCGTTTTAGGAATAAGAGAAGCACCATCATTCAAAATTAGCCAAGGATCAGTCTGAGATGCATTCTTAACTAACATATCAACCGAATTAGCATGCTGGTTAGTGTTATCATTAGTTCCATAGGTGGCCGAACTGTATGGAAACCATGGAGATGTTGACTTCACTGATTAAGATTTTGTTCTAAAGATAATTATTCAACATCTACTCTACTAGAAAGAAAAATAGGAAAACAGAAAGAGGTTCCACTTTGAACAGCGGCATACCCATCGCTTTTCTACTTCTGCTGCAAGCAAGAGGTAGCTAGGGCGCAGGGGATCACCTCCCGCTACCTTTTTATGCTGAGGTTAGAAGACCCTATAAACAATTAAAATATATTTAAAAAAAATGGAAGCCCGAGTCAATCGATTGTACAAGACTAGCACCATCGAACTGATTAATCAGTCTCTTCGAGGCTTCTCTCTCCCAATTTCTTCTTACTTTCAGACTTCTCTCCTAAAGCCTTCAATGAAACAAAGCTGTTCATGTGGGGGAATGCAGTAAGCCCCGTTAAATCCCACTTGTCATCATCCCAAAGTTCGGGGAATGTCATAAGCCCCATTGACTTCCACTTCTCATCATCCCAAAGGTTTATCACCTTAGTTGATTTTGGGTCATAACAATAAAGCTTTGAACCTTGGTGCACAAAGATGAATTCATTCTTCTTTGTGATTAGTAACTGTATAACGGGAAATTCAGCTCTATCTGTTTCCTTAGCCGAGTCGTATGCTATACTGAATTCCCTACTCCAACTCGCCTCCATTGCATTTTGATTCAGAGTCCATATATCTAGAAGATGTTCTTCGTTCCTTTGATGACAAACGCTCAAGTTCCCTCTCAATGCTTGCACTATATTAAAACAGTAATCCGTAGCCTCATAGCAAGATGGTGGCTGGATTAATCGAAATTCTTCATCTGCCAAGTTGAAAGCCACAATCTTCTTGTTCTGATCATCAATCCAGTGAAGAGATCCATTTACAAAGATTCCCAGCGGGCTTGACATAAACAACAGGTAGGAGGTTTCACATAAACAGCGTGGCTAACTTGGCTAGTTGTGGTTTGGCTTGGCATGGCGGGGCCAAGGGTTTGCCATGGGCACATGGTACGGCTAGCTTGGCTAGGTGCGGTTTGGCTTGGCATGTGGGGCCAAGGGTTTGCCATGGGCGCATGGTGTGGCTAGCTTGGCTATGTGTGGTTTGGCTTGGCATGTGGGGCCAAGGGTTTGCCATGGGAGCATGGCGTGGCTAGCTTGGCTAGGTGCGGTTTGGCTTGGCATGTGGGGCCAAGGGTTTGCCATGGGCGCATGGCGTGGCTAGCTTGGATAGGTGCGGTTTGGCTTGGCATGTGGGGCCAAGGGTTTGCCATGGGTGCATGGTGTGGCTAGCTTGGCTAGGTGTGGTTTGGCTTGGCATGTGGGGCCAAGGGTTTTCCATGGGTGCATGGCATGGCTAGCTTGGCTAGGTGCGGTTTGGCTTAGCATGTGGGGCCAAGGGTTTGCCATGGGAGCATGGCGTGGCTAGCTTGGCTAGGTGTGGTTTGGCTTGGCATGTGGGGCCAAGGGTTTGCCATGGGCGCATGGCGTGGCTAGCTTGGATAGGGGCGGTTTGGCTTGGCATGTGGGGCCAAGGTTTGGCGAGACCAAGCTAGGTTCGTGACCAAGCTAGGGTTTTGGGCCAAAGGTCGTTTGGTAACCTCGGACGGCTAGGATTTTCTCCTGTGATTGAAGGGCGGCCGTTGATTGTCGCACGCCTTCGTTTTGGTAGCCGCGTAGGGAAGGTTAGCAAGGTGGTGCGGATAGGTTGGCATGGGGCCATGGTAAGGTGCGCTTGGCATGGCGCGGTAGGTGTGGCCGGCATGGTTTGCCATTGGCACAGGGGTGCGGCTAGCATGGTTGGAATGCCTTGGCGCGGTAGGTGTGGCGGGCATGGTTTGCCATTGGCACTGGGGTGCTGCTTGCATGGTTGGCATGCCTTGGCGCGGTAGGTGTGGCTGGCATGGTTTGCCATTGGCACAGGGGTGCGACTAGCATGGTTGGCATGCCTTGGTGCGATAGGTGTGGCTGGCATGGTTAGCCATTGGCACATGCGGTGTGAGAATTAGGGTTTTGTCCTGTCAAAACCTTAATTAGCATTAAAAAAGGTACCCTGGTAATTTTCTCGCCGACAAATTATAGGGTTCAATAAATGTGCTTGGTTTGGACATTATTACTTAAGTTCTGTGACGTCATTGTCTGACTAGGGTGTTACGATTTTACCCCTAAGCTAAAAACCACCATCAACAACTGTCTCAAAGCTGCTGGATTGCATGGGTGTAGTTTCTTCCTTTGGCTTAGGATATGGTATAATTTTTATCTTTGTACTTCCCCACTTAAATTCATATGAGTTGTCTCGACTGTTACGAACAACACCAACATCAAATAACCATGGTTTTCCCAACACGATGTCGCATATATTAATTCATGTCCACTACTTCATGAAAATTTGAGTTACAGTAACACTCACTGAATGACAATGAAAACCTACAACCACCGATTCCAGTAACCGTTCCTCTGTTATTAAACCACTCAATCGGATCGGAATTATGATACCAATCTATTTCGAGATTCAACAGCTCTGCCATTTTTGTCGACACCAAATTCTCTTCGCAACTATCATCAATTATAAAATGGAATCTTCTCCCATTAACGACTCCAGAAAAGTTTGGCAGCTTAATTCTTAGATTGTCGACAATAGAGATATTGTCCATACTACAAATAACCACGTCGATCTTTTTAACCCCAAACGAACAACACTTAAAGTCACAAACGGGTCTGGGTACTGGACTTTGGTAAATAAAGTGGTTAGTGGTCTTAAAATATCGACTCATAAAAGAAAAGCCAACAGCTTAATTTTCTTAAACCTTACGAGACTTCTCTCTTCCCCAATGGTAACAAATCTAGGGTTTGACCAAAATAATTAACAATGACAAGAGCAAACGAAAAACTTACCTAGCCAGTGCGCAAGGATAAACAATAACAGAAGTCTTCAACTGCTCCTTTTTTCCCAAACCCTACAAGTTTCACTCTTTTTCAAAATAACAGTAGTGATCCAGAAAGAGAATATGGATACTTAACCACAGAGAAGTTAGCAGTTGTGATGATGAATGCACAGAATGAGATAACCGATTCTTCCTTCTTCTTCTTTTTTCTTCATTTTTTTTAATAAAATATCTAGACTGCACGGGACTCCTCAACCGATTCTTCTAGATAAAACCCATAGATGTACATCACAGGAAAAGCCTACTCTGGTAGCACTTGATATGGCACAGCGGAAACGATTTAACAAAAACCGACACGCGGAGAATCCACTCCGGTAAACATGACCCAATAATGATAAACAACTCCAATCCAGGAGGAGTATAAGATTTTGTTGCCTCTAAGCCAACTCTTAAATTATGCCATCATATATCTTTGGTATGAACTATTTATGTTTCATCTGCAACATATTCCGAATGTGATATAGCTAAGCCATAGATGAAACACTATTTGTGTCAAAATTTGAGGATGTTATTCCGTGTTTGTTTGGGTGAAAAGAGTGGAATTAAGTCCAGTAAAATATATTTAGCCAATAAGTGATATGTCAGCCAGATCAAGGGCGAGCTAGGAATGATTTTTAAGTTGTAAGGATGCTGGAGATATAATAGTTTTGATGAATGTATTATGATCTTGGAAAACTGATGTAAGGTTTTCGATTTCCTTTAATACATTTTCTGAGGTTCGCCTCTTCTCCGAAGAAAAAAAAAAAGACGAGCTAGGAAAGTAGACAAGGATAGCCAAGAAAAATATTCTCCAAAGTTTTAGGATTGACAAAAGTGGTGCCAAGCATAGTGCTAGTCCAAAAGTAAAAAAGAAAAGAAAAAAATGCTTAGATGAAAGTTGGGTTATTAGAGAGAACTAAAAAAAGATTATGGGCTTGTATACGAGGGATAAACATACTGATCCAATATTACTATTATTTAACGCAACTTTCAAAAGGTTATAGAAAGAAAACTTGATTTAGGGCATACTGAAATTTTTTGAGGCATATTAAGCAATGACAAAATAGGGTCATTAGATAGAAAGTCTAAAAGGCCCTCATCTTTTCAGTATTAGTGTTGATAATAACGATTAGTTGTTAATAATTTTGATTAGTTATTAATGTTAATGATTAGTGATAGGATAACTAAGTTATAAAACTTTGTGTTGATAAATTTGTGTTCATCTAGAAAAGATGGGGAAAATACTCGTCAATTACAACAATGATTCGGAAATGACTTATTTCTTAGATTATGAGAATGATTTTTCTCAAACTCAAAATCAAACTCATAATGATGATTTTTATGAGTCAAATCCAGAAGATGAATACATCGAAGAGAAACCCAATGCTAACAATACACAAGTATACTTCTAGATTATGTTTAATTTCATTTATGTAGGTTGAAATCATCATAAAAATTGATTTTTATCAGCCGAACCTAACTGGTATGCTACATAAGATGAACAGATCTTCTTACTCGAAATACAATATTTATTGGCGGAACTTATATTTTGATGAGATTGATGATTAAATTTAGAACTTGAATGAAACTAAAGGTATAACTGGATTGATAGAGGATCATGAAAGAGAGGAGAAGAAACACAGAGGAAATCAGATCAACTAATTTGTGTCAGGTCATGGTGACGGAGCATAGCTTATCTTTATGCTTAGATGTATTGTTTAAGAAAGAAAAAAGGGAATACTATCTATATACCCCTATTAGGAGACCCTTTGCAAAAATACCCTTATGAACTTTACAAATACCCTTAAGCCTAATACATTACTAAAATACCCTCTTTTATATAGTGAATATACAAAACCACCACCACCACTATTCAAAAAATATAAAAAAATATTTCTAATGCCCACACCACTGTCCACCGCCAACCACCACCACTGTACACACCGCCTACCACCACCACCGACGACCACCACCACCACCGACGACCACCACCACCACCGACGACCACCACAACTAACCACCACCACCGACGACCACCACCACCGACCACCACCACCATCGACCACCACCACCGACCACCACCACCGCCAACCACCACCACTTTCCACTACCAACAACAACCACCGGCCGCTAACGAACACCACCACTGTCCACTACCGCCGCCGCCGCCAACAACCGACACCCACCGCCCCCGCCAACCATCACCGTCAGCCAGCATCGCCGCCGCCAACCACCACCACCATGTGGAGTCAACTTGCTGAAGTTGTGTCCATATCGGAGGCAACTAGCTCTAGTTGTCTTCAACAATAAAGGCAACTAGCACAAAGTTGTCTTCAAAAAGTGAAAGCAACTAACCTAAGTTGTCTCCATACATGGAGGCAACTTGCACAAGTTGTCTCTAAAAAAAAAAAAAATTATACAAAAATAAGTGAACCTAGTGTGAATCGAACACACATCTTCTGACATATAGTCAGTTGTGCTACCATTGCACCACAGGTTCGCCACACTAACAATGTTCAACCAACAATTCAAACAACCACCATACAACACCACACCCTCATCTCTCGCTCTTTGCAACTCTACACCTTAACGACTTCATGACCACAACCGTCTATGCACACTTGCAACATGAGCCAATAGCCGCAGTCACTTCCATGCCCCTACTCAAACACCATCAAAGAACACACAAGCAAGAATAACTTCTTTTTCTCGCTTTCAATGCCCAGGATTCATATTGAGTTCATTCTCAACTTCCTAAGCATTCATCTACTCTCTTGACTTTAAAGCATGAGCGCCAGCAGCACAACCATTATAAGCAACTCAACACAATATTGTGTTACCATTGCACCACAAATTCGTCACAAATACTCTAAGATATATGTATAAGATAATTTCAGATGAATAAATGAACCCAAAACATAACCAAGTTGCCTCCAAATCGAATCAACTAGCTCAAGTTGCCTCCAATCTGAATCAACTAGCTCAAGTTGCCTCCAAAAGTGAAAGCAACTTGGTCAAGTTGTCTTCAAAGTTGGAAGCAACTAGCACAAGTTGCCTCAAATGCGGAATCAAATTGTCCCCAAAATCTAGCTCAACAAACCTGCGCAATATCATCTTCTCATCCTCTTAACATCAACATCACCAATGTAAGGCCATCAACCACATCTCCTAACTGCAGTTGCATTGTAACCTCAACAAACCCATCGCAGCACGCATTCCATCATTGCACCAAACACTCATCACTATAATCACTTTCACACAAAGACTTCATTCCACATTCCATTCTCTCAAATCATTGCAAGATAACCCTGCACACCCATTAAAAGCATCACTGTAATAGCTGCAACTTTCATTTCAGCTCCAGCCAGCAACAACTTGAAGCACAAATACAAACTCCTCATAAAGCACCATTCTCTGCAGCTGCCTTTCTCAAATCCACCAACTATTCTTTCTCCATCCACTGAAATTAAACACATCTGCTCATTTACAGCTGCACCTTCAAGAATCTCAACTCTAACACATCAGAATTATCCTCCTTTCTTGTTTTGAACCTTACCACCGCAGTCTCCGCTTCTTTGTTGATCGCAACATCTCTCACAGACAACACACACAAGACCTGCAATTGCAAACAAGACGACCACCTAACTGAGTTGTACTTGAACACAGCTGCATTCCCTTGAGCATCAGCAACAATTTATGATTCTCTCCATTGACAGCAACAACAAAACACCTTCTGCATCATCTTAGCGCAAAGTGCAATCAACCATTACAACCACCACTACCCTAGTCATCTTAGCGCAAACTGCAATCAACCATTACGACCGAAGGTCTCTTCTAAGGAGTGCAAAGCATGAAATATCAAACCCTAACATAAATCTACCAAGTCATTAAATTTCTACCACCCTCTCAAGCTTCTCTTGCATTCACAAGTCATCAACAGATCCACAATCAAATTCATGCCTTCCACTTCCCATCGAGAGCAGCTACGCATCTTCTAAATCTCAAACTAATTCATCCACCAACGGATGTATTTCCTTCTTTGATTCTTTCTAAACCCTTCTCAAAATCTGAATCATCTCTCCAACCTCCATCAAACCCCGATTTCAACAGACTCCCATATAGCTATTGCATTTCTGCTTCGACTCACCCCCTCACTTCATGGAACTCAATCCCTGACTTCATACCATTGCACCACAAATTCGGATCAAACACAACCACCAGTATGTACTGAAAATTAATGTACCAATAACACCATCAGTAGCTTCAAACCCCTAACCCTAGCTTCACTGATTTAACCACCAGAAACTAATTTAGATAAATCAACAAATTTCGAGCTCAAATTGAACCTTACCAGTTTCAGAATCAACAAATCTCGAGCTCAAACCATCGAATCCGAATCTTTAACTAAAAACCCAACCAAAATCTGCATCTCAACTTGAAATTACTGAATCGAAAATAAAAAAAATCAAATCGATCTCTCAAAAATTTTGAAGTCGAACACAAATCATGGAAAATCTGCGATACTAGTGGCGGAGCTAACGGAGGTGGTGGTGCTAGTTGTGGTGGCGGTGATAGATCTTGGTAATGGTAGGGGCGACGGAGATGATGGAGGTGGGAGTGATGATTTTTTTCTTCTTCTGTTATTAGAAATGAAGAAGAACGAAGGAAGAAAGGCTAAAAGAGGGATTATGGTTATTAGGTTTTTAAAGAAAATTTCAATTATGCCATCAAGGGTGTTTGTAAAGATTCAAAAGGGTATTTGTGCATGACCCATGGATAGTAGGGGCATAAATAACATTCCCACAAGAAAAAAAGGTATCAAACCCGGGTAACCCGTGTAACATGCGGGAATATTTACCACCATAACTACAACCTAAAACAACCGTGCCATTTAGAGACAATCTTTAGGAACAGCTTCAGTAACTAGCTTCATATGTAGCAGCCACTTGTACTTCCCTCCCCTTAAAGCAAGCGGAGCCTTGCTTGAGGCCACATATAAGAGGGGGCACATTTAACAACAATTCGAAGTAAACCTTATCTTTTTTTATTTTAAATGCGAAAGGATATTATATTAATTAGAAGGTAATTACAATTGTTTATCTTCTTGTAGACATAAAGAAATCCAAGTAGGAAATTGGTCACTCCATTCTTCCTCACTAGAAAGATTTTTAGCATATTTTGCTAGAGAATCTGCAACATGATTTGCATCTCTATGCACATAAGTGCAAAATCCTCAAATTCAATTAATAATTCTAAACAATCCACAATAATGTTTCTAGTTGTCCACTTTATTGAATCCAAACTACCATTAATAGCTTTAATAACATTAGAGCAGTCTCCTTCTAAGTGAAGCTTTCTGACTCCTTTCCTTTGTGCCCAAATTATCGCTCCCATGAGTGCAAAAGCTTCAGCTTGTTCCACATCTATAGCTCTTGAGTGCCAGCATCTACCTCCATTACAGTCACCTGTAAAATCACGCATTACCAGTCCTATTCCAACATCCTTAGTTCACTCTATAAACGAAGCATCAAAGTTAACTTTAACAAAAAAAAATTCAGGAGTTTTCTATTTCTTGGCATTCTCATTTGAATCTGAAACAATCTCACAGTGGGTATTGTCTATAAATGAAGCATCAAAGTTAACTTTAACAAAATTATTTTCAGGAGTTTTCCATTTCTTGGCATTCTCATTTGACTCTGAAATAATCTCACTGTGGGTATTGTTTATTCTGAACCAAGTGGAGTAATCTGTCTGGATAGTATGAGCAACTTGTGAGTATGTCAACTGAACATTATCAAGTAAACCTTAGCTAGCTACTCCATCCGTAGAAGAAAAGAAAAAAATATCTAACAAAACGAAATGGTGATTTGTTTATTCGTAAATTTGGTGGTGCTCTTTTCTATACTCGATTCAATTAATCAAAACAGTCGCTGCATGTCTGCTCATTTATCCCGGTGCAAATGCATAGACGTCTCGTACATATTACTCGGGGTACCAGCTAGTTAAGCCCCCGCCACTTCTTGTTATCCATAGATACGTAGTACAAATGCACATAGTATATGTGTACTAAAAATTGTCTCTATTACTCTATATCACAAATATGAAATATACTGTATTAATTTGATTATCTATGTACATAAAAAAGTACAGAAGATTTCGCTTTTCCATCTGTTTTCAATGAGTTAGCTACAAAAATTGTAAAATGACAACCAACTAGCAGTTGCCAATTATTTCTTTTCTAGAGCATCCTCTCCGAAACTGAGGGCCACGAAAATAATGTTTTAGGCCACCAGAATCCTAAGACCAAGCCGGGAAGTGATACACTTACCGAATTTATGTCTCGCAGAGAATCCCGATTGGGCAATCAATGGACGAGATCAAAGGTTCTCAATATTTGGGATTTGTAAAGGGTATATGTGGGTCCATTTGTTATTACACGCGGGATAACAATCAGGAGCTTTATTCAGTTATTTATCATTTCCAGACCCTGCATGTACTAAAAAAAAAACAAAAGCAAGAACGTTAACTGAAAACGTTGAATAAATGGTTAATTTTAAGAATTTGGTTCTCTCTTGTGAACTCCCACAGTCCCGCTCTCTTTCATTTTCTAATCTTTATGTTCTTCCTTGTGCAAACTCTCTAATCAAGATTAAGATTTCAATTTATGAATTTAATTCATCTGAAAGAGTGCTTGTTCACGGGTAGAGCTGGCAGACAAGTCGAAACCCGCGGATAAACCCGTACACGGCCCGTGAAAACCCTAACCCGGCTTGCTTGGATATAAACAAGTCGGGTTAGGGTTAGAGAAATGGTGGCTTGTGGGAAAACGGGTTAACCCGTGCCCGGCCCGTAAACCCGCGGGTAAACCTGTTAACCCGTGTATAATAATAATTAGTATTAATTTTCACCGTTGGATTACCTACGGTTAATCCTATCCCTACATTTAAAATATAAAAACACCAAAAACCCTAGCAGATAGATATCTTTTCATTGTTTCTTCCTCTTTCTTTTCTTTTTTCTCCCAACGTCTTTCCTCTAAGCGGTCGCGCCTCCTCACCACCTCCATAATTTCTCCTTTTGTTGATTCTGGCTTTCTGCTAAATTTCCTTCAAAAGTCGGGTATACCCAATTTTCTCTTACTTTTTAAGATGCTTTTGTTTGTATCTTTCTTTATGAAGGTTTATGGTTAGGGTTTTGTTTCTTGATTTGAAGAAATGTTTGTTGATTATACTGACCCTAAATAGATGAGCAGATGAAGATTTTTCTAATCCGAGAGAGAAGTGGGTGTTGTTGATCGAATTAATTGATGAGAAGAGAAGATTTCTTTTGTTCTTTCTCGTGCTGTTGTCAGCGATTGATTCAATGATTCAGAGGAAATAGACTATTGATTTAGTGGTGGTGTTATTCAATTCTTGGTTGTAATAAAAACAAGATGAATTTGAGATGGGATGGATCGATGGGTTTGTTTGAATTGATACTCACAAAGTTGCTAATTTTTGGTTTTTTAGGGTTTACTAAAATCATATGCTCTGTTTATTGATTTGGAATGATGTTTTGGTGTCTGGGTTTTGTTAATATGTCTTTGAAAATGAGAGTTCTTGATTGAAATTTTGATTTTTTGTTTTTGATGATTACTAATTTGATTACTACTTTTGCTTAATTAATCCTTGTTTATGAATTTGTAAAAGAAGTAGATCTAAGTAAACTTGATCTTGATTTTTGTCATATTTGAATTGTGTTGCACTATTATTGATCTGTTATGGTGTTTGAATTTGAAGAAGCAAAAGAGGAGAATGTTGCGGATGTGGTGTGAGTTGATATGAAGCTTGGGGTGCTACTAATGGGTTGTGCAGGGCATGAGGTGTTGCAAATTACGGAATTGAAGGTGTTGGTGTTGGTGATTATCATGGGCATGAGTCGAGTTTGAGCGAGAGAACACAACTTGAATGAGTTCTTGATGCGATTGAAGTTGTGAATCTCGTGATGGATTGAGATGAAAATGAAGAGATTAGATGTATGTTAGGTGTTACAGGGAAGGAGTTGAAAGGCCTGAAAATGAATTAATGAATTTGAGATGGGTATTGTATTGAGCTCTAATTTTTGTAATTTGTGTTTGATAATTGTAATTTGTCAAAAATTAAGTTGATTAATTTTTAATTTTAGTTTTAATTAAACAATCCAGGGCTAACCCATGAACATGAAGCTTTACCTGCTACTGGCGCGGGTTGAAGAAATGACAACTTAGTGAAGAATATCAACCCGCGGGTTTTTGCCCGTGTCAACCCGTACCCGTGTAACCCGTAACAAGCCAGCCCCGACCCGCCCGTTTGCCAGCTCTATTCACGGGTATGCACTTGTTCACCGGAACATAATATCCCCCGGACTCCTCATTTTCATAAAGCAGGTTTACAACCTCAATTTTTTGGATCTCTAAACAATCAAAAACCACCACCAATACACTGCCTCTTTAATACTCCTTCCGTCTCTAAAAGATAGGCAAGTTTGGTTTTCACAAAAATTAAGAAAATCAATCATTATAGCAACTTTTTCATGTTTTTTACTAATCTATCCTTGGTCCCCACTCATTTGTTATAAAAGAGATGGGAGAGAGAAGTGGGCCCCTTTTAATATTAAGAGAGAAAAGGGAGAGAGAGAAGTGGTCCTCTATGGGTATACTAGTAAAATCATAACATTTGACTTTCCACATATGGAAACAAGCTTATCTTTTTGACATACCCAAATAAGGAAACTTGCCTATCTTTTAGAGACGGAGGGAGTATTCATGATTTCTGTAACAAAAATTCTATTTAGACCGTGAAAGTGGACTAAGATAAAACCGCTCAGACACACCAAACTGACCCTATTATCTCCAGCCATGCGGGGACGTGGGTCCTAGGTCTTTTTGCGGTTTTGCCATAGTCCGTTTTCACGGTTTGTAAAGAATCACGGTAATTGTAAATATAAATAGCACAGCTCCATCTGTGATATGGAACTGTTTCGAGCTGGCAAGTGATAGAGAAAAAAAAAAGTCGATTGACATGATCATCTAGCTGATTTAAACCAGAACAAGGGTGACAAAATATCAGAATAGAATAGAATCATCAAAGTTATCACTATTCCACCAATTATTGACTAGATAATCACTCGAATCGACCATTTCAAGGTCTATAAATGATAGGTAAACAGCTGGAAGAATCAAAGGATCAGTAACATTGGTTGCTGGTGTCGGAATCCGTCGGAATCTTGGCGAATCGGCCAAAATCTTTAACGGGGTTTTATTGATTTCTGATCCTGCCTTTTCTTTGGAGGAGAGAGGATAACAAACCTAAAATTAATTTGATTAGAAAGTCAACGAGTCAAAAAAGTTTTTTGTTTTTAATACAGCTAGACGCCACATAGGAAGCTAACCAGCCCAAACTTTCAATACCATGGTGAAACTTTTTCCCGTTCTTTCCATTCCATTTCGACCTTTCTAGTTCTGGCTGAGTCCTTGTATCTAGCTTTTCAATCACAACAATGATTCGCTTGTTGCTCTTTTAATGGAAATGGATATCGAATTTGTACACAATTTTGGCTTCCACATGTTAAACAAATTTATCTTCCACATGTTAACCACGTGGTATTCGCATGTGCACTAGTACTGCCACTTATTATTACCTGTCTAAGGATGCAAGGAACCCATAGAAGAGACATGATGAGTGGTGTTCTTTAGAGAAATTGTTTCTCACTGGAAGGTCATTATTGACACCAGATAGATTGTAATTTGCAAAGTTGGGGGATGTTATAGCCTTGTTTTTCATCTTTTTTTTCAATATATCAACCTTTTAAGTCAAAAAAAAAAGTTGCGCGCTCGATTAATCACCACCTGCACTAACTGAATCAATTAAATATCAAAACCACATGCGAATACCACGTTGGTGCTCACGGTCATATGACCCCAAGCAATGAATGTGCAAACTTAGGACCCAGACTCAAAAAAATCATTTTTCCAATCTATCTCAGGAGAAGGCAGAGGCAGTAGTGTACAAGAATTGTTCAGCGAATTTAAACGTTACATAAACGCAAAACCTTGTGCAAAGTCATCTTTGTACATGTTGACATATGTCAATTGTAGCAGTGATAGAGAAATGATGAATGGCTTTGGTTTGTACTTAGGTGTTCATAACGAAATGATGAATGGCTTTGAGTTCTCTTGGTACTACAGAATTGAACATGTCCCTTTGTGCTATGCATCGATATGATTCAGGCCCTTCCCAAATTTTTCTTCATCATGATGATTACCAAACTTAAAAAGAGCTGAACATTCTACTAAATTCAAATGACCATGGGACTTATCCTAGTTGATTATCAATTCAGAAATTTCTTAACAGAAACTAAATTACTACTATATTTTTGTATCAAAAAATAAACCACCAAACCACAAATATTTGAGAGGAATCCAAACCAATTACATCCAGAAATTAAGAAGTAGATGCAATAATCGGAACATAATGTCTAATAGTGCTACTACTACTATCTTTCACTATCACTCCAAATCTCCAGACTAAACTTTCCTTTCCCCTGTACAGCCCCTCTCAAATCACGACTACAAAATTTAAAAGCTTGTGACTACTTAGAATCACTTGACGTGTGTTTAGCCATTTTGTGTGCCTGGAGAGCAGGATAAGTGCCAAAGGCCCTACATAGATTAACAAAATAAACAAATATGAGTATGGGAACAAAATGAGATACATATATGAACATTATACACAGATTTAAATTTCAAAGACAGTGGCTTACTTGCTACAGAAACTGCAGGAAAATGGCCGAGAAGAGTTTGGCTCGATGCCTCCACTTGCAGGGGTCTTTCCTCCATTGACGTGTTTATCCATTGTGTGTGCCTGGAGAGCATAATCAGTACCAAAGGCCCTGCATAGATTAACAAAACAAACAAATATGAGTATGAGAACAAAATGAGATACATATATGAACATTATACACAGATTTAAATTTCAAAGACAGTGGCTTACTTGCTACAGAAACTGCAGGAAAATGGCCGAGAAGAGTTTGGCTCGATGCCTCCACTTGCAGGGGTCTTTCCTCCATTGACGTGTTTATCCATTGTGTGTGCCTGGAGAGCATAATCAGTACCAAAGGCCCTGCATAGATTAACAAAACAAACAAATATGAGCACGAGAAAAAAATGGGAAACAAATGAGCTGACAGCCATATGAACATTATACACAGATTTCAATTTCAAATACAGTAGCTAGCTTACTTGCTACAGAAACTGCAGGAAACTGGCTGAAAGGAGTTGTTTGACTCCTTGCCTCCACTTGCAAGGGTCTTTCCTCCCTTGGGGTAAGGAGTGCCTTGATGCATAGCACCACCTGCAAACAAGTCACAAATTCAGAAAAAATAGAACAATCTTAGAAAATGTTTGGGAGAGTAATGATCTAATGAAGTAAGCAAAATGACAAACTAATTTTACTTGACTTCTGAAGAGACTCCAGTCTAGCCTTTTTGTTGCCAGGGGTGGCGTTGATGTTAGCAGCTGTGGCAGGTCTCTTCTCTCCCTGTAACAAAACATCAACTTATGGTTCCCAGCAGTGCGAAATAGAGAGACCTCTTACTCGTTAAGCTAATGGTAGAAGTATTGAGAAAATTACCTTGGGAGTAGGAGTTGGCTCTTCTTCATCTGACCTGTTGCCATTAGCATCATTATAAAGGGCCATTCCCTGCACAAACATGCAAACAACACTCAGCTCTGGGCAATACAGAAACTAGAATGATCAAGTCACTCCGCTATGGTACTGAAATAGTACTAGTATTGACAAAGTTACCATGGGAGGAGGAGTCAGATCTTCTTCATCTGACCCGTTGCCATTAGCATCATTATAAAGGGCCATTCCCTGCACAAACATGCAAACAACACTCAGATCTGGGCAATACAGAAACTAGAATGATCAAGTCACTCCCCTATGGTACTGAAATAGTACTAGTATTGACAAAGTTACCATGGGAGGAGTCAGATCTTCTTCATCTGAGCTGTCATAAGTATCACTCTACACAAACATGCAAACAACACTCAGTATTGGGCAATACAGAAACTACAATGCTCAACTCACTCCTCTATGGTACTGAGAACCTATAACAGGTACAAGTGTCTCAAGAACTAGCAATCACCATTATAAAACATAGAGTACATAACAGCAGGGTATTGAGCAAACAAAGAGGAATCCCAAGAAGAGAACGATGATAATGAATAATACATAAGAAATTCTGTGAGATTGAATATACCTCATCATCGGAATCAGAATCATCAGCGGCCTTCACCTTCTTAGCTGCTTCTGCAGCTAATCTGGCCGTTTTTCCTTTGTACCTGATGGCTAAAGGGAAACCGTCAACACCCTGGCTAGCAAAAGCTTCCTCAGGAAACAGGCAAGACTTGTAACCAGCAAAGTGGACGCTTCCATCCTCTGAACTATGGGATAGCTCTACTTCCTTATCGAACACCAGGTCAAAAGGTATCTGTGGGTACTTTTCTGCGGAAAGTTTTCCAATTACAATTTTTTTCTCATTCACTTTAACATAAACATACACGGCCTCCGCCTCTTCCTCCTCCTCCTCCATCACTTCACCAAGACATGCCTGAATCAAAAACTTACTTTAGAAATTTACAGAAACAAAACAACAACAAAAAAATTATAGCCTGCTAGATATTAGTATAAGCTAACCTGTGAAAGATGCAAGACATTTAGTTTGGTAGCAGGAACCTTATAGCTCTGTTCAGGCTTAACTTCAATACCTAAGGACCACAATCAAATCAAAAATCCTTTCACTAACTAAAGTAACAAAAAATTTAGGGGCATAATGTTACTCAAGAATTCTCTAAATCAACCAACAAAAAAATGGAATATCAAGCAACCTGTAGTAGACAATCATTTAGGAAAGCCAAGAGACTGCTCAATTCATTCATTAAATTCAAAAAAACATCCCATTTTTGGAGTAACAAGCAACTAATTGGAGTAACAAGCAACTAATTGGAGTAACAAGCAACTAATCGAGCAATGTAAGACAAAGAAAAACAGCAAGCAAATAGAAACACTC
Source organism: Papaver armeniacum (assembly GCA_023531295.1). Classification (NCBI taxonomy): domain Eukaryota; kingdom Viridiplantae; phylum Streptophyta; class Magnoliopsida; order Ranunculales; family Papaveraceae; genus Papaver; species Papaver armeniacum. Next base: position 35,562 of record JAJJWW010002613.1, on the reverse strand, counting down.
AATCTGTTAAGTAGTATCAGAGATTCTTACCCCAAAACTCCATTGACACGAGTAAGAAGAAGTGGGTTTTGGAGGAGGCGAATTGCAGCAGAGATAGATCCACAGGTGTAGTGCGTTTTTATAAGCCTGTTGCAAAGGGAGAAGCAGGGTGCATTCTGGACCGATAATTTTAAGACACGTAGGAGATCTAGCATTTTCGCTATTATTGTTGGGTAGCCTATGCAATAAAGTTTACTCTCCCTCATGCGATTTGTTAGGGTTTGGATCGGAGAAGCAGGGAGAGAGCAAAGGCTTACACCCCTTCTACTCTATAAGTTTAAGTTTGGCATACAAAATTGCACCCACAAGGCACAAGACCTTAAAATTATGGACTTTCCAAGCCTGTTATCACTAGAATTTACATGCCCCACTTGCACCCCTTGCCTCCGTCCCAATCCACAAATCCACCAATTTTAGAACTAGATAATTCTTTTTCTTTTTTTCACTATTATACATACTCCTAGAACAATGGTCTCTAGTACTAAACCAAGACATTGTTGGTAACAAAGACCCGTAAAACAACGGGATCTCTTCTTGTAACCATGAACTGAAAACAACAACAAAGTCGAACCTAACTTTCAAGCTGTATAACGGGCACATCGTATGGTTTAGCTTCCATGAGTCTCAAGTCACAGGGGCCGGCGGAGCCATGCTGGCTGGCAATCCCATCTTTTTACATTTGGCTACTCTAAAATTTCGCAAATTTTTTATGGTCAGATGTCTATTTCTACCTCGTCTCAGGAATGACCCTGGCTCCATGTTACACTTTTTTTGTACCATAGGTAAAGTTGTATGCAACAAATGGTAATTTTGATACATTTTGAAAACACGTACCGGAGGAATTTCAAAGATACTCTCAAACCATTACAAGTGAAGTATTATCCATATCAAATCTTCTTTCTTCGGTCTCTATTCAAAAAGGGGTTATGGATACCCGAATTTGGGTTGGTAGTGAACCCGATTATCCAATCAATGTTGTTTGGAGTAATGAGTACCCTCACAAAATCAATCTTTTTCTGTTTTATTTTCTTTTTTTTTATTTTTTATTTTTTTTTTGATTAGAAGAGAGATTTTATTAAGATTAAAAGAATATACAAAATACTACCAGAAGTAGTATGAAAATCAAGAAAAAACGATACTCCAGTTATGCAATGTGTACGTTGAATTTAAATGCAACCTATTTCCAGAACTAGAAGCCCATGATAGCACTAGAGCCTTTGCATTTTTGCACATGTCTGCGCCTGTTTTGAAGCTGTAATTGTCCTCAAAAACACGACAATTTCTTCGTCTCCATAATACCCAGACTACAGCAGCCGGAATGAGATTCTAGTCTACCTTTCCATAACCAGATAAAGTATTATTAGACCATGTCAAAGCCAAGCTCATCATCGATTCAAGGAAGACCCATGCCCGGTTAGGAGTAATAGAAGACCAAACCTTATGCGCAACTTTGCAATGCAGAAGAATATAATCCTGAGTCTCCAGTGCATCACCACATAAACTGCATGAACTATAAATATCCATACCTTTGTGCTGCAGCATATCCTATGAATTCAATCTTCCATGAACGGCGCACCAAAGTAGGAAGTTTATCTTTGGAGGCACATCCAAAACCCAAACAAACTGGTGTGGAAAACCATCAACACCCTCATTGATTATCATCTCAGCATACAATGATTTGACAGAAAAAATTCCACTAGGATTGGCCATCTTCTTGAATCAGGTAAAGTATCAAGAGTGGGTGGTGTTGAGCTAATGATTCCATGTAAAGCAACAAAAGAATTAGCATCATCATTCGAGAGTGCTCTCTTTAAATCAAAACTCCAAGATCCGTCAGTAGTGATATGCTCAGACAGGGTTGCATTCTTGGACTTGACAATCTTGTATAAATCTTTGAAAGAGTTCATAAAACATGAGTCACCCCACCACCTATCATTGCTCAGACAGGGTTGCATTCTTGGAATTGACAATCTTGTATAAATCTTTGAAAGAGTTCATAAAACATGAGTCACCCCACCACCTATCATGCCAAAAAGTTATATTTCTACCTGAATGAACAGAGAGTGCATAATTCCTTGTAATCAAATCCGCTGTTTCTGCAATGGTTCTCCAACATGAAACACCATGTGGGGATTGAATAAAACCTGGAGTCCAAAAAGAGAAATTGCTTCCATATTTTTCCTCAATAAGCTTGTACCACAAGTGAGACTTCTCATTACCAAACCTCCATCACCATTTAGCCAATAAATCCAGGTTCATTAGTCTTAGGTTTAAAACTCCAAGACCACCTTTTTCTTTAGTTGCCATGACTATCTTCCAGTTCACCAGGTGAGAGCACTTGCTGCTAGAATTAAGCTCCCAAAGAAAGTCTCTCATCTTATTTTCCAGAGAATTAATGATAGAAATAGGTGCTTTGAAAAGTGAAAAGTAATACATAGGAAGGGAACTAAGTATGTGCTTTAGAAGGGCTAATTTACCTCCTTTTAAAAGAGAGATTTTGTTCCAAAAAGAAAGCCTTGCATCCACCCTCTCAAGAAATGGAGTCCAAATAGTTTTACAGTTGGATTTTGCACCAAGAGGCATCCCCAAATACATGAATGTCAACTTGTCAGTCTTGCAACCAAAATCATTAGCCCACTCATTCAAATCTGGCACATCACCAATTGCAATCAGCCTTGTTTTTGAAGTGTTGACCTTTAGTCCTGCAATGTACTCAAAACAATGTAGAATAGAGAACAAATTAGTGAGTTCCTCTTTTCTATTGTCCACAAAAAGGATTGTGTCATCAGCATAATATAGGTGATTCACTACTAATTAAACTTCCATCCACAATTGAGAAACCATCGAACAAGCTGAGATTAGCAGCTCTGTCCAAGTATCTAGAGAAACCTTCCATAGAAATATTGAAGAGAAGAGGTGACATGAGACATCCTTGTCTAACTCCTCTAAAGCTCCCAAAAAATCCAAAAGCATAACCATTAATCAACACTGAAAAAGTAGCAGTTGAGTAGCAGAATTTTACCCATTTGCACCACTTAATACTGAAACCCATTTTCTTCATCACACACTCCAAATAATTCCAATTCACTCTATCAAATGCTTTCTCCAGGTCAATCTTACAAACAACGCCAGACTTACCAGCTTTTAACCTTGAATCTACAAGTTCATTGGCAATGAGAGTACCATCAAAAATTTGCCTTCCTTCTATATAAGCACACTGCACTAGAGAAATAAGCTTTGGCATTACCAGTTTTAATCTAGTAGCCAACACTTTTGCCACAATTGTGTATGTATTTGTAAGTAAGCAGATTGGCCTACGATCTTTAATAGACTCTACATGATCTTTTTTTTTTGGCACCAAAGCAATGAAAGTGGTATTATGTTTCACATCAATGCTACCTGTCTCACAAAATTCATGGATTGTGGCCATAATGTCAGCTTTTAGAAATCTCCAACACCTTGAGAAAAAACATCAGTGGATATCCATCAGGCCCAGGAGCTTTGTCTTGTCCCAAATCCTTAATAGTTTGTAATACTTCTTCCTCAGAAAAAGTGGCATCAAGTATGTCTGATTTCATTGCATTAATGCTATCAAAAACAACATCTTCCAACTCTGGCCTAATGATTTCCTCCTCCGTAAAAAAGTGTTTATAGTAATCCACAATGTGCTTCTACAATTTGAACATATCATCTTCAAGCTTCCCATCAATATATAGTTTCCTGATTCTGTTATGTCTCCTCCTTGCAGTAGCCTTACTTATGAAAAAATGAGTGTTTCTATCACCTTTTTGTAACCACCTATTATTAGATTTTACCTTCCAAGATACTTCTTCCATGTGTGTAACCCTCTCAAATTCAGATTTTTGCTACATTATCTCACTGACTTGAGCTTTAGAAAATAAGTCTTCTTCAGCCAATGTATCAAAAGCTTGAATTTCAGCAAGAATATTCTTTAACTTTGCAGTAGTATGCCCAAAAGTTTCTTTATTCCACTCCTTTAGCTTCTCCTTTAGCGCATTCAGCTTGCACCACAGAATTGTGCTTGGACTACCTGCAAAACAATAAGATAACCACCACTCCTCCAACAAATTAATAAATCCATTCTCCAAGAACCACGTGATTTCAAATCTAAAAGGACTAGGTCCCCAGGAAGGATCAGAAATGTCAAGAAGGATAGGTATGTGATCTGAGGTAGGTCTAGCTTTGGCTGATTGAGAGACAAAAGGGTAGTGTGTTTTCAAAGGAAGGAGAAATAAGGAATATGTCCAGTCTAGACATAATAGGATTTGTTTGACCATTAGACCATGTATACGTGGCACCTTTTAGTGGGAGGTCTATCAGATCATGATAAGAGATGAAATTAGAGAAGCCTTCCATACTCTTTGTAATCTTTGAACAACCTTTTTTTTCAGCATACTTTGTGATAGTGTTGAAATCACCACCCAAGCACCATGGCAGATTCCAAAGTCTATAAATGTTGTCCAGCTCAACCCAGAAGTCTTTTCTCTTATGTGGTTTGTTTGGTCCATAAACACTCGTGAGAATGTACTCGGTAATAAATGTTGAATACTTGAAGTTGTTTGAACTACCATTACTTGATGATGACGGCGACGACACTATGATCTAACCACGAGTAGAAGACTTATGGTTTGATAGAGAGGAACCACTCAAGGAAGACTGCATATTGGAGCGAAGAGTGACTAAAACACGACAAGGAGAGAAAGAAGCTTTTCTAATTGGATGTAAAGGTCAAGTTCCTAGCAAGGCTAAGTGGTTTAACAAGTAAAAAGGGACTCTTGAGTTCCTTAACCTTTATTTTTAACTTTCATAGGAGTTCAAGTTCTTAAAAGGGGGACCCATGATATAGGTGTATCCATACTCCTTTAGGGAACTTAGTTAACCTCAAGCTAAGTTGAGGAAAGAATCCTATTATAGGCAGGAATCCTTGTTTAGGCAGAATTCCTAGTTAGGGAAGAGTTTTGTTTTAGGAAATACTCTTAGTTTTGGAAATATATTCCTAATAGAATTCCTTGGTCGGCTGAGTACGATGAAGGCTATAAATAGAGGGCTTTGGCTAAAAGCTAAAGACACATAATTCTAGGCACATAAAACCTAGAGAAAGCTTAGGACAATACTTGTGCAAGCTTAGCAAACAGTTTAAGGTTAATCCACTTTTTAGAAAGATTGTGAGCGTAACAAAGAGAGAATTGTAATCGTTTTCTTGTTCATAATCTAGAGAAGATATTTTCTTCAAATTACTACTTGTGTTCTGTTTTCTAAGTTTCTCGTTTATTATTATTTTGAATTCCGCCTTTATAGTAATAGCTACCAAGGTATAGAGGTCAATACGTATCACCTACGTATTGGGTCCAAAATTAATACAAGTAATTTGAAAATGTATAAGCAAGTCCGTAAAGCATATGCGCTCTAGATATTAGCTTGAATAACCTTGATAAAGCAAAAGTCGGCAAGTGTTGTCCGCACAACGGAGCCGGTCAGTGTGAGTAGTAAATATTTAGTTTTTCGTTTCTACGATTTTCTTAAACTACTGTCTGAAGACTAGCTAACAAATTCCCACACCAACATTCGAGTCTTAAACTACGATTTTCTACGATTTTCTTAAACTACATTTTCTTAAACTACTGTTCGGACCTGCTCGTTAATAACTATGACCAGGCATGACCAAAATACAAACGTATATTACTTTAAGTTGGAGAAGAAAAAAAAAGTGAAACTGATGTTTCAACTTCTAATTGAATGAACGAAAAATAATAGAACCCTATAAAAGTCACTTGGAGCTCAATGAACAAATAACAATGGATCCGATTTAAAAAATATGTTTCAAATATTAGGGTTCGGTTAGGAACATGTATTATGAAGTTGTTTTGGTCCTAAATATTGTCAGAGTGACATGATAATTTTGAAATAAAAAAAGACTTATACAGAATGCTACCAAATTATATAAGAGGATACCCAACTCCGTATTATTAAAACCAATAAATGGTGATTCTTCGTTTTGTACCGGTAATGTAATAACTCTAAGTCGTCGGACAAGTCTCTACTTTACTTGTCCTAAAGACTAGAGAAGAGGGATAGTATGTGATTTAAACAAAAGAAGTTGAGAAAGTGACAACCCTCAACCAACCGAACAAACGATACACAGTTGCGAAACTGAAACTCATACACTCCCATCCTAGGAAAAAGAAAGCGAAAACGTACACGCTCTTGTTAGTCTGTCAACATGCAAGAGCAGTTTGGAGGTGTCTCAATATCAATGTGGATCGAGTGGTTGACAACTGTGACAATATAAAGGAATGAATCTTCTCTTGGTTTAGCACTCAGCAAGGAAATAGGTTGGATGAGAATAATAATTGGAAACTGACACTGATGGTGGGATGTTGGATCATATGGAAAGAAATGTGAGAATCTGTCTTTTTGAATAAATCTCTTAATCCTCTTTCAACTTTTTCGAGAATTAAATTTCACCTGCATAATTTTTCACTTGTAGATAGAGATACTTTCTCAGAACAACCTCAACTTGTTCCTGATTCAGTATCATTAGTAGATATTCAAACATTCTAAGTTGACGCTTCCTTTGATCACCTAACTTACACATCTGGCACCTGTATGGTGCATCTTTCTTGTGCAGGCACCTATATTCAACCCAGAAGCGGCAGAGTGCATGGATATTCTCGAAGCTCTAAGCTGGATGAAAGCTCAAAACGTCAATGAAATTCATCTTGTTGCTGATGCGGAAGTAGTAGTGCAGTCTATCAAATCTAACAATGTTCAAGTTAGATGGGAGGATAATCATCTTTTGCGTAGTATTAAAACTTTGGTTTCTTTGTTTAAGTTCTGCAAAGTATCTCATGTGAAGATAAACTTCAATAATATTGCAGATAGTATTGCTAAAAGAGTTAGGAAAGACAAACTCTATTTAGAGGAATACATGGATTACTCTCCTTGGATTTCGTCTTTGTTTCAAAGGCTTGTAGTGCTTGATTATGCTTAATTAATAATTAATTCCTTTTATCAAAAAAAAAGGAAAGAAAAAACAACGTACGCACTCTACAAACATCGTGTAATAGTCTCATGTGGAATCTAGTAACCCCTTGTGGGTTGTATCAGCCTTAGAGTAAGGCCTCACAACTTGACGTTTTGTGCCTAGGAAACGGAATTTTTTACCTTTTCTTTTTGGGCTTCCGATTAGAATACCCACGAGATTAATGTGATATATTTAACACTTGCGGTCCCTTCAACTGTAATTCTCAAAGATAGAAACATAAGGAAAACCCCTGACTTCTGCCCGGATTTCAACCTAGGTTTAGATCGTTTTATTTTCCTTTTTTGTGTCCAGGATGATGAAAAACCATCAGATGATTCCATTTTCGTATCTAGTATATCATTTTGTTCCCGATTTTTATCCGTTCAAAAACTACTACTATTTATATATAAAATCAACCTATATTTTTTTAAAACGGAGAGTACTTTTTTATACAAATGTTAAAAATTTATCAGATGAGTATATAATTTTGTTCCCAGTTTTTATCGGTTTAATTATTATTACTATTTGTAATTTTATATGTGAAACAAGCCATTGTTTTTTTTTAAATTGAGAAAATATTTATTATGTTTTTCGATTCATGAATGTAATTAATTGTCGTGATTACTACTATTTGTAAATGAAACCAGTCTACTTTGGAAACGAAAAAACGCCAAAACGGAGGAAATATTTATGAATATATAATTGAATATCGGGTACGTACAATCTTTTATCCTCATCTTTTTTTCTCATAATCTTTTATCCTCATTTTTTTTTTTTTCTCCGGACTAAGTAAATACCGAGGCACCGCCTTTTCCATCAAAAAGTAAAAAAAGTAAAAATTAAATAACGCGCAAAGACTCATTGATTGGGGCTAGTAGATTTGACATAAAGTGAGTTGCAGCAGTTCGCACTTTGGAAACCCTAGATTTAGAGAGGAATCGAGATCGAAGAACAAACAAACTCAAGCGATTTAGAGAAGATTAGCGTCTGTGAACGAACAAACGGTTAATTTGATTCCACATCATTTGAAGGAGGATTTCGATACCATCTGAAGAACCCTAGAATGCTACCAAATTCGATAGGACGCTACCCAACTCCGTATTATTAAAATCAATAAATGGTGATTCTTCGTTTTGTACCAGTAATGTAATAACTTTAAGTCGTCGGACAAGTCTCTACTTTACTTGTCCAAAAGACTAGAGAAGAGGGATAGTATGTGATTTAAACAAAAGAAGATGAGCAAGTGACAACCCTCAACCAACCGAACAAACGATACACAATTGCGAAACTGAAACTCATACACTCCCATCCTAGGAAAAAGAAAGAGAAAACGTACACGCTCTTGTTAGTCTGCCGACATGCAAGAGCAGTTTGGAGGTGTCTCAATATCAATGTGGATCGAGTGGTTGACAACTGTGACAATATAAAGGAATGAATCGTCTCTTGGTTTAGCACTCATCAAGGAAATAGGTTGGATGAGAATAATAATTGGAAACTGACACTGATGGTGGGATGTTGGATCATATGGAAAGAAAAATGAGAATCTGTCTTTTAGAATAAATCTCTTAATCCTCTTTCAACATTTTTCGAGAATTAAATTTCACCTGCATAATTTTTCACTTATAGCTAGAGATACTTTCTCAGAAAAACCTCAACTTGTTCCTGATTCATTATCATTAGTAGATATTCAAACATTCTAAGTTGATGCTTCCTTTGATCACCTAACTTACACATCTGGCACCGGTATGGTGCATCTTTCTTGTGCAGGCACCTATATTCCACCCATAAGCGGCAAAGTGCATGGATATTCTCGAAGCTCTAAGATGGATGAAAGCTCAAAACGTCAATGAAATTCATCTTGTTGTCGACGCGGAAATAGTAGTCCAATCTATCAAATCCAACAATGTTCAAGTTAGATGGGTGAATAATCATCTTTTGCGTAGTATTAAAACTTTGGTTTCTTTGTTTAAGTTCTGCAAAGTATCTCATGTGAAGAGAAACTTCAATAGTATTGCTAAAAGTATTAATAAAAGAGGAAAGACAAACTCTATTTAGAGGAATACATGGATTACTCTCCTTGGATTTCGTCTTTGTTTCAAAGGCTTGCAGTGCTTGATTCTGCTTAATTAATAATTAATTCCTTTTATAAAAAAAAAAACAACGTACGTACTCTACAAACACCATGTAATAGTCTCATGTGGAATCTAGTAACCCATTGTAGGTAGGTTGTATCAGCCTTAGAGTAAGACCTCACAGTTTGATGTTTTGGGCCTAGGAAACATAATTTTTTACCCTTTTTTTTGGGCTTCCGATTAGAATACCCACTAAATTAATGTGATATATTTAACACTTGCGGTCCCTTCGGCTGTAATTCTCAAAGATAGAAACATAAGGAAAACCCTTGACTTCTGCCCGGATTTCAACTTAGGTTTAGATCGTTTTCTTTTCCTTCTTTGTGTCCAGGATGATGAAAAACCATCAGATGATTCCATTTTCGTATCTAGTATATCATTTTGTTCCCGATTTTTATCCGTTCAAAAACTACTACTATTTGTATATGAAATCAACCTATATTTTTTTAAAACGGAGAGTACTTTTTTATACAAATGTTAAAAATTTATCAGATGATTCCACTTTCATATCTAGTATATAATTTTGTTCCCAGTTTTTATCGGTTTAATTATTATTACTATTTGTAATTTTATATGTGAAACAAGTCATTGTTTTTTTGAAACTGAGAAAATATTTATTATGTTTTTCGATTCATGAATGTAATTGATTGTCGTGATTACTATTATTTGTAAATGAAACTATCCTACTTGTTGGAAATGAAAAAACTGCAAAACGGAGGAAATATTTATGAATATATAATTGAAATTCGGTACGTACAATCTTTTATCCTCATTTTTTTCTTTCTCATAATCTTTTATCCTCATTTTTTTTTCTCCGGACTAAGTAAATACCGAGGCACCGCCTTTTCCATCAAAAAGTAAAAAAAGTAAAAAGTAATAACGCGCAGAGACTCATTGATTGGGGCTAGTAGATTTAACATAAAGTGAGTTGCAGGCAGCAGTTCGCACTTTGGAAACTCAAACCCTAGATTTAGAGAGGAATCGAGATCGAAGAACAAACAAACTCAAGCGATTTAGAGAAGATCAGCGTCTGTGAACGGACAAACTGTTAATTTGATTCCACATCATTTGAAGGAGGATTTCGATACCATCTGAAGAACCCTAGATTTAGAGAGAAATCGAGATCGAAGAACAAATTCAAACCCTGATAAGCGATTTACAGAAGATTGGCGTCCACGATCGGACAAACAGTTCCACATCATTTGAAGGAGGGTTTCGGTACCATCTGAAAAACCCTAGAAGGAACGCGTAAGGAAAAACAGAGGACAAGATGAGGATTATGATTAATGGCGGTGTTTGGCAAAACACTGAAGATGAAATTCTTAAAGGTGCGGTTATTAAGTATGGTAAAAATCAATGGGATAGAATATCTTCTCTTCTTGTTCGTAAATCTGCTAAACAATGTAAAGCTAGGTGGTATAAATGGCTCGATTCATCTATTAGAAAGGTAATTTTCTCTTGGTTTCTTCACTTTAATGTGTTCAAATATGGTTATATAGATGTTGTTCTTGGATAACTCTCATGGTTTGGGTTTTGATGTGAGATTGTTTAATTTTGCTGCAATTTTGTGTTCTTTTGATGAAGTTCTTCGTAGTTTGTGTTTATTGGGGCCTTTTGGAATTGATAATAAGATGTTTGCTCTGTTGGTTTTTGCCTCTTTTGGAAATGAGTATTCATGAATTAGGATGTGATTAAAAGCATGGTTTTATAATATGACATGGATACATGACCTGAAGTGAAAATAGACATGAACAGCCTCACAGAAAAAACAAAGAATTTGAATCCCTTGATTTACAGGACAACAGACTGTGTCTAGATTAAGAACCATTAATGTCTTAGTTCTGGTGTTTATGGAGCTTGATACGTATATATGTCTGGACGTTGTATTATTTTAGCTAAAACACTGTTATTTGTTGCTTAACTTGCCGTGACTTTAAGTTTTTTCACCTGTTTAGGTCGAGTGGACCAGAGAAGAAGAAGATGAGAAACTTCTCCATCTTGCTAAACTTATGCCAACTGAATGGAGAACAATTGCTCCAACTGTCGGGCGAACTCCTTCTCAGTGTCTTGAGCGTTATGAAAAGCTGCTTGATGCCGCTTTTGTTAAGGATGCAAGGAAGTTGCGTCCTGGAGAGATTGACCCTAATCCTGAGTCAAAGCCTGCTTGTCCTGATCTGGTCTATATGGATGAAGATGAGAAGGAAATGCTTTCTGAAGCACGTGCTAGATTTGCCAACACAAGGGTGGAAAAAGCAAAGAGAAAAGCCAGGGAGAAGCAGCTCGAGGAGGCTAGGAGGCTTTCTCATCCACTTGATGAGAAAGTAGAGAAGGAGAAAAAGAATGTGGGAAAGCGTGTGTCAATCCGAAAATCAGCGCTTATTCCTGAGATTGAGAACTTTGGAGAAGAAGAAACGAAAGAGGTATGATTGTATATTGGTTTTGATGTGAGATTGGTTAATTTTGCTGCAATTTTGTGTTTTTTTGATGCAGTTCTTAGTAGTTTGTGTTTATTGGAATTGTTAATAAGATGTTTGCTCTGTTGGTTATTGTTGCCTCTTTTGGTTATATTTGTGTTCATGAATTAGGATATGATTAAAAGCATGGATTTCTAATATGATATGGATACATGATTGGTGTTAAACCTGAAGTGAAAATGGACATGAACAGCCTCACAGAAAAAACAAAGAATTTGAATCCCTTGATTTACTGCACAACAGATTGTGTCTAGATTATGAACCGTTATTGTCTTAGTTCTGATGTCTTGACATTGTATTATTTTAGCTAATACACTGTTGTTTGTTGCTCAACTTGTCGTGACTTTAAGTTTTTTCACCTGTTTAGGTCGAGTGGACCGGAGAAGAAGAAGATGAGAAACTTCTCCATCTTGCTAAACTTATGCCAACTCAATGGAGAACAATTGCTCCAACTGTCGGGCGAACTCCTTCTCAGTGTCTTGAGCGTTATGAAAAGCTGCTTGATGCCGCTTTTGTTAAGGATGCAAGGAAGTTGTGTCCTGAGTCAAAGCCTGCTCGTCCTGATCTGGCCGATATGGATGAAGATGAGAAGGAAATGCTTTCTGAAGCACGTGCTAGGTGGCTTGCTCATCCACTTGATGAGAAAGTAGAGAAGGAGAAAAAGAATGTGGGTAAGCGCGCGTCAAATGGAAAATCAGCCCTTATTCCTGAGATTGAGGACTTTGGAGAAGAAGAAACGAAAGAGGTATGCTTTTTATCATTATATTATTGGTTTTGTATGCTTGCACCTTTAATCTTGTTTAACCTTCTGCAATCAAATACCTTTCAGCATGCTTGCACCTTTAATCTGTTCTTATTTACCCTTCAGCAATCAAATACCTTTCAGCATGCTTGCACAGTTAGAACTTACTTTTATATCACATAAATCAATGAACTCCTCAAGAGTTTTTCAGTTTTATGATTGAGTTTATTAAACCACCTTCAAATTCATTTCTTGTGCACTAGCAGGATCTTTTTGGTTGTGGTTGTTCCAGGTCTTATGGAAGTAATGCAGTAATAAATATTGTCGTTTCTCCAAATTGAACTGCTGTACCAGTTTCCAGTTTTTCCCTCAAACACACCCCTACCTTTCCAAGTTTCAACTTTATATCAAGCACCAAATGGAGACTCACAAGTTGTACCTCTATAGTCAAAATTGGCAGCAAGTGTTGCCTTTAGCTGGCTGAAAATAGGAAAGGTCTAGTCATTAACGTTAACTCGAGTTCCAAATGCTTATACGTACATACATCAGATACTCTAAGATGATTAGAAGTGTCTTTATTTTATGAAAATTTCAATTGATCACGATTCTTCATTGTTTAGATGACTGAGCAAAAGTAGTATCTGAAGAAGGCTAGTCTCTTGTTTGGTTTTGTTTTAAAGTTTAGGATCCCTTTTATTATGTATCTGCTTATTTCTATGTAGATATGTTTGGCTTCTTAGTGTTGGGGAAGGGTTCATACTTCTTACTTCTATAGCTGTTAAAAGCTGGTAGTGTTTTCTTGAACTTAAATTTTGGTTCGCGTAGCAAGTCCAGATTTCTTTTTCAGTATGCACATGACATAGGTTGTTGGAAAGATTTTGAAAAGATTTTTCAGTATGCACATGACCTGGTAGTGTTTTCCAAAATATTCTTCATTGTCCAGATTTCCAAAATTTCCAAAATCTTTTCAAAATCTGTACTTCAAGAGATTGGTCATACCATAGGTTTTTGGTCTGTCGAACTAATTGAGTACCTGTGTGATAAATCTTTTCTACTCTTTGTTTTATCTTCTTCTTTGATGTGTAATCTGTAACCTGTATCAGGAAATTCCTTTGAGGCTGTGTACCTGTAGCTTCTTGTCAGTATCTGGGATTTAGCTTTTCTACTCTTTGCTTCTCTACTGTTTGCTGTTCATGTACTCTTCTAGTTAGAGATTCCTGGATAACTGATGTTGCTATATAATTGACATTTGTATGGCAGGTCCGTGATAAGGGTGTATGGTTAGCTTCTTACAAAGATGTGTCCAAGTACTTTGGAACTGCCGTTGTGCCAAGCATGTTTCCTTCTGGTCAAAGCTTTGATGCCAAAAGAATGGCTCCTTCAGGTTTAGATGAAAATATGGTTCCTCCTGGCAATGACGATGAGATGGAGAATGTGACCAATGTGGCTTCAGGTGCTGAATCATCAGATCAAAAAACAGAGGTTGGCGCTTCAGAACTTGATTCTCATGTTGTGGTCAAAGAAGATAATAAGAAAGAACAGAAACAGAATGTGTATGTAGAGGCTGAGGCAGAGATTGCTGGAGGTAACGCGAGGCTGCAAAATCAAGGCAGGCTGAGAGAAGTCGTGCAGCTTCCTTACAGGCGTCGACGTCATGGAACCACGATAGTTGGTGGATGGAATAGGAATGGCGTATATGTTGTTTCTGACGGACTGGAGTCTCAACCTACAAAAGATGAGAATGGTTTTGATACTGCGGACAAAGAGTATGTACCTTGTGAGAAGACGGATGTTCTGTTTGGCCGTATACTTGTAGCTGGGGCGGGAGATGGAAACTGGATAGATGAGATCTTTGACACTTTAAATGTGGATAGCCAGGTAGCTTTCTTTCCCCTTCGCTATAAATATTTAAAAGAAATTTCCAAAATTGAGTTCTGACATTATTATTTTCGCAGAACCACTTTACTTCAAGAGATTGTGCATACGAGGCTCATAGGATGATGGCAAGTGGATATTTACCTGATAGTGATATTGCGGAAGAGGAGGGCATAGATTGTAATATCTTCTTTACATCCATTGAAGACGGGGTCCCCCAACTTTGGCTTGCTTCCACAGAAACTTACACATCAATTGATGAAGGAGTTTGGAAATGTATTGGAAGTGGACGTCGAGCTGCTAGACAATACTTGCGTGCTTTTCTGCCTAATTTCAACGAGTCTTCTTCTAGGGATATAGTTGACCACTTGCTGTTCGCGGAGAAAGCTGCTGCTAAATTTGATCCCAACACCGGGGGGCAATTGAGAGGTTTGATTTTTATTTTATTTTTCCCGTTGTTGGGCAATTTAGGTTTACTTGTAGTTTTAAATTTAGGTTACAGCATCTAATAGTTCGTACCTGTATGAGATGCAGTTCATCACATACCTCGCCAAGGTGAAATATATCTTTTGCGCGACGTGCATGAAACAATGGTCAGTCAAGCAGCTATCCAAAGACTAAACCGGAATGATGATGACGCAAATTTTGTGATTAATGTTTTGGCACAAAGATATGAAGAAGAAGATGAGGAGGTTGAGGACTGGATATACTACGAGTCTTATCGGTTGGACAGGTTACGAAGGCGAAACTGGGAACTTAAGCGAAATAAAATGAAGTGGTTCAGGCCTTTTAGTGTGTTTTAGTTGTCACTACTGCTCTTGATCTAGTATGAGAGATATCCTTCGACAGACCTATTCTGCAGTGTTAAAAAGAGTTGCACTTTGTTCTAATTTCAGCAGTAATGTAGTAATGAGATCTGCATATTAGTTTTGTGTCTGTTCATTTATTTCTTCTCTTAATTCTGAATGGTCCTGTCTTATAAACTAAAACATTTCATTGCTATTGCTATTGTAGGATCAACAACTGGTAAGCAACTGGCACAACTTGAATTTTTGTCAAACCAGTCCTTTTCTTTGTTTCTTTTATATTGCTTGAAACTAGTTCTTCTATAGTGTACCTGAACCCCATTCTCTTATGGTTGTCGTTGCCAACCCATTGGAGATTGGAGGCACTTGCAGGTTTTTGAGCAGTGACTTTTGAGTTTGAGCAGTCACTATAAATATATGAGTTGACTGCAATTTTTGCACTCCTCTATCTTTTGACAAAACGAAAATGCTACCTACCCCTTACTCAGGTCCCCCAAAACATTTCGCCATATCACGGAGATACTATTCAAATGCCACACAAAAGGGGCCATGCTAATCTCATTCCAGGGGATCAAGGAGTTAAAATTTGACACTTCATGGGTACAATATGTGGGGGAAGGCACTGGTGAATTGAAAAATATGATTGGTGAATTTCACTTGCGTTTGTACAAAGTAGACATCCATCGCCTGGCATAAAGGGTTATTTTGAAGTAATTTAGAAACTCGTTATCAACCTATCTTCATCTTTGTTAAATTGAAGATAAGTTAATTGACCCCTTTTCTCGTAATTGGAGCCATAATCGGCTAAACAACCTCCCTCCTAATGCCGTCCAACACATTATCAACATCCACCTTCCTAATTTCAACACCCCGGATAAAATAATTTGGTCACACACTAAATCAGGAAAATACACCATTGCATCCGGATATGACTGTCTAATCCAACAAGATAACCTCTCACACCCAATCCTCCTCCCAACAACCAAATTTTTATGGACCTTACCATGTCCAAAAAAAATCCAGCATTTCTTGTGGAAAGCTATCAATGAAGGTTTACCAACCTTATCTAAGCTACATCACATCAACCTTTCCAATACCAACATTTGCCCCAGATGCAACTCCGCACCAGAAACATCCGAACACATGGTAGCAACATCCACTTGGACCAGCCTTTCAAACCGTATATCCACAAACCAACAACAAGACAACAACCAAGGTTTTACCGTAACGTCCCAAACAACAATATCACAAATGCTCCAAAATCAAGGCAATACATCTTCTATCACAGCATGTTGTTTCCTATTCTGGTCACTCTGGACAACACGAAATGAACTCTTGTTCAATCAAGCACCATCCGCTATCGCAGAAATTATGGAAAAAGCTTTGGCGCAACAGCAGGAATATGAATGGGCTCTATCGATATCCCCTCCAATTCTCCCAGGAGACCCGTGGCTTCGAACTGCTACAAACATAACCAGAACAACCATAACAATTCAAGTAGGTTGGTGCAACCAAGAACCAGATTGGATCAAAGCCAATACTAATGGAGCGTCTAGAGGCCACCTAGGTATGGCGGGAGCAGGTTTCATTTGCAGGGACTCGAATGCGCAAAAAATAATGGCTCTTGATCAACCGCTAGGACTTACCTCCGCACTCACAGCAGAAACATGGGCAAATGTATTAGCAACCAGAGCTGCCACAGAAAGAGGATAGTCTAAAGTGTTATTTGAGGCGGATTCTGAGAGTCTCATACACTTAATTAAAACTCCAACAAAGGCCCCATGGTATATATCAGAAATGGTTGCAGAAATCAAACACCGGATGAGTCAAATACCATGTTGTGTTATTCAGCACAATTACTGAGAAGGAAACCAAGCAGCGGATGGTTTAGCGAACTATGCGGCAGACGGTAGCCAAGCTGGAAACTATTCGACCTCAATATGGGTCGGGCGAACCCGGGTTTTCTTAACCATATTCTATTAAGCGATTCTAGGGGAATCACATTCCCTCGTGTAATAACTGTTTAATTACTTTTATAATATTTGCATGTTTTAAAAAAAAAAAAAAAAAAAAAAAAAAAAAAAAATCTTTGTTAAAAACTAATACGTCGTTCGATTAATTGGGCTAGAATAGATCGGAGGGTCCGAAGGGAGGGAGTCTCTTTTATGGTCATTTTTTTTGTAAATTGAAACCTAACAAAAGAATCGTGATTTAGGGGAGGAAGGATTTACGTTGGGGGATATTAGGTGACTCAGCATGGTTATTAGAAAAAATCGAAGTTATCCCTTATAAATTGAAAGGTTAAATACCAAAACTGGCCCACCAACTTCTTTCCCTCCTTTCACAGAAATATCAAGCACTTAAAAGCGGCAACTAAGAAAACCTTAGGTTATCATGGGATTCGTTGAAGGAAATCATTTTATAGGTTTGCGTTTGAAGGAGAATTGTCTTCTGCCTCCTAAAACTGATAACCTATGATTTTGGAAACATGTTAAGAGTGATTATTCCACCGAGTGGCAGTGACGGAGCCAGACTTTTTTCCAAGTGGGGGCAAATTCATATGGTAGAAATCTGTACATACTAGCTGGTATGTGGTCGAAGGCCGCCCGATTTTTATTTTTTTTGCCTTTTTTATTGACTTTTTTTTTAATATTAACTAAGTGAAAATTATATTATAAAAAATTTTAATTATATTAGATATTGTAATTTAGATCATTTTTTTGGTTTTACATCGTATATTTGATGTATTTTTATTGATTTTACATGAGTTTTATGATTTTGACCCCATTAAAAATAAAATTTCAATTTTATAAAGACATGTAAATTACAAAAATTATAAGCCTAAATTTATGGGATTTCAGAATCAAGTTGGGTCGGCGGACCCATTTGTTCCTACATCCCTCGGTCCCTGCCGAGTGGTACAGTCAAGTCGAGGACATAATGAACTTATGGATTCAAAGCAGAGCAAAAGAGAAGCTTTTACCGCGAGGAAGTGCCGCAGGTACATCTTGATGATTATACTACAGAGAGCACCTGCAATAAAAGGTAGTGGCGGTCATTTATAATATGGTTAGTGATGTCGACGCAAAAACGTGGAGCTGGAATTTTGCAGACACCAATCCATTTGCGTGTGCTTTGGCTTGTGAAAAGTTAATTAATATGTTTTCGATTGATATTAGTTCTGATAATTGTTTCTCTGATGACCTTGAATTTATTTTTTAAGGAGTTTCGTATAGATATTTTTAATAAAAGTTCCTTACATTTGCCAATGATACCAAGTCGTGTTCATCATCCTCTAAAATGTTTCGTCAACGCTATTTGACTGGTCTAGCGATGTTCAAGAGACGTTTTAGCCACTAGTGACTCGATTAGTTTAACACGAACGTTAATTAATAGAGATTAATCTAACAATGAACTAGATATTAAACTAGTACCGCTTGATAGATCTCGAAAAGTTACGCGGAATGGACTACTCGAACGTGTCGTTTGGATATTGGACGAAGAAGAAATCATATGAGCTGTGTGGAGGGTAAAATGGTCATTTTTTACTCAAGACTTATCAAGGTAGCCGTGTTATTTTCTGTGAGCACCGAAGGTCTGCCCTTAGCTTTTGGTCGGGTGCATTTAGCTTTTTGGTCTGCCTTAGACTTAGTCTTATGGGCTAGATTGGAGGTGCTAGATTAGCACTTAAGTGTTGCAATTCAAAAAAAAAAAGTGTGGCAAAAAAGTTACACTAGTTCTCTGTCCTACCAGTTGTTAGCATGTGAACTAGCATGCTAGATAGTTTCGCTGAATGATTCAACGCTTGAAAAACTACCTTTTCGCGGAAGGTTCAAGTACGAGAGATTTATTTTGATCGGCGATTTGAGATTTAAAGCGTTGAACCATTCAGGCCATTGGTCGACGTGGACTGCAAATCTAGTCGCTAGATTAGCACTCCCATAAGACTTAGGAGGTAGTCCTGACTGCTAATCTAGGTGCTAGACTAGCACCCCATAAGACTTAGTCTTATCTTCAGATCGAGAAGATAAACTCGATATATATTCTTTTTCTTCTTCATTTTTCTTTTCTTCTTCTCTTTCTTCTATTTCTTTTCTTCCCCTGTTCTTTCTCTTCTGCGAGTGATTGAGAGATCGAGTCGAGGTTTGGTGATCGGTATGAGGTAGAGAAGATCATGGAGTAGTTGATGGTGGTGGTGGTGTTGTTGTTTGAGTTTAGAAGGAAGTTGAATCGAGAAATCAATAAGTTAGGGTTTCTGGTTTTGAGTTGGGCTTGTGTAGAACAATTGATGATTATTTCTAATTGATAACGGAGGAAGATTGAATGTGTTGATGTTGTATTGATGATATGAAGTTGCTTTGTTGATTGAATCAAGAATTAGGGTTTCCTGAGTTGGAATGGAATTCGATTGAGTAAGGATTAAGAAGAGTTAGACAAAATTACAGATGGGTTTGTTCTTAATTGATCGATTGGATGAACCAGAGTCAGGGATGAAGAGTAATTCGAGTTTGATTGTGGAGCTAGGGCTTGGTTCTGTTAATAAGGAGACGATGAAGTTGTCTTTGGTGATGAACTGGTTGACGTTTGAGCAAATCTGGTTTGAGGTAATTGATTTCTTAATTAATTTAGTTTAATCATTCATTTTAGTTTTGAGCTTATGAGGTTGTGAATGATATAAGAATTTATATGAGTTATTGACTTTGGGGAAGGTTTAAGGAGATGGTGGTGCTGGTGTTGGTGGTTTGATGATAGAGTTTATTATCTTGAATTGCTTATTGATAGGGTGAAGAACTAGAAATGCAAATATGAAGATGGTTGAGTTATGATGAACTATCGGTTTAGTGATAGAATTGAATAGATGTATGGCTCTGTGTGAGTTATGTTGAAGTTAATGGAACTGTTGAGGAATTGTAACCGAGTTATGGTTTGTAAATAGACTACAATCTGGCAGAGATAGTGTATACATGGTTCTGAAGGCTGGCTTTAGTTTTGTAGCCGAGTTGTTGCCGGTAGTGATGTTGCAGGTGTTGGGAATAGAGCTAAAGGTGAACTGTGGCAGTTACAGGTAGAGATGCAATATAATGAAGGTGGTTTAAACTGAAGTTTAAATGTGTGTTGCAGTAAGGTTGATTGAGTGATATGAAACTGATGAGACATAAGTTAGTATTGCAGGTGTTTGTGTTAGCTAAAGTTAGTAATATTTCAGTTCATATAAGATGATGGTCCGAATGTTTGGGTTGTGGTTGTGTGAGTTATAGAAATGGTTGAAGAAATAATGGTGTTGTTGTTGGACTCAAGTTGAATGTGCAGATTTGGAGTTTAGAGATGGCGTTGTTGTTTGTGTGTTGAATTGAAAGAGTAAAGAATATGTGAGAGTAGTGATTGTAGAATCCAGTTGGGTAGTCTCATTGAAAGCTTGCTACCACAACAATTGCAGGTAAGCAGTGTTTGTAATTGTAAATGAGTTTTGAAGTTTACTTGTAGTTTAATATTGAAATGATTAAGAAAATAAGATGTTGTAACATGAAATTGAGTTAGAGTTGCAGCTGTGAGAGAAGAACCCTTGTCATGTCTGACTTAATTTATTCAGTCTGTTCTAGTTTTGTTTAGCTGACTCAGTTAATCTGACTGAGTCGAGTTGACCCTATTAAACTGAGTTGAATCGGTTTGACTCAGTGGACCTTGACCGAGTTAACCCTTTGACATGACCTTGACTTTTGACTGGACTTAGACGTTGACTGTTAGTTGACCTATGACTGTTAGTTTGACCGTAAGTGATGTTAGTTGACCAGATGGACCAGGCCTTTGGTTAATGGGCCTGTTTAGAGAACTTGGGCTTAGGAATAGTTATCTTATATAGATGAATTGGACCTCTTATGGTCTGAATTAGCCTTTCGTTCATTCTACAAAGTTGTAGATATTCATAAAACTTAGCTAATGGATTATAGAACCAACCTAGTTGAATTAGTAACTCTTAGATATGCTAAAGATAAATAATAATAAGGTGTAGAACCATTAGATAAACTTGTATGATTCTTGTTTGAGCCATTTTGGCTAGATTCTTAGAATGCTTGTGTGATTAACAGTTAGTCTTTATTAACAACGATCGATTCAAAGGATGAACCAGTGGATCGTGGATCTCGAGGTAGGCATGGATTGTCATCAAAAGAGGTGGGAATTTACATTTAGCTCTTTTGTGATTATTGTTGTTTCTTTTACAAAATTTTACGTTTATCAAACTCATGCATTATCTGATTGTGCTTTCCATGCATTGTTTAACTTTGAATTACGAAAGTTCTGTTGATTCTTTTAATATTTCCATGGTTTGGAAATGAGTTGTAATGTTTTGTTTGTCTCTATGAATTGTTTGGGAAATAAGAATTTCCATTTGAATGCTTGGAAAATAAGATTTTCCATCTGTGGTATATAAGATACTGCTCATTCTTTTATACTACTTACTTTCAGCTTTTATGCAATGGCTAGGGCGATACACCGCAATATTACCTAATGAGTGTGGTTAGCACAAATATTATACATTGTTTGATGAAGGAGTTAGTTTCATATAAATGATTGTTTAAATCTGTGAATTGGTTGCCTTTTAATGTTTAAGAAAAACATGTAATGTTTTCTAGATATTTCAGAGATTACTTGAAAGTTAAATGTTATTCCTACTGGGCACCCCTTTTAGGGATGATGTGCTCACCCATTCCCACTTTCAGTTTCAGTGACAGATCAGAGTTGCGCAGTGGAAGCTTCGAGGAGTTGAGTCAGTTAGTTAGTTAGTTAACTTCGGCTATGTTTATTATGTTTTATATTTTATTTGTAAACCAAATGACTATTATATATGTATCATTTGAGAAGAATTCTTGTATATATTTATTTCAGAGCGCGGCTAGTTTTTAAGTTAAGTTTTTTTAGCAGATTTCTTAATTGAATGCTTAAGTATGATTTATATCCTTAGTGCCTCTTTATTTAGTTAAATCTCTTGGATTAGTCAGCTGCTAGCTTTGGGGGCGCTACAAGTAGTATTTATAGTTCAAACTCTAAAACTGTAGTTCAATGTATTGATGAAGCTGGTCTCATTGATTTAAGTTATAATGGAAAATCTATACTTGGTTTAATAACAAACATGGAACTGGAAAAATAAAAAATAGGTTAGATAGACCTCTAACAAATGATGACTGGCTTATTAATTTCCCAGATTCAAGCTTGTCTCTTTTAACTCATCTTGCTTCTGATAATATTCCTATTTGTTTAAATCTTTACAAGACTGATAATGTTTCTGGTAGAAATTGGACGTTCTTCAGTGTTTGGCTGAAAGACAGTTCATGTAAGGAACAAATTGTGAAGGCCTAGAGTTCTAATATTCAAGGCAGTGCTGCTCACAATATCAACCAAAAGCTAAATCTTACAAGAATGCTTCTCGGGGTCTGGAATTGAACTACTTTCGGCAACATTGATTCTAATATCAAGGATCTTTATTCTAAGATTAATATTGTGGGTCTTATGGACAACTCTTCAACAATTCTTGAGATAAAAAGAGATATTGATAAATGGGAATAAATCAAAAAGGAGTTTTGGATGCAGAAAAACAAAGAGAATTTCTTTTAAGGAAGTAGACTACAACACTAAATTTCATCATGCTAATGCTAACAGGCGTAGATCAAGGAACGAGATTGATGCTCCGAAGGACATTAATGGAACTTGGTGCACCGATAAAAAAGCTTTATCACAACTTCTTACAGATCATTTTCAAAGTATCAACACTACCTCCTCCCCCATACAAAATGAATATTTTCTCCGGCATATTCAGTCTGTCATCACTTCGGAAGATAATGCAAGACTTATGGCTATTACCTCTGAATCTGAGATTCTAGATACTTTAAGGAGCATGGAAAGGTTTTTATCTCTCTCAACAGGAAATTGTCAAAGTTGATCTTGTTATAATGGTACAAAATTTCTTTATAAGTGGAAACGTCTGTAAACGTTTAAATCAAACAAGACTAATGTTGGTTCCTAAGATAAAAACTCCAAATACTCCGGCTGATTATCGTCCAATAGCTCTCTGCAATACTTCATACAAGCTGATTTTTAAAGTTATGGCTACAAGAATGAAGCTTATTCTTCATAAAGTCATATATCCTCTTCAATCTGCCTATGTTCCTGGAAAACTCATTTCAGATAATTTATCTCTAGCTCATGGAATCATTCACACTTTGAAAAGGAAAAGAAAAGGTAATAGTTTCCTGGCTCTAAAACTAGACATGTCGAAGGCGTTTGATAGGTTATAATGGACTTTCTCATTGAAGCTATGAAGCGAATGGGTTTCGGAGATGAAATGGTGTTCCCTTATTTATCAATGTATTTCAACTACAAAAATCTATGTACTCTTGAATGGATCTCCTTGTAAGTCATTTAAACCCACTCGAGGCATACGGCATGGATACCCTATTTCTCCTTATCTTTTCATAATAGCAATGGAAGCATTTTCGAGAGCTATGGTGGCTGCTTAATATTCTAGAAGTATAAGAGGTATCAAGATTGCAAGGAGAGCCCCTCCCATATCACATTTAATGTTCACAGATGATTGCCTTATTTTTGTTAAGGATGATCATGATAATATAAGAAATCTATAAGACATCCTAGAAGCGTTCAATTCAAGCTCAACCAGTTGCTGAATTATCAAAAATCTAGCATCACGTTTAGCAGAAATGTTTGTTCATCTGTAGCTGCTACTTTTACAAGCATGTTAAATGTTAAGAAGATGTACCCTGAGGAGAAATACCTGGGTATACCTCTTTTTCTCAACAAGAAGAAAAAAGTGTCTTTCAACAACTTAACAACTAATATGGAAAGAAGGTTATCGAAGTGGAGAGGTTCTACTCAATCTCAAGCTGGTCGGAGCATAATGGTAAGGAATGTCCTAAGCACTATCCCCCTTCACCAGATGAGATCCTTTAAGTTACCAGAAGAAACTATAAAGAAGATGAATTCAATCCAACTGCGGTTTTGGTAAAATAAATCATACAAGAAAGGCCTGTTTCTTACTTCTTTCTCACGTATGTGAAAGACAGTAGATGATGGTGGCCTTAAATTTAGAGACTTACACTATTTTAACCATGCTTTATTGGCAAAAACATCTTGGAGAATTTGTACTACAGATGATAGTTTTATCGTATGCTCTCTTAAAGCAAAATATTTCAAAAATTCGGATCCTCTTCATGCCCCTAAAAAGGCGAACTCTACATGGTCCTGGAAGAGTATTAGTTTGGAGTTTAATTTCATCAAAAGATATAACTGCTGGTCAGTTGGAGACAGTAAACGGATTCTCATATGGCAAGACAAGTGGATTCTGCATCTGGATCACCCTCCTTCTCCTTCTAGTTCTGCAAGTAATGCTTCATCTTTCAAATATGTTTCTGAGCTAATTGATGAAGACACTAAAAGCAGGAAGATTTAGCTGATTAATAATACGTTTGATTCTGACACTGCTCAACAAATTCTCAGAATATGGATACCGCAACACTGTGAAGACAAGTTATGTTGGACTCTGACTAGTAACGACAAATTCACAGTCAAGTCAACTTATTATGCTCTCTACAATCTGAAGAACCACAATAATCAGGCCTTCTACATACCAGCTCGAAATAACATTTGGAAGAAGGTTTGGAATATGAATGTCATTCCCAAAATAAGACTGTTCATATGGAAGTGTGTTAAAGATATTGTCCCATCCAAGGAAAGGATGAATCGAAGAATGACTCAAGATGATGTTATTTGTGGAAGATGTAAATGAGCAAATGAATCCACTCTTCATATTTTGTTTGAGTGCTCCTATGCAAGAGCAGTCTGGTTCAGTACTGGTTATGGACTGGATGATACTCAGTGGTCCTCTACTAAGGAATGGATTTCTTCTTGGTTCACAGAATTGGACAGTTCCATCGTTGCTAAGATGGCCACTATATGTTGGTTCCTATGGAAAGAGAGATGTTCGACAGTGTTCGAAAACAAATCTCAAAATCCTCTTCAGTTAGCGCAATCCATCTCCAGATTCACTTTAAATACAGTTGAAGACCAAAATTCCATTAACAATATTGTTAGGAATGTTGTGATGCATATATGGATAATAGGGGTTTTAATTTGTTGTTGTAGTAAATAGGTTGTCGTTCACTCGGACGTTGTTGAGATTAAATTAAAAGGTTTAACGAAAATAATAAAAGAGAGAGTTACTGGGTCTAAGATTCCACCGAATTCATATCAATAGGTTCAATTATTTATTTTTCAACAATTATATCTCAATAAATAAAACAACAAGGACTCTTATTTTTGCCAAGGTAGATCCTCCAAACATTAGTTATAAATCGTAAGCATGGGACATCAAACATCTAAGCAAGCATGACCCATCTAATAAAATGATAACTAATTTTTTCAAATCATAATTATATTTTAATTAGTGCATAAGTCAAATAGAAAATAAAATAAATTCACCCATGTATGAAATTCGGCTTCCTCCGTCGACCCAGTGTAGGGGTCTAGTTTCTCATGATAAAAAAACACTCAAAAATATAATTCATAGCTCAAATGGTGTTTTTATTAAAGAAAACTAATAATTCTCCCCAAACTCTCGATATCCCTTCTATACTCCTCAACACTCTATTTATACTCAACAGGTCTAGGAAATTCTTGCAATAACTCCATGTATTCTCTAATTATTTCGCTGCATGTCACGAAGATTTTATTTCCATTATTTGTTATTTCTTTCCTTCTCACACGTCTCTGCAGCTGTAGAATCTTCAAAATATAGAGTATAACTTAAAGATAAAAGATATCCTCCCTGCTTTCTCCGTGTAGTCTTCCAAAATAAACGGAAAAAATCCCAGGATATTTTCTTTTCTGTTTCACGCTTCCAAGTATCTCTGAGTTGGCAAAAATATTTCTCAATCAATAGAATATAATCCATACAATCATATCTTCTGCCATGCAAACATATCTTCCAAAATAAATGAAAGAAAACCCGAAATCTTCCATTGCCTTGTTCGACGAGATAAAGAAGGAATTACTGACTATGAATGGATTATAAGACCCTGTTTGGATGAAACAGGCCTTAACCAATATTCTCCCGTGTAAAACACCGATTAAATCCCTCTCCAATACTTATCCAAAACTTGCAGTGGAGAAAATCTTTTCCTTAAAACCGCATCAAGCGGTGAAGAAAAAGGTGCCCCTTAACCAGATTCGTGGGGTGCCAATAACCGAGGTTGCCCCTTATCAAATGAGGAGTCCGAATAACAAATTCACTCCGAGGGGGGCCTTTAACAACTTTTCGAGTTGATTTTTCCAAAAATGTTTATTAAACAAAAACATCTACAAACAAGTTTATTAGTGATAAAATGAGTCCCAGCTAATGTATTTATGGGTGAAAATGCGTCGTTCTTTCGTTCTTATCAATGGAGCCCTCCTGACATAAACCATATAAAACTTAATACTGATGCTTCTTATTGTATAAGTACAAAAAATGGAGGTTTGGGACTAATATTCCGTGATTTTGCAGGTACCTAGGTAGCTTCAATGTGCAAGAATTTCAATGATGCATTGGGAGTGGATTATTTGGAGAGTCTAGCTGTTTTGGAAGGGCTAAAATGGGCGATACAGATGGGTTTCAAGAACATCATTGTGGAGTCTGATTTTCAAAGCCTTACTCAAACGATCCAAGGAAAAGCTGTTGATACCCCATGGGAGTTAAGGGGCATTGTTGAACACATTAGATTTCTTTCAACTTCATTTACTTTTTTCTCATGTAAGCACATAAATAGATTAGCAAATAAATGTGTTGATAAATTAACTAGCTAAGCATACGCGCAAAGAGAGAGTATGTAATAGTTGGATAGGGGATCTTCCATATTTGTTGTTGCTATTATGTACGACAATCCTTAGATCAATAAAATTTATCTTTTTAAAAAAAAAAAAAAAAAAAAAACTCTTATTTTTTTTTTGTTGACCAGCAAAAAAAATAAAAAAAAGAGACCATCATTGGAGATGCTCTGACGGATATTGGTGGGTAAGACCGCATTTGTTTTTTCAAACCTTGGTGTGTATATATATATATATATATGTATAGACTTCGTCAGATCAGGTTCGATATATTTAAATTTAATTTATTTGCTTCGAAAAAAAAAGATCGGGTTTGAAAGAAAAACCATAAGTACCAACTCCGCCCTCATAGACAAACCCTAACTCGAAAAGGTAATCGGAAATTCTTGTGTTTCTAGGTTCGAAGTGCTTATGGCGTTTTCTTCTTCTTCTTCTTCTAGTAATCAACAATATGTTCTATGTGGTCTTGATTGTCTCAAAGTATATAAAACCACCACCGCCAACAACAACTGAAACAATCCAGAGTTATCTCAATCTCAAGCAGCTACGGCTGAAGTGGAAGAAGATGAACAATCTCCATATGTTATCGTTGTCCATGGTCCTCCCAAGGTAATTGAACTTATTAAAGTTGATAATAGACTGGTATAATTAGCGTTTGCTTCTTATTCTTTTGGTAATCAACAATTCCATATGGTCTTGATTGTGTTAAAGTATATAAAACCACCACCGCCAACAACAACTGCAACGATCCAGAGTTATCCCAATCTCAATCAGCTACGGCTGAAGTGGAAGAAGATGAACGACCTCCATATGTTATCGTTGTCCATGGTCCTCCCACGGTAATTGAACTTATTAAAGTTGATAATAGATTGGTATAATTAGTGCTAGCTTCTAATAGAAGGAACTGGTGATGGGTTTTCTTAATCTTTTCTTTCAATGATCGCTATTTTCATCGTGATGAAGAAGAAGAAGAAAAAAAGAAGAATAACAATTATTTTTTTTATAATCATCATCTGCAATATGATTTATGAATGAAAAGAGAAAAGGAAGATAATAGATTTAGTTTTTTTTTTTTTTTTTGTATATCATCATCTTCATCATTATTTATGTGAAAAGAGAAGGAGAAGATAATAGATTTCATTTTATAATTCAAGAAGGGCGTTTTAGTCATAACAATAAATAGTTAGATTCAAGTTTTGTTGATTACTACTCCTTCCGTTTCAAAATAATAGGCAGATTTGTGTGTAAATTTACACACAAACCCGCATAGGTAGTATTTCATAACCCGTGAGCCCTCAAAACCCAATGGTTGAAGCCCAATAATAGGTTTCCTTTTCAAACCTTGGTCCATATATATAAATATGGAGACCTCATCAGATCGGGTTCGATATATTATTATTTATATTTTTTTGCTTCAAAAAAAAAAAAAATGAAAAATTTCCGCCCCTCATAAACAAACCCTAACTTAAAAAGGTAATCGGAAATTCCTGTGTTTCTGGGTTCGAATTGATTATGGCGTTTGATTCTTCTTCTTCTGGTAATCAACAATATGTTCGATGTGGTCTAGATTTTCTCAAAATATATAAAACCACCACCGCCAACAACAACTGCAACGATCCAGATCCAATCTCAAGCAGCTACTATTGCAGATGAGCAGGAAGCTGCTTCTATTGATCTCACGGCTGAAGTGGAAGAAGATGAACGACCCCCATATGTTATCGTTGTCCATGGTCCTCCCAAGGTAATTGAACTTATTAAAGTTGATAATAGATTGGTATAATTAGTGCTAGCTTCTAATTGGTTATTCTGTTCTACTAGGTTGGGAAGTCCCTATTGATTAGCTCACTAATTGAGCATTATACCGAGGAAAATCTTAATTTATTGTACATGCGAAGCCCTGTTACCATCACATCAGGTATATTGAGTTATTTCTAGACAAATTGGTGTTATGGTCTCATTATGTATTTTGGTAGAACCTATTTTCATTAAATTTTGTTTTTTTTTGTTCAGGGGGGAAAAGAAGAATACAATTTGTGGAGTGTCCTAATAATGTTAATGGTATGCGAGATGCTGCAAAGTATGCTGACGCAGTAATATTGCTCATTGATGCATATGTTGGGTTTCAACTGGTAGGTAATTACATTAGAAACTTGTGAATGTGTTTTTCGTTGCCTTTCCAATGATTGCGAGTTATAATTGCTACCATTCTCTTTAGGTTCATACTTGATAACAATTGGGACTAGTCTAGTGTTCATGTCGATACCCTTCATTTTAGAATTTGGATATCCTCGGCAGTTCCTTATCTCTTGTGCATTTGTTTCTTCCCGGAGACAGTGTGAATAGAATATAATGTTAGTTACAATATCCCAAATGGTACCTCTATATAAATACCTTCTTTACTGTGTCCATTAGTACAAAAAGTTAGTATGTCGTTGATATATGGTAGTATGTATAGATCCATTGGAAACCCCGGAACAACTATTAGGGGTTGATTTAGAACTTGTTTGGTTTGCTTTCAAATAGCAAGCCCTTAATCGATTTGATGGTAATATCTGAAATTGTGGAATGTATTTTTAATTCTTTGTGCCTATAAAGTTAGTATGTCGTTGATATATGGTAGTATGTATAGATCCATTGGAATCCCCGGAACAACTATTAGGGGTTGATTTAGAACTTGTTTGGTTTGCTTCCAAATAGCAAGCCCTTAATCGATTTGATGGTAACATTTGAAACTGTGGACTGTATTTTTAATTCTTTGGGCCTATAAAGTAAGATCAATTTTTAAAAGAAGCAAATTGTTTGGTAATTCTAATTGCAAGATGCTTTTGCTTATTTCAGGAAACATTTGAGTTTGTTAACATGTTACGAGTTCACAGCATGCCGAAGGTTATGGGGGTGCTGACAAGTCTTGATATGTTCGAAAATGTTGAAATACTAACAAAAACCAAAGAATGCCTCATGAGTCGTTTCTGTACTCAAATATATGAAGGAGCAAGACTATTCTGTTTATCTGGACTCAAACGTGGGATGTAAGTTTCTTATGATTTAATAATATTGCAAATTGGCTTCATATATTTCATGCGTGTATCTTATACCAATTTTCAAAATTCAAGGGGCTCACTCAAATTAAAATAGATTTAAGAATAGTCCATCAAGGTTTCTTATCTATTTTAACAGGTACCCAAAGCATGAAATTCTTGATCTGGCAAGCTTCATATCTGTTATGGAATTTCATCCGCTGCCAAGGCGGGCTGCACAACCTTATGTGTTGGTAGACCGTTTTGAAGATGTTACTAGGCCAGAAAGAGTGCTGCTGGATAACAGATGCAATAGGGACATTATTTTGTACGGTTATCTTCGAGGTTGTGATATTAAGAAAGGAACTAAGGTACTTCTCTTAGAGATGCTAATTGATGTCATTCTTGCTTTTTATCCTGTCACTTTTTGGAACTAGAGCTGTAATTGCACCAGTCACTTTGTTTCCTGTAAACACAATAAACTCTGTTTGTTTGTCCCGTTTTCTTCTGTGTCGATCAATACCTGAAAATTTTCACTTCTTCTACCTTGAGTTTACTTGAGTATTGTCATGCTATTATGAAAACTGACTTGACGAATATTATGCCAGGTGCACATTGCTGGTGTTGGTGATTTCTCTCTATCTAGTGTAACAAGCATACTCGATCCTTGCCCTTTACTGGCTGGTCCCAGAAGGAAGAGATCTCGAAAAGGTGATATCCTAGCTCCATTTCTCAATCTAACCAGCTGTATTTCCCCCCCACAGTGTTTGTTGTATGATTGCCCGAATCACAGAAGAAACATCACTATCTTTCTGAACATGTAT
Source organism: Papaver armeniacum (assembly GCA_023531295.1). Lineage (NCBI taxonomy): Eukaryota > Viridiplantae > Streptophyta > Magnoliopsida > Ranunculales > Papaveraceae > Papaver > Papaver armeniacum. Next base: position 4,737 of record JAJJWW010002613.1, on the reverse strand, counting down.
TTCTATATATATTTGTATATATTAGGGAAAGAGCATGATGAGAGAGAGGGTTTCAGACCTGGGACTTATCTGAGGTTGGAGGTTCAAGACGTTCCATTCGAGATGGTTGAAAATTATGATCCTTATCATCCTATTCTTGTGGGAGCCATCAGTCCTGGAGAAAAGAATGTTGGATACATGCAGGTTAATAAGCCTTCTCATTTTACTATCGTAAAGTTTGCTGCACTGTTAATTGTGCCCGTGGAATGCAAGTATAACTTAATATCGATGTTGCTGCATATGAACAGCAAGATACAGCTGCTATTGATTTTATGGTGGAAGAAGAACGACCTCCATATGTTGTTGTTGTCCATGGAACTCGCAAGGTAATTTTACTTATTAAAATTTGATGACAGATAATTAGCCAGGTTTGGTGCTTCCAACTGACTTTGTATTCTGTTCTAGGTTGGGAAGTCCCTATTGATTAGGTCAATAGTCGAGCATTGCACCAAGGAAAATCTATTCTACATGCATGGCCCAGTTACGATCATATCAGGTATGTTTCTTACTACCTTAAACAGATTGGTTTGGTTTGGTGGTCTCACTATGTGTTTTGGTTTTTTGTTAGGTGAGCAAAGACGAATACAGTTTGTGGAATGTCCTAATAATATTAATGGTATGCTTGATGCTGCAAAGTATGCTGACGCTGTCATATTGCTCATTGACGCATATATTGGGTTTGAAATGGTATGTAATTGTTTGAAAGGCCTGAATATATTTTTTTAGTAGCCTTTCCTTCAGCAACAATTTTGAGTTATCATTGCTACCATTTTCTATTGATTCGTACAACAATTAGAGCTAGGTCACAGTAAGTTACTATGGTATTTTTGTAAGATGTTTTTGCTGATTCCAGGAAACGTTCGAGTTTGTGAACATTTTACGAGTTCATGGCATGCCGAAGATCATGGGAGTGCTCACATCTCTTGATTTGTGCAAAAATGTTGAAAAACTATCAAGAACCAAAGAATATCTCATGAATCATTTCTGTAGTGAAATATATGAAGGAGCAAGACTATTCTGTTTATCTGGACTTGAACATGGGATGTAAGTTTCTTATGATTTAATAATATTGCAAATTAGCTTCGTATATTTCATGCGAGTATACCATGTTGTAAGATTCAAGGAACTTACTAAAAGTAAAATAGATTTAAGAATATTCCATCAAGGTGTCATGTCTATTCTAACAGGTACCCAAAGCATGAAATTCTTGATCTGGCAAGCTTCATCTCGGTTATGGAATTCCATCCTTCGTCTTGGCGAGCTGCACAACCTTATGTGTTGGTAGACCATTTTGAAGATGTTACTCAGCCAGAAAGTGTGCTCATGGATAACAGATGCAATAGGGACATTGTGTTGTATGGTTATCTTCGAGGTCGTGATATCAAGAAAGGAACCAAGGTACTTCTTCTAGCGATGCTAAACGGACGCCAATCTTGCTTTTTATTCTGCCACTTTTTGGAACTATAGCCGACTTCTGTAAATACATCCTTCTAAAATCAGCCACAGCCACATTTGCATATCCAATTCTTATATTCTTATAACATACTCCGGAATCACATATTGCTCGTAATTATGCATGATTAGAATCATCTAATTATCTCAAACCCTTTTAAATTAGTCTATTTTCTTCATATTTTATAAACTCATGTAAATTTTTAAGTAGGGACTGTTTTTAGGAATTTTGCTAACTGTTAGAGCTCAGTAGCTTACAGAGATTTACAGTGGTAGGAGACTCGTGTCATCTGATGCTAAGTTGCCTGGGTCCGTTTCCTTTGTTGGTTGATATTTTTGACTCATTCCCGATTCTCTTATTAGATCCTAACAGGAAAATGTTTCTGGAAATCTGTGTGTTGATGTCATTTTACTCTTGTAGTATATGAAATTATGAAAAAAGGGAATCGTCACTGGTAGAGGGTCAAGACTTCCATCGAGTATCCATATCATCTGCTTTCTTCTTTTCTCTCAGTTCTGTAGAGATATGCAACTCAAAATTTTAGGTCGATGTTGTTTTTTGTTTTGTTCTTTAATATGCCATAGTAATTTGACAGTTTTGGGCTAGTGTTTTTTGTATTTTTTGTCTCATTCATGGATTCACTACTTTATTGTGTTGATTTTTAACTATTGGATGGCCAATATATTGTCGTTTGACCGTATTAGTGAATTTTGGCTCCAAGTAATATCATGAGTTTTACTATAATGTTGTTTCACCAATATGCAAACTAAACTGACTTGAGGTTTATTGCGTCAGGTGCACATTGCAGGTGTTGGTGATTTCCCTCTAGTTGGTGTAACTAGCTTCGTCGATCCTTGCCCTTTACTGGATGCTCCCAAAACAAAGAGATCTCTGCAAGGTGATGTCTTATTTCTTTTCCACTCAATATTTGTAGAATGATTAATCAGAGAGAAGAAACATCATGTTCTTGCCACAGATTTCTATGGATCTTTGTAGTAATCTTTATGCTATTTTCACAATTTTTTATTTAAAAAAAAATTCTTTAATCTTGCATATATCAGGAAAAGAGCAGATTGAGAGCGAGGGTTTCAGACCAGGGACCTATCTAAGGTTGGAGGTCCGAGACGTTCCTTTCGAGATGGTTGGAAACGTTGATCCTTGTCATCCGATTCTAGTTGGAGGAATCAGTCCTGCAGAAGTAAATGTTGGATATATGCAGGTTAGAATGCCTGCTCATATTACTAGCGTACTGTTAAGTATGTTATACTGCATGTTTACATCTCACGACTGTTTTCGGTTGTTCTTCCAGGCGACACTTAAGCGACATACTTGGCACAGGAAATTGTTGAAGACAAAGGACCCTATCATTATTTCCATTGGTTGGAGGCGGTACCAGACGACCCCTATATATGCCGTGGAGGATCGCAGTAAGCGGCTTCGAATGCTCAATTACACCCCCGTAGACACGCAGTGTCTTGCAATGTTTTGGGGCCCTCTGGCTTCCCCCAATACTAGAATTGTTGCTGTACAGAGTCTGCCAGAAAATAAGGTTTGATATGTTCTATTATAAACTAAAACACCCTACTGTGTCTAATTGCTATTTTGGATGCCCCTGATTTTCTGAAAGCATCTAGTTGAAAATCAGGAAAAACAATAAGTTGTAGTAAACTTTCTCTGAAAGCATATTTTGGATGCCCCTGATTTTCATCTTCAAGCGCATAAATAAATAATCGTTCATGTGATAAGTGTGTTGTAGTCTACTTTCTCTGAATGGCCTTGTTTGAATCCTCAGGCAGCATTTCGTATTTTAGCAACTGCTGTTGTAGTTGATTTTGACCATGCTGCGAAGATCACAAAGAAGTTCAAAAGGTCTGGAACTGCCTGGAAGATCTCTGGGAAGACTGCTCTAATTAGAGACCTGTTTAAATCCGATCATGAAATTAATAGGTTTAAAGATGCCAAAATTTGGACTGGTAGCGGAATTCAGGGGAAGGTTAATAAGGTTAGCATTGTAAGAGTTAAATCTTTGGTTGATAGTACTGTATACGCTCTTGTGTTCAACTATTGTATCTTGAGATCCAGTATTCATGTGGCTTGGTTTTGTGTAGGCTGTAGAAAAAGTGTTCGTGGATAGACCGAGAAGGAAGAAGGTCGGTCTTCCTAGAGAAGGGATTGCTAGGTGCACGTTTAAGCGCAAAATTTGTATGGGGGATACCGTTTTCATGCGTGTGTCGAAGGAAGTTGAGGTTCCTCGTTTCTTCTGCCCGTTGGTGCCTACACCTAGTTTATCAGACGGGGTTAGTGCCTAATTTTTTATTTTGTTTGTGGAGTTTTATGCTTTCGTATCTGACTTGCGTGCGTGTTTCTTAATGTTGTGTTTATTATATACACAACGAAATAAAGCTCGAGAAAATCCCGGAAAGAGACTTATTAAAACCGGAAACCGAAGACAAGAATGTCGAGGATTATTCTGTGTGGAGGCGGAAATCGCTGAAAGGACGACGTATGGTGGGCTTCTTTGAGGGACAGCCTAGCTTCCAAGACCTAACTTATGCTAAGAAGTTTGAGTTGTACTGTGTAAGATATAGTATTGGCCGTGCAAGGCCTTTCCCATATTTATTTTTCTCAGAATTTTTAATGCATTTTCAGAGATTGATTTTGGGTTCGATTTGTTGTTTCATTGTACAGTGTAACAAAGAGGAGCAGAAGGAATTTGAGAAACATCCAGTGATGGCGATTTCGAAGGAAGAAGAGATGTTAGAAATACACAAGAGAAGAGAGATTAGGAAGAAATACAAACCACAGCCTAGGTCACAATGGTCTAAAGAAGAACGGGTCTGGCATTGCTCAATAGACTTGTATGGAGATATGACTCCCACTTATCTTACCTTCTTTGGACCCTGGCGTCAAATTAAATTGAAGAAATAGGCTTATGTTGTCGTATCCCTCTCAAAAGCATGGTTGTACATAGAGCTTGGTTGTTTAGGAATACTAATTGTATTTCATTTTGCATAGAGTTCTCTTGGTGTATCTAAATGAATTTGCTTAAAGTTTTACTAGATTTCTATTATGCAGAAAATGAAACATTTTGCTTTGAAGTGGAGATGCAGAGCTATTTTGCATGAAGCTTTGGAGTATAATGATCATTTTGCTAGTTTTTCCTTCTCTTGTATTAGAAGGAAATGTAATAGTTTAGCAGACAGATTAGCTAAATACTTGTAGTAGTAGATTCTAGAAGTTGATAG